>JAMAJF010000022.1:0-278897 GCA_023629195.1 Kazachstania sp. Y4206 | reverse complement strand
TATATAAAAAAAGAGCATAAATTTTCAAAAGAGAGAAAAAACAAGATAACCTATTTACTTTTATACAACATAAATGTTTATATATATATATATAATATGTACAAATAAAACAAACAAAAAGAGATATACATAAACTAAAAAGATCTGGTGTGTGTTCAACATTTAAGACCACAGGAGCCCAATAATATCTTTTTACCAAATTTAGAATTTGTATACAATTCCACTCTTTAATCTACTGATAGAACTGCCCCTTTTAAAATTAATATTGGATTTATTCTCTATGAATCTCTTATTGACATTGGTAGTGAATCTTCTGCTAGAAGGAATACTCCTGTTAAATTAGTCAAAAAACTACAAGCCTTTACTTTATGTACCTGTAGTTATTTATTAGATCGCCAAAAAATACTAGAAACTCAAGACAATACTCACAGAATACCTACTAAATTTAAAGTTGATAGCTTTATTTTGCTTGTTAGAGAAGTATATTTCAGGGAAAGAAAGTATTTAAAAATACAATTTTTTTTAGCTCCGTTTAAGATTGAGAAAGTATTAAACAATAAGACTGTCAAATACAGTTTACTCTCTTTGGTCAAGAAGGACAAAGTAATCAATATCTAACATTGAGAAGTTTATAAACAACACTCAACGTTATACGACTACAAAAAGATTATAAAGATTTCCTAAAATTATTAGTGCTAGTGATTATGATATAAAATCCACCCATATACCACGTATCTCGACGCAAATCCATTGTATAACAAAAAGCAATCAGCATCAAGAGTACATAAAATTCTAGTTAGATCTAAAAATACCTATTGTTATTGAAACATCACTCATTTATCACCACTTCTCATAATACTTGTGCCATTTACCACTATACTATATTGTTCTAAATATTCCATAAAGTTTGACCAAATCACTACAAATAATAAATTGAGGTATGGTTTACCAACCAATTAAAATGGCTGATTGAATAGTTGATAGAACCAGATATATATAAAAAGACAACATTTTCTCGAACCTGATAAACTATTCAGATCGATATATTAATGGATTAGCAATCTAATCCTTAATTTATTCCTTATAATAATTTGAGTACACTAATGATAAACGGCACAATTTTTATGATCATTAGTAGTAAGTGTGTAACTTATTAAAACAATAAATAATTCTAAATTCGCTCAGAATCTTCTGTAGTCTTGATGATGATAGCCTCCTTATTATGGATCATATCGTGTTGTAGAATAGAGAAGTTATTAACATCAAGATTACATAAGATCCTAAATGAATCTAGAACTATCTATTGTTTTAATAAGTTCCACATGTATTACTAATTACCATAATCAGAGAATTGGGGTGCAGTTTCTAATTCACTGGTGTACCTGAATTAATGTAATAAATTTTAGGGTTTGAATCAGTAAGGCCATTAATGTACAAATGTGGATAATTGATGGAGCTCCAAAAAAACATATAAAAAGATAACGTTTTCTGGAGATAAAAAACTATCTTCTATAACCGTTTCTTGTAAATAATTTATATATTATATATAAACATAAATAGAAAGCAAACAAGTAACGAAATAAATAACATCGAATAAATATATTAGCTCGATAAAAACCACTGAATATATAAGACCGTTTTAATAATTATATTATCGCCTATATTTGATCACTATCTCAATTATTTGAATAACTATTAATATTATTTGCGCTTCCCCGAAATATACAAAAGAAACTAATCATTTAATGACGCAGTGCGCAGTGGCTTCAAGAGCTTCTATGGCCAAGTTGGTAAGGCGCCACACTAGTAATGTGGAGATCATCGGTTCGAATCCGATTGGAAGCATTGTTTTTTTTATCGATTGTGATAACTCTACGGTTATATGTTTCTGATAACAGTTAATCTGGTTGAAACCTCAGTAATATTTTACTTGGATAAATATAAGATATAAGCTCTTTCTATATTGCTTGCTTGGTTGTTTATTCTTCTTGGTTATTCTCTTGTACTTATATTGGCTATCCCTGTTTTTATCTATATTTGTAAAATTTGCAAAAAGGAAAGTTTAGAAAAATATCGTCAACCCTCATTTTAAAATTATACGAATGTTTTCAAAATTTTTGTGATAAATAAAACCCTATAGAGTATACTCTTCTAGAACACTAACCGAGGTAAATGTTTCTTAGTTGATTGTCTCAATATGATGCATAAAGTATACACTACACAAGGAGTAACTAACGTATACAGATATATAGATTCTTATACTTATATGAACAAGAAAAACAAGAACGTCGTCGTCGACTAAAGAACTCACAAGATCGTTTATAGTGACATCAGGATTTCATATGTTTCAATTTACAAAAAGAAAAGGTTTTTTTTATCTGTACTATATAACATTGTATATATATAACTTATCTTGTATAGGATATAGAATGTTGAAAAATTGATGATCTATTAACTGAATATATTGCTAATATCTATACTGTCCCATATTATATGAAATATTATTAAATTTAACAAGAAATTTAAATTGCTACATAATTTTTTTACACAGATTAATGCTATCGAAAATTTATTCCTTTGTGTTGTGCTGAATATATGATATTATATATATATAGATAAAATATATATATAATATACAAAGAATAACAAAAAATTTTATTTCGTCTATTATTTGTGCACAAATTTTTCTAAAGCAAAATAAATCTTTTCTTTAATTTAATCATTGAACCTCAGTAATTTTCAATAATATTATACACGACCATTATGTAATGTGTATATAATATGATAAAAAACAGAGTTTATTTTCATTTTCTGCCTTTTAATTGCTAATATTTTTAATGAATTTGATTAGCTTATGAATATATTCTTGATCTCACTTTTCAATTATAATTAATAATGCACTAATACAATTATAATTAAACTTCCAAAAACATTTGGAATATTACAATATATTGATCATTACTTTTAAAATCAAACAATATAAAAAATAAATCAAGAAAAGAAAACACCATTTTTTATTATTAAATACGAATATTAATTTCTTGAAGTTTCGTATTATATGATAAATAACTATTTTTTGAAAAATCATATTTTAATATATTGCAAAAAAAATAATACTCTTTAACGAAATAATATTAAAATATATAATATTACACGACTAATAATACTAAAATTTGTTTACGGAAAATAAAAATAAATTTTATAAAATAAGTTAATAATTATTTTATAAAATTTATTATAATATCATGTGATTAATAAATATTTTATTTAATATAATATAGTTTTTTTCGTTATTTATGATAGTTTATATTAATTATTAGATAATAAAGTTTATTATATTAGAAAAATCTCCTCTATAAAATAGAAATATTACTGTTTTTATAACAATAGGTAAACATACTACAGTAATTTGATGATAATATTACTTTCTTTGGATATATATTTATATATAAATGAACTTTCCCAAGAAAAGTACTAAGGATATTAATATTGTGGTATTACTACCACTACATAAATTATTGTCTCTTAAAATGAAAATATATTGTAGAAAGCCAATAGGTAACACATTATAATATTTTTACTGTATTTTTATTTTTTTTTGTTTTGGAAATATTATTACTTCATAATTTGTATGTATCATTGTGTAATAGTATATTGTTTTTCTATTTGATAATTTCTATAAAAACAAAAACAAAAAAACAATACCTTAATGTAGATTTTTAGATAACTTCTTCTATTATTTATTTTTTTAGTATATTAACCTAATAAAACTATCTAAATTTAATTGAAAAGTAAATACTTAATTTTTTTTTTATTTCAAAGTCTCGTACCAATTGATGCCTGTTAAGCAGTCTAGTGTCTTTATATCATCACTTGGTACATTATCTATCATTATTTAATTTATTACTTTCCCTAGACTAAGTAAATTTCAGAAAAGTTTTTTCAGGAAGGCTAACACAGTTTTTTACATTCAATTTCCGTAAATCATCATAATTATAGGCTGTTAAATAAAAAAAACATAGTAGTACAATATTATTTTCTCTTAACTACAAAATTTAAAGTTCTTTTTTTTTTTTTACCTTCAACTCCCAATTGATGAATATATTTATTTAAATAAATTGTATTTTTTAGCTCTTTATTTTGTGCTAACAAACTATCACTCTCAATTCTCTCATTATCGCTTATTAATGCTTCTTTCTACAGAACGCCTATAGTTTTGATCAATGAATATATTAGATGTTTTTAGTTTATATATATATCTTTTTTTATTTATTTATACATACTATATATATATACATTTATGTTGTATAAAAGTAAATAGGTTATCTTGTTTTTTCTCTCTTTTGAAAATTTATGCTCTTTTTTTATATATCTAGACATCATATATAGAATTGTTGGTATTATAAAAATTTTTGATTAATGAAAAACTTTTTTAATATACAATGATTATAATAATTATTCCAACAAATATCCCATACAACTTAATTGTTCTAATACAACGTTCATAGATGTCAACTTAGTGTCTTAGTAATGCCTTTCATTCGACTGTCAGTTTGGGGGTAGTTAGTAGAAGACCTAAGTGATTTGATGCGTAACCCCTCTGTAAATTCTTTATAATAAGCACTAGCAAAACAAATATCACGGTCTAAGACAATTGTTTGCGAAAAACCATGATAGCAGAAAACATAACGAAAAGATGCTTTTATGACACCAATAGAACCATAATTTTTGTTTATTGAAATAAAGTGAGCATGTTTAGAAAATCTATCAACGACAACCATAATCATATCATTACCTTGTTTAATTGTGAGAACACCTGTGACAAAATCTATTGAAATATCAATTCATTGACAAACCAAAACATCGAAAGTTCGTAAATTACTATTCTTTTTTGAGCAATGTCTCTTCATCGGTTAACATTAAAGTCAACAGTTAATAAAATTCTTGATTTCTTTTGTCATTGAAGATAAATAGTATTGAGGAACGACTCTATGAATTGTAGCAAATTCACCGAAATGACCACTTTGTAGAAAACTATCATGATATAATTATAATAAAGTAAATCCTTCTCTGTCTGGAACATAAATTCTGAAGTTGTAGTACAAAATATTATTATCAATCTTATAACATTGTTGTGCATTGGAGAAGTATTTCATTCTTTTGATATATTTTTGATTTAAGGACTTATTTGCAGTAGAGATTTCAATTTTATCAACAACTCCTAAGGAAATGAGAACAACAGGGGACCCGGATCTTCTAATAAGGAACCATACAGATCTCTTGAGGACGACTTAATGCCTCCATAACAATGTTGTTTCTTGTTTTGACATGTTCTATGTCGAATGTGAATTCTCCCAAATATTGTAGCCATCCTGCTAATCGTTCAGATAGTTCTTTCTTTGTTTGGTACAAAAATACAAAATTATAGTCTGTGCATAATAAAAACTCATGACCGTGTAAGTCATATCGAAAATGTTTTAGAGATTCCCCAATAGCAAGTAATTCTAATTTGCCAATGTGATAACAACTTTGGGTATCAGAAATACTTTTTGAGAAATATCCAATTACTCCCAATAATTTACCAATTGGGGACAAGCGTTCTAGAACACTTCCTATAGCAGCATAACTAGCATCAGTAGTTGGACAGTGATAATCTTCAGTGACAAAAGGAACGAAAATGGGTGCAATAGTGAGGCAATCCTTTAATGTATTCATAGCATCTTCTTAAACCTTGGACCAAGCACACTTTTTGGAGATGAAATCAAAAATAGATCCAACTATTTTACTGCAATGAGGTATGAACTTTCTGTAATAATTAACTATACCGATAAATGATTGTGCACTTTTGATTGCTTTAGGCATAGATAGGTCTCAAATAACTTTTATTTTATTCTTTTAGACAGTAAAACCAGCAGAAGATAATGTATGGCTGAGAAATTGTACGGTAGATTATAGGAAGTAACATTTATTCTTTTTGCAAACTAAATCTTCCCTCTATAATCATTTTACGACTTGTCTGAGATTGTGGATATGTGTTTCTCAATTTTTATTGACGATAAGGGTATCATCTGAATAAACAAATACGCAAAATAAACCACCAAGAATATGTCGTATATATTTGAAAAATGTAGCTGGAGCATTGCACAAATCAAATGGCACAACTTTTTAATGGTAATAATAGAATGGTTTAGTAAAACCAGTTAGTTTTTTGAATTTTACACCTAACGGAATTTGATGTTAACTTGAATAAAAATTGAGGATGGAGAAAACGGAACAGTCACCTATTTTGGCCATCAAATCGTCGATTCTGGGTAGCAAATATGGGTCTTTGATGGTTATTTCATTTAACTATCTAAAGTTTATGACTAATATATAGGATCCGTCTTTTTTCTTAACTAATAATTCTGATGATGAGATATACTTCCGCCTTCTATTATGAATACTTTATCCGACAGTTCTTGTATAATCTTCTTGCATTTTTTTTCTAGTAACGGTGTTAAACGGTAAGGTGGTAGTCTTAGAGAATGACTATGTGGCTTTAATTCAATTGTGTGGTTATAAGCGTGTGTACCAGTTTTTGGAGGTAATATATTTGTAACGGTATCCTTAAATTCTCATAATTCTAACAGTAATTCATGGTGTGGTTTGTCAGCAGTGGTTTCATTCTTGGATACTTGGACTACGAAAATTTCTTCTACAATAGTATCGTAAATATGATCTATGGCTCCTACAGTAATGTCAGTTGTAAGATTGCAATTGGCGGTAGTGTTAGTTGCCGACAGTAGTTTTGGGTAATATTTTATGATTGGGTTATCACCCATGGTTTGATTTTTTAACACATGGGTTACATAAGCTTTAAAATTATAGCTTGTTTTGTTTTCTATGAGTTCGTAATGGACAGCTTGAGTAATAGTAAAAGTATGTCCAGCAATAGTGCCTCTCTAAACAAATAGTGGAATATTATAGGGCTTCTAACCATTGTTTAGGACTGAATCTTCACTAACTAGTGATGTGGGACTTCCTGTGTCAAACAATACAGGGACTATGACATTATTTATAAAGCATTGACGTTCACGATGGGTACCTACGAGTAGATCTGTTTTGTTAATACTTTTGATAATGATATTGACTTCTGGTGTATCTGCAACGGCAAAGGGTAATACTTTAGGGGACGTAACGATCTCTGTTTCTTGTATGCTAATATTTTTGCTTTTTCTGGATTTTTTGACTTTTATTATTTTGAAAAAAATTTTTGGAACTAAAATTGAATTAGAAAACGAAAGAAAAAAGGTAGATACTGGAATTGGAAGTATACTCAGATTTAGCTAAAGCTCGCATTTAGACAAGTGTTAGATCGGTGACCTGGCTTACGACAATTGAAACATAACTTATATTCTAAGCATTAGCAACGTAGGTCTTCTTTATTACGTTTGAAAATAGTGTCATAAGATGGATTTGTGATAGTTGAATTGTGAGATCTTTCTCTCTTTGAAGAACATGGACAAGCAGGATATGTAGAATAACCCCTATGATTACGATAGGAAGTGTGAATAGCTATAACAATATCACCATCAGCATTGATCGTGAATGATGAAGATTCATATGAAGCTTCATTTATAAGGTTCAGAGAAATAGGATCTAGCAAACAGTGTTCGCATCTACAAGCTAACTCTGCAGCTTTATATAGTAAAGTTGAGGTCTATAATATGACAGCCCTTATAGTGTCAGGTTTTAATCCTTTAATAAAATAACTAATTAATATTGGTACACTCATCGTACCCTTGGGTGACAAGTTTTTATACTGATATAATTCTTTGATGTATCCATCAATATTGTTGCGTTGAACCAGGGAGCAAATTTTACGATTGACATCATAAGTGTCTAATTGGGCACTAAATAAGGCAGAGAATTGTGATACCAAAGTAGAGTAAGGTGTGGTATGGATATCGTAACCAACAAGAAATTTAAGAAACCATTATGTGATTTTACCACCAATATGGTCAGCGAAAATACAGATCTTACGGAAATCATCAATGACATGATGAAGATCAAATTTTATATCTAAAGATAATAAAAATTAACGTAAGGTAAATACTGAATGAGTAGAACCTGTAAATAGTTGGGCGATCTTAATGTCCTAGATGAATACCAAATTAGTTGGAGTTTCAGATAGGATTAATTTTATTATTTGAACAAGATGACGCTGCCAGTTGTTGTCCTTAAAGTAAGATGCTTTACTAAATGGACAGATATAACAATAATGTATATATATAAAGATATTTTCTATAGAGAATGAAAATGAGTCTAGGTTATTCTTTTTTTTAGGTGGTAATATATATATATATATAATTATAAACCAGATATGCCTATAATTCTAAATACTAAAGTAATGGTTATTTACATAAAAACGTGTGGATTAAGTGATTGAGATGAAGGGTAGAATAAAATATTATATTAAAATCTAGTAAGTTGGGATAAAGTGATAACCTTTCCTAGTCTTATATATGGACTTCTTCTATACAAATTATATATAAAAGACAACTAGAATATGATTCTTGTAAACATACTAAGTGGTAAATCTATTTTAATATTCTATTTATTTATATCTGCATTATTTTTTTAATTCTTTTTGTATATAATATATGTATATTAGTTATATTCTGTATAAGTAAATTGAAGGAAATATTAGAAAAAGCTATAAATGTAATTTGGATGATACTTAGAGGTGAACAAGTAGACGTTATCAATAAAAATACGGTTAAAGCTAATAAAGGGAGTGACTTCTCAGAAATAAGTGAGAATAAATTAATTGTTATAAAGTGGGAATTATATATAAGGGTAAAGTGATGAATACAAAGAAACAATTTTAAATTTTTTCTTTGAATATTTTATGTAATTGTATTTTATATTTACATCTATTTATTTTTACATTTTAGTATATAAGAAGTTGAAGAATTTTATTAATAATAAATATGTTAATAACTTCAGCAATTGGTTATAACTGCCAATTTCACTAACATCTTAAACACAACTTTTTATTAGTATTATATCTTTTCTTCGTGTATTTTTTCTCGTTATTTTTCTATTTATTTTTTTTTTAATACAAAAATCTTCCCCAATAAAAAATAAGTTTACTGTCAATTAACAGTTCCAGAATAATAAAGAAGTTAGAAATAATCTGTTTATCGAATTAATTAAACGAATATCTAACATGTTAGTTGTGTTTATTCGGAAAATATACTGATATGGTTAATCTGAAAATTTATTTTATTTTATTTATTCGGGTTACAAATGAAAAAAGTCAAATTTTTATTATTAGATGATACACAATTTATATATAGTTATCTATTTAAATAATTATTATATTTTAACATTCTCCATTTCAACCTCTGAATATAATAAGTATCCTTTTTTTAATCTTTTTACTTTTTCTTTCCCCTTATTTTATTTTTTTCCTGAATTTAAAGGAATTTTACAATATACTAATTTATCAAACTCAATTTAACTACAAAATAATACAATATTGTTGACAACTAGTGTTTATAAATATTGGGTAAATTAGACATGCTTTTAATCATGTTATATATATATTTATGTAGTTAATAGCATACCAAATTGATGAGAATTAGCACTAGTAGTCATTGGATATATACTGAACACTCTCAATATTATATTAAACAGATTTAGTATACAAAATTATAATAAAGTTCTTCACTTTCTTTCTCTATATACAACATAGAAATAATAATATACAAAGATTGTAAATAAGATAAAAATAATGTATGATGAAATCCTTGACTTTATATATGTTAACATTAAGCCATTTTCCTCTACGAACAGTAAGATATTTATTAAACAAACTCAACAATTATTACTCAATGATTTATCGTTTAGTGTCTGCTAAAATCTTATTGTTCTATCTATTTCATTATAGAACATTCTATTTCAACACAAATTGAAATAAATTTCATGTCTTTTCTTCTTTATATATAATACAATAATAATAGTATAGAGAAAATCTAAATAAAATTAAAAAATCATATAATATGAAAATAACTAGCTATATAGAGCTGAATAATGAGTAATTTTTCTTTATAGATAGTAAAAAATTAATTAAATACTTTTATTAATGTCTAATGATATTTGAATAATAAATACTTGATTTTTTATTGTGTGGTATCAGCCAATATGTCACTGTTTTATTTAATTCATCTTTGAATATCCTATTTCAGCAGTATTTAAATTTAATAAATACATAAACCTATAGGTAATTATTGAGTATTAGGGTGTGCCATCAGTCCAATCATAAGTTTATTGCCCCATATATGATATTGAAAATGATTAATAAATTTCCAAATGTTGATAATTATATGAAATATTATTTAAGATATTTTTGATAATTAACTAACGAATTAGAAATAAATATCCCAGTTATGTACGTTTTACTTATTAATTTTATGAGATGATTCTTACCATTTGAAAAAAAAAAATTCAATAAATAATAAAGCATAATGACTATTATTTAATTCCAAATAATTTTAAACAAGAAAATTTACGTTTACACTAATTAATACAATTTATTCATTTTTATAAAATAATTTTCACACTTTATTATCGCAGAATTTTGTATCATAAATACAATTTTCTAGAAATAATTGTTACGTATTTCCATAATTTATATTTTAATTAAAAAAAAGAAACTATTAGCATCAATAAGCAATGTCTCATTTTCTGATATATGACATATATCCTTAATTTTCTACCCTAACAATGAATAAAAGAAAAAAATCTATCCAAAGTACCAAATTACTACACCAAAATAATTGACCTTTATCAAATTAAATCTCCTATGTTATAGAAAATTTACAAATATTTTATATAACTGATTTCATTATCTATATATATTATAAATCTAAGATAATATTTTCTTTATATATAATTTTATAAGTCTCTATAATCATTTCCATAAATACAAACTTCTCTTCTCATCACAAGAAATAACCCAACAAGAATCTGCAAAATACCTTTAAGGATATGCATTGATACACAAGACTCATAATTATAATAACCAATGTCAATATTTTACAGTACCCTTATTAACATATATTCTCCTCTAAGTTTTTACAAGCAAACGTTCATGCACTAATTCATAGCTTCCTAGTAACCCTTTTAAGTGACACAGAGCTGCAATTACAACAAAAATATGGAATAATTGATGTGAATGACCCCAAAAATCATATTTACCTGGATGAAGTTTCTCAGGAAATCTAATTCCATATAAGAAAGCACCAAAAATATAAAAGATACCTTCTAATATAACCCATGAAAGTTGAACTCTCTTCCAAGCTTCTGCAAAACCATAGTAATAAATACCAGCCAATATTGGTAACACAGCCGATAAACCAAAGATAACAAATAATGTAGCTCTATAAGGTCTCCATTCCCTAGATCTAAAAATGTCTCTAGAGGACACAACAGCACAAACCATACCAAGAAACAATGTAAGACCTGTAAAAAAATAGAAAAAGTACAAATTGTCATAAAATCCATAGTACAAAATACTTATCATCGAACTAACAATTAAGACAACTATCCCAATGTAATCTAGTTTATTACCAAACACAGCAACTTCTAATGAATGACTTTTAAAGCAATGAAAAAGACTACTTAAAATTAGACACACAAAAGCACCAAAAAAGAACAGATCAATAAAAAAATAATCTATAATCGTAGTTGTCACAAAATATTTCACACAATATTTATTAAAAAATATGGTAAAAAGAAAACAAACACCAGGAATAAGATGAGAATATATATTAACTGTCTCATTATGAAGAAAGAATAAACTTTCAATACAATCCTTAAAATTTCTAGTTTCTTTGACGTATCCTTTAAGAATATGTTCATTATCTTTTTGCCAATCTGGTATTTCTTCCCATGTATAAAGTTTCTTTGTTATTTTTTTTACGACTAATTTCTCACAATTCCTCGAGACTTCCTCCACCTCTAATATAGTCTGCTTTGCTACTCGTAAACTCATTGTGCACTAATTATTTTCGAGAATATAATTGACTTCTAAAGTATTGGACAAGGAGTTTGTGTTTTTACTAATTCAAAAAAATCTGAACATGTAATTAAATAAATTAGCCACTCTTATCATTTTATCCTTTTTAAGAACGGATTAAAACATAAATATTCTTATCCATAACTATTAAATCATGATATATACGAAAGATAATAAAAAAAAATTCTTTTATAACAAAACTTTAAAGCACCATAAACTCTCGCTATGTGTTGCATAAATTGCTGTATTTTTCAACAATTTTTTCTCTAAATTGTTTCGACATACTCTTAAAGCTATATTTCAAAAAAAAAAAATTCAACAATTTTCTGCAGTTTAAAACTGTAAAATATCCCAAACATCATTCGTAAGAAGTTTATTACTCTAAAAACAGAATTCCAAAAACAATTACACAAGAAGTAAAATTCGTATGAAAGCTTCCTTTCTTTGTCTAACATCGTACTTATTTCCCCAATCTATGATTAACATTTTTATAAACAATAACTGCATAAATTATCATAATGATTTTTAGAAACCAGGGAAGATAGCTCAACATTTATAAACATCACATCTGTAGCCTTTTTATAATAAAAATACATCTGCTTGATCAAAACATAACAGTATTACAAGAGACTTGAAAGTTGTATAGTTATTTACTATATTTGAACTTTCTGTTTAAAAATACTATATAGTATTCTACATCAATTGTTTTAATATAACATATAATACAATCTATACTAAAAAATTAAAAAGAATATAATCAAGACTACTGCTGCAGGGATCAATATTCTTCAAAAATACTAGTAAGATTAATCGGGGTTTAGTCAGTATTTGAAGAAATATGACTTTCAAATATTAATCAACCTTTTGTTATTACTCTGTCTACGATATATTTTTAATAATGGTATTATCAAGTAAAAAAAATCCAATATTCTAATCAAGGTATCAATTAAACAAACTTTATTTATTATAAGATTACTGCTATAATCTCATTTTTTCCTTTTATATTCTAAAAATGGAATTAAAAACATATGTTCATTTAGTATAATTATAACAAGCTTAATTATTCATGCATAAATTCATTCAATATAGTAATCTATCCGAACTCACCAAAAAAAAACATCAAGTAAAAAATTATAAGTAAAACCAATTCAATTTCAGTTTGACATTATAAGTCTCCATAATTATCATATACATCTCTCCAATTATTATAGAAACCTTTAAAAAACCTTATACCCAAACCAACATCTTTAGAACCAGTAGTGGCACGAATACTGTGCATCGCTAATTGAGGAATACCCAAATCAATTGTACGAGCACCTGTCTGTGATGCAATGGAAGGCCCAATAGTACCACCAGATCTGGAACTATTCTTAATTTGAAAATACTGCATTTTATCTCCATTTTTTCTTGCTAATTCTTCAACAAATGCAAGCCCAACTACATCAGTGGCCATATGAGCATTTGGGTCTAATGAAATAGCCACACCAACATTAGGTTTAGGTGAATGATTTTTCATATAAACTTCCTTAAAATTAGGATTGAATAGATGATTAACATCCGCTGACAAAATAATAGAATTAGCAAAAACAGTACGAAGGTTATTGAATTTGGTTCCAAATCTTGCTGAAGCAACCCTTTCAATTACAGATTCCATTAACCTCCCCTTTGCACCCTGACGGGTTAATGATCCAACTTCTTCATTATCAAATAATCCAAGGAGAGTGAAATTGTCTGAACTATCTATAGCAACCGTTTTTGAAAACAAAACCAATGCCCACAAGGCTGCAAAACTACATAGTCTGTCATCAAGTCTTGGTGCAAATAGGAACTCATTGTTTAATCCTCCTAAACTACCTTTTTGAACATCAAATAAGTCTAAATCCAATTGAACAATTTGAGAAACCTTAATGCCAGCAATCTTTGCAATATATCTTAATAGATGAATCGAATGCTTGCCAATTAAAGGACATTTAGATTCCTCTTCTGATATTTGAATGTCGTCTTCCTTTTCCAAATAGTGGAATCCAATAATAGGAACTGCTTGATCTTCTTTATCAAATGGACCTTCTGCAGGTTTGCCAAAATGGGGTGCCAAAGAAGGAATTTTAGCAATAGGAGATGGTGTTGAATTTATAAGAATACTTTCAATCTTATTATCCTTTTCATTTTTGAATAAAACACGCCCCCCAACACCAAGATCCCTATCAAACCATAAATGATTCAACGTACCACCATAAGGTGCTACTCCTAATAATTCATAGCCTTCCACACTTTCTTTAATAGAAGCTGGTTTCAATTTGGCAGCTAAAGCATCTACATGACATCCGATAGCACCGACACCTCTAGTTTCTTCCCAGTCTTTACCAATAATAAATGCCACTAAACTTGTACCGTTTCTTATTGTAAAATATTTACCAATATTAATCTTATCACTCCAATTTTCCTTTTCTGATAAATAAATAAACCCATTTTCTTTCAAAACCTGCGAAGCATAATCAATAACATGATATGTTGTTGGATTGTTATATGTAAAATCAATAAATTTTTGAGAAAATTTCACTAACTCATCATCGTTATATATGTCTATATTAATATTTTCACCACTAATATTGTCACTAATCAAACCATTTTTAAATTCTTGGTTTTCAACTGACAAGGCCTGTAAAGCATTTTTCAATTGCTTGATTAATTGCAACTGGTAGGTACGAGTATCCATGGAATCCATTAGAGAAATACTACCGTCAATTATGATCTAAATTATTTAGTTACCTTTCTATCAACCAAATTAGATGGCTGCAAAGAATAAAAAAATACTCAAGGTGAAGTTGTTAGTTTTGGATTTGCTCATTAATCATATTACACACTTACCCCTTTCAATTTTTATACTGACTACAAATTGAAATCCTTTTAATTTTTTCTACTTTTTTAAACTCTCCCCTGAAAGAAAAAGGAAAATTCAACGAAGAGATAAAGAAGATGCTTGATAAGAAAAGAGAAATAAGAGAATTGAAAAAAGACTTTGATATGTGTTTTATTTTTATCTGAATAAACAATACTACATATCTAACTAAAAAACGATAAATATTTTCAATTACAGTTATGATATTGACAGCAAAGTACACATCCACACACCCACATACATATCAAGTTAAGACAGTCACCATTTTAAAACCACCATTTGTTTCTTACCTTTTTTAACTATAGAATCTCTAACTATTTGAAGAATTTCATCATCAGACATCGTATTTGTATCCCATGTCACTGTCTCTATTTCGTCCTTTGGTGACCTAATATAACCATTTTCAAATAACTTAATAAATTCTTTAACAGATTCACGTTTCATCTCTGGATTCTTCTTATTCAATGCTGTAACCCAAAAACCTGCCGAAGTCAACCCCTTAAAAATATGTAATGACGTTGGTAATATGACTGGTTGTTTTGACATACCTCCGTATGTCAGCATTAGTGCATTATTTTCCAACTTTCTTGCAATGGAAGAACTAGATTTCCCACCCACAGAATTCAAAGCTAGTCTAACTCTTGAATTAGCCCCTAATATTTTAGGTAATTCATGTTTACTAAACAACTCATCATTATTTTGTGTCTCTGAAATAACCTTTGTAGCCTTGAATTTATGTTCCAATGTATTGGCAACACTGTCAAAATCATCTCTATCTCTAATGACACTTAATGTTTTGATACCCTTTGCTTTAGCAATTTGAGTGACTAATTTAGATACAATTGATGTACCTGCATTTTGAATAATCCATTCATTACCTGAGGGATCCCAATCAACATAATTATTAACTAACTGATATGCAGTGACACCATTAACAGAAACAGTTGCAGCAGTAAAAAAATCTAAAGAGTTTACTTTAATCAAATCAGCTGGATTTTTAAATACTCTATAATTTGACCATGTCCCCTGATTTGCTTGTAATGGAATAACCCAGTCACCTAGCTTCAAATCTTCAACATTACCAGGGGCAGATCCATTTTTAGGGACATGAATCACTTCAAATAACCCTTCATTTCCTGCAATTGCAGAAGGTTCTTTAGTTTCATAATTTAAAGTTTTTTCAGGTAAAGATGGGTATATACCTTGTAGTTGGTTGATATCAGATGGATTAATTGGAAAGGCTAAAGCACGTAAAACTATAGAATCCTCTAAATTTTCCTTTGGGGTATAATTCTGTATCGATAATACCTTTGTTGGATCTTCAGCATTATGTGACGAATATATAATAGACTTAAAAGTCTTTGGTATTTGAGTAGAAATTGGACTTCTAAAAGTTGGCAAAACCATTGCTTAATAATAATAATAATAATATTTTTAAACCTATCTCTTCACATACACACAAGCAAAAAAAGAAAATCAAAGATTGTTACAAATATATGAGCTTAGTTATATATTATGCAAAATAAATTCTTATGTCAAACAATAATGGGTTAGAAGTCACCTGAAGATCTGGTTTTTTTTTAAAAGGAGGGAAGTAAACGTAGATACGTATAGTTACATGGAGGGTTTTATCAACGAGCACCTTTTATAATGTTGAAGAACTTGATATATACCATTAATATTTAACATGTTGTCCTTGTCTTACAGTTACTTTCTTCCAATTGCAATATTAATTTTTATTGGTGGCTGCGCCACAATACAACGATTCTCATTGTGACTGTTTACTAATTCCTTTTTCCTTCAATCAGCTTTCATGACTACATTTCCGAGAATTTCATACCTGTTATCCCACCTTCTCACAACAAACTTCCACCACCCCTTTCTTTTGTTTTTTTTTTTTACCCTAAATATTCTCTCTCTCTCTCTCCCTTTTTTTTCCCCTTTTCTGGAAACAAAACTAAACTTCTAGGGTTTATATATAAATTTTCTTTTTTTTACTTTTCAATATTGAGCAAAACGTTAGGTTACTGACTCCTTTTACATTTTTATTGTTCATCTTCTTTTACATCAAATGTGGCGAGAAAACAATTAATCGCAATGATATAAAATTAAAGTAAATTGATATGATATATATGTATATATATAGTTAGATATATATGTGTATCTAGGACGGAATAGTGGAGTCTCTATTCTTTTTCTATTCTTTCTTTTCATAAGAAAAAAACATTAATATCTAGTCTTAGACACAACTAGAACATTTCCAAATCGAAACAGCGATGGGCCTATTCCCTGAAACAGTTCAATTTATACTAATGAAAATTAAAGGAAAAAAAATAAAACAAATCCAGAGTGCATTTATCTAGTCTAAGTGTCTCCAAATGAAACTGATGAATATGAATATATTTATGAGTAATAAAAATATAAAATGACTCGACTCTCATTTCACCCATTTTTATTTTTATTTCTTCTTGTTCTTCCTTTATTTTTTTCATCCTCGTTTCCTCTCTTATTTAATTATTAACAAGCAAAGCTTTTTTTCATCAATTTTATAAGCTCTATTCATTATTTTAGCCTTCTAGTCATTAAAAGCAAATAAATAATTTTTTTTTCGTTATTAATCTACTTTAATAATCGATGATTTTTGTTTTAATGCCTCTTTAATTAATTGTAATTTTTCCATTAAATTACTCTCTGGGAAATTTGGTATAGTACCATATTTCAAAACTTCAACTAATGGGTAAGTGAAACTTTCATGTGATGGTGAAATGTATGTAATAAGCTTACCACCCTCTGAAATGGCTAACTTATGATGGTCCTTGAAATTGAATTGAAAAGTACCATCACTTAGTTCAAACATAACAAAAGTCTTATATCTTGTATACCTTCTTAAAAATACATCATCTTTATGATATTCTTCTCTACCAAATGTTGAAACTCTACTTAAATTAGCCTTCATATATTTTGCAAAAAAATCCACTATGTCCAAATGCCTTGCTAATTCCTCTGGTCTTTCTGATAAAAGATAATGACTTGCTACCCACCCCTCAGTTTGATCATAGCTTATATACCAAAATTCTTCAGCATCTGCCAAACGTAAAACTGTAGAGCCATTATTGAATAAGACACCAATGTCCTCTGTAGAAAGTTGATAAGAAAACCCGTGTTTATTAGAATAATCTACCCATTTGGTCACAATCATTGGATGTTTGATTTCAGGGAGTCTAGACTGGGGTAAACCACCCATCTTTTTCTGTGCTTCTGCTTCTAATATACCATTCAGTGTTAAATGACATTCACTGGCTAAAATTCTCAATGAAATTTCCGAATTAATCACGTTTGTAGAACTGGCTACTAAGCTCTTTCTAATTGTATATTGTTGTGCTCTACGTAACCTTGATTCACGAGCTAAATCATTCAATCTTCTTTGAGTCTCTAAATCAACAACCTCTTGGTATTTATTCTTTGTTCCACCTGGCGATAGTGATTTGGGCAGGATAGTGGTTTGAGAATTTTGGTTATAGGATTGTTCATCTGTTAATTGTTGAATAGCATGTTTTTTCCAATTTTCATTTAAGTTTCTATCCAACAAACCCGATTTTTCCATGCAATTTCTAAAATTTATATATGATTCTTCTAAAGTTAGAATCTCTTCATAATTAGGTCTCCTCTCCATCACATTTTCTCTAGTAGAAGGTGGAAAAATTCCCCTAAACCATACATATTCTATTATTTCATCAATAGAAGGTCTTTCTATTGGATCAATAGATAAAATATCTTGGATTAAAATTTTTGCTTCTGCAGACACATATTTTTCTGCTGGGAAATGGAAATCTCTGTTTTTAATTCTTTCATAAATAGTATTGACATCCTTAGACTGAAAAGGTGGTTTACCAACTAACAAAGCATAGAGCATCACACCAATTGACCAGATATCTACCTCAAATGAATGACCTGAATGTTTCCCTAAGAGCACCTCAGGAGCAATATAATTGGGTGTACCACAAACAGTATATTTTCTTTCTCTATCATTCGCCAATACAGCGGCTAAACCAAAATCACCAATCTTTAAATTATAATCCTTATCGAAAAAAATGTTTCCCAATTTTAAATCTCTATGAATAACTCTTCTTGAGTGCATATATTTAACAGCGCCACAAATTTGTGTTATAAAAAATCTCGCTTCAGGCTCAGTAATATGCCTTCTTGCCTTCAACAATTCCATCAATGACCCATTTGGACATATCTCTAAAAGTATATAAACATTTGTGTCATCTTCAAAACAATCAATAAATTGCACAATATTCATATGTTTCATACTTTTATGAATTTGAATCTCTGATAACAACTTCTTCCTTGTCTTCTCAGATTTAATTGAGATCTTAGCAACTGTTTTGGCAGCATATATCTTCCCACTATCATCCTTCATCTGAAAACAACGAGCAAACCCACCTTCCCCTAGAAAATGCCCTCTATGATAATCACGACCTCTTGTTTTTATCAAAGATGGTGGTGTTTTACAAAGGGCGGATAATTTTTCTTTCTTTTTTCTTTGTTGTGGTTGTTGTGGTTGTTGTGGTTGTAGTTGTTGATGTTGTTGGTAACCATTTGGATCCTGTCTTTTATTGTAACTATTGATATAATTTTCTTTATTTTGTATGTCTACATGAGGACCCTTTGTTGGTGTCTTTAAAGAACGGGTATTCAATTGTCTTTCATTGACAGCTTGCAATGGCGCTAAAGACATGACGGATCTAGTGTAACCAATAACAACCCACTAAATAAAAAAAAATATTTTTGAATCAACTAATGTGTTATTAATAGTAATAATAAAGACAACAAGAAAATTAATATCGATGGTAATAGCCCTCACTAAAAGTAATGATAAAGGATTGATGGAGTATCAAAGCCCTGACAATATATTTGTAACCCCTGAAAGTAAAGATGTACTAAATACAAATTAAAATATGCTCTGTATATGTATTTGATTGTCTTTGCTGAGAATATTCAATAAGATAAATCACAAAGCCAACCCTTTCAAATAATGAAAAGGACAATTTTGAGGATAAGGATGTAAACTGTTTTAGTTCAAGTCAACAACCACTTCTTCAAAACTTTTAAAGTAAAGAAGTAGAAAATCAAACTTATAATTTTATGAAACAGTATCTTTAGAAATGTTTCAACTTTGTGATCTAAATTTTCACTTTGTGTATCTAATTTGCTACTTTTTGATTTTCTTCTGCTTTTTTTTTGTTTTTTTTTTTGTTGTAATTATTTTCAATGTTGACATTTTTCCTAAAAGGGCTTTACATACTTTTTTAGATTTTTCCCAGTTAGGAAATACTATAAATAAATCATTGATCTCTTTCTTAAAAAAAATTCTCAAGACATATTCTGGGGTTCGAATCTGCTGGTAGGCTTACAACAACAAATTAGGATTTATCTTATTGATTAATAATTATAAATTTAGATAGTTAATAATAAAGAGTGCTCGAGAGGAATTAATAGAAGGGATCTTCTATCAAGTACCTAAATTATTTCAAGATTATGAATTTTGAAGAGTATATCATAGTAACTCCGAATTCACAAGCAAATGAACAAACTGAAACCCTAACTATATATGAGAATATATTAAAAAATAGATAGAAATTCTTTTTATACCTGTATTATATTACCTTGTAATTATGTGATATAATTAGCCTCCTTCCTCCACAATTACAGTCGGACGTTATATGACTCTTTACTAGTATGCATTTCTCTTTAAAATAAAAAAGCATAGAAAAAACTAGGTTAGAAAAACAGATTAAAACCAACAGAAACAACAACTATTAAAGATAAAAATAGCCACATTAATTTCTAAAAATAACACACAAGAAAAAAAAAACAGATCAGAATAAAATCACTAAAGACGGAACAATAACGTTATCAAAAGTTTTTCCTTGGCCAAGTGTTTCCAAACATTTACTTTTCCCATTTAGGAAAGTACAGTACATTCCATTTTTTTTTAATTCTCATGTTTCGAAGTTGCATACGTTGCCAATTAATCGGTTAATCCAACTTTCTTTCCCTCATTTCTTGTATCCTTCTTGATCTCATTCATATCATAAAAATTATATTTATTTTTTCAAATATTTATATACACAACTGTTACCTTACATGCAAATGGCAACTTTTTCCTTCTAATTTGCAACGATTATTGACTATATAAAAAAGGAGAAGTAGTTTTGTTATATTTTATTTTTATTGATCTGATATTCTATACGTTCGGTGTTAAAATTGTCTTATTTTGGAAGAAATTTTTTCAGGTACCAACGAGGAGGACAACATTATATAATTAGGACTGGTACAAATAGGTTAACATGTGTGGTATCTTTGGTTATTGTAACTATTTAGTTGAAAAATCAAGAGGCGATATTATAGATTACCTTGTTGAGGGTTTGGAAAGATTAGAATATAGAGGTTATGACTCTACTGGTATTGCTATTGATGGTGATGAACCTGACTCAACTATAATCATTAAGCAAATTGGTAAAGTAAAAGCGTTAAGAAAGGAAATTGAAAAATACAACCCTGACAGAGAAGTTACATTTGTCTCTCATGTTGGAATAGCTCATACAAGATGGGCAACACATGGTCAACCAAAACAAGTCAACTGTCACCCTCAATCCTCTGATAAAAATAATGAATTCGTAATTGTCCATAATGGTATCATTACAAATTTTAGAGAATTAAAGACTTTATTAGTGAATAAAGGTTACAAATTTGAAAGTGAAACCGACACGGAATGTATTGCTAAACTATTCAAACATATCTATGATACCAATATGCAAAATGGGAATGAATTAGAATTCCATGAATTGACAAAGTTGGTTCTGTTAGAATTAGAAGGATCCTATGGTTTATTATGTAGATCTTCTCATTATCCAAACGAAGTTATTGCTACTAGAAAGGGGTCTCCATTACTAATTGGTGTTAAGTCTGAAAAAAAATTAAAAATGGATTTTGTTGATATTGAATTTCCAGATGAAGATCAACCAGAGACACCAATCTCACAGAATGATGATAAAATATCTTTAACAAATAACAAAAAGAATCCATCTGCATTTATTTCCAATGATCATCACTCTAACCGTGATAATCTTTTACCAATTGCCACTAATGAGTTCAATTTGAGACATTCGCAATCCAGAGCCTTCTTATCCGAGGACGGATTCCCTGCTCCCATCGAGTTTTTCTTGTCCTCAGATGCATCTTCGGTCATCAAACACACCAAGAAGGTTCTTTTCTTAGAGGACGACGACATTGCACACATCTACGATGGGGAGTTGCACATCCACAGATCGAGACGCGAAGTGGGGGTGCCAATGACCAGATCGATTCAGACATTGGAGATGGAATTAGCACAGATCATGAAGGGTCCATACAAACACTTCATGCAAAAGGAAATCTTTGAACAACCAGAATCTACGTTGAACACCATGAGAGGCCGTATTGATTTCGAAAATAATACAGTGCTACTGGGCGGGTTGACTGCATGGCTGCCGGCGATCAGACGCGCCCGTAGATTGATCATGATTGCGTGCGGTACATCATACCACTCATGCCTAGCTACAAGAGCAATCTTTGAGGAGTTGTCAGAGATTCCGGTAAGCATTGAATTGGCATCAGACTTCTTGGACAGAAAGACACCGGTGTTCAGAGACGATATCTGTGTATTTGTGTCACAGAGTGGTGAGACAGCAGACACTATACTGGCATTAAATTACTGCTTGGAGAGGGGGGCGTTGACAGTTGGTATTGTTAACACTGTGGGGTCATCGCTTTCTAGAGCAACACACTGTGGTGTACATATCAATGCAGGGCCAGAAATCGGGGTTGCGTCGACAAAAGCATACACGTCCCAATACATTGCACTAGTGATGTTTGCACTTTCGCTATCCGATGACAGGGTGTCGAAACAGGAGAGAAGGGTGGAGATTATACAAGGATTGAGGAAAATTCCTGAACAGATCAAGGAGGTGCTAGCGCTAGAGCCCCGGATCAAAGAGTTGTGTGAGATGCAATTGAAGAACCAAAAATCACTATTACTGTTAGGTAGAGGCTACCAGTTTGCCTCGGCACTAGAAGGGGCGTTGAAAATCAAGGAAATTTCGTACATGCACTCGGAAGGTGTTCTTGCAGGGGAGTTGAAGCATGGGGTGTTGGCACTGGTTGATGAAAATTTACCTATTATTGCCTTTGGGACTAGGGACTCATTGTTCCCCAAGGTTGTCTCGTCGATTGAACAGGTGACAGCCAGAAAGGGTCACCCTATCATTATCTGTAACGAGGGAGATGCAGTGTGGAGTAAGAAGGCGGCCACTAGTAATTTGATTACGCTGGAAGTACCACAAACAGTAGATTGCCTGCAAGGGTTGTTGAATATTATTCCATTACAATTAATGTCATACTGGCTAGCCGTGAACAAGGGTATTGATGTTGATTTCCCAAGAAACTTAGCCAAGTCTGTAACAGTTGAATAAATAATATTAATTTCCTTTCTTTTTATTTTTTTTACTTTAAATGTTATTATATAATTGATTAGTTTCTTTTAAAATTTTAATATAAAAATACTTTGACATATGTTTTTTTATATTTTGATGTCTTAGTTATTATATTGACTAATTTAACTTAGGATTTTATGAATAAACAATTATGATGTATTTGTGTAGTAAAAAAATATTATCAGTTTTTGTCCTTTCTAAAATTTATATTATCCAAGCTTATCCTTTTTATTTCATACTAATTAAGTAAATATATCTTTTAATGAATTTAAATACAGAATATTTAAATAATGATGCTGATTGGTGGATAAATTGAAACACGTTATTAGATAGTATATGATTTGGATTTTTTTTTATATATGGTTAGATGGAAGGTACCAAATTTAATTAAAATAGTATTAAATCCTGATTAATTATTTATTTACTATATTTTTTGACAAACTAGATGATCAAATCATGTCTAAATACGATCCACACACAATAAGATAATGCTTTTTGTATAAAACTTTAAAAACGAAAACAAACATGTAAAAAACATAGTTCTATTAGAGACAAGAGTTACTAAGAATACCATTATTTAAGCTCTAATTAGTAGACGAGAATAAGAGTAATTTTATAAAGATAAAATTTAAACATATATACATACTAATTCATTTTTTTTCTCACAAATACTCTTTATATATAGACCTTAATTATTATTCTGTTCATTACTAAGTACATTAGCTTCGAGTATAATATTAATCTTAAAAGAAGAAACGGGCAAAACTAGCTGCTTGTTTGTCATATTTTGACAAATGTCCTAACTTTCTAATATTAATGTTATAGAAAAATATTCTTTTTTTCAATAAGGCCCTATTGTTAATAAGGTGCATTCGATTCTTTTTCTGTTCTACTTTTTTCCCTGATTTGTAGGGAGAGTTTAGATTGATATGTTGTAAATAAACGGAAATAAAATATGACACATCGGAATAAAAAATGGGAAAGAATGTATCCAAAGATATAAGTGAGGAAATTACATAATAATTAATTTTACTCTTACTGTTTGATGGGAGAAGGATAAAACACGTCGACAGTGGAAATTAAACAACAATAATATAATAGAAGTATATGTCAGAAATAAAAAATTTCACAATTGGTGTCATAGGTGCACACGGAAGAACAGGCTCATTAACTTTAAAAGCCTTACAAAAACATGGATTTAAGAAAATTATAGCATTTACAAGAAATATTATTGATACTAAAAATAACATATCATATGATCCTACTATTGTTGAACAAATTCATTTAGATTTAATTAACTCTTCTGTGCTTGAATTAGTTGAATTGTTTAAAAAGGTTGATATAATTATCTTTGTTGCAGGATCCGGTCATCAAAGTCTACGAGAATTATTTACTGTTGATATTGATGGTGTCTCTAAATGTGTAGAGGCATCCGAGATAGCGAATATTCAAAGATTTATATTGATTTCAGTTATTAATGTAGAAGAAAGAGACTTTTGGTGGTCATTAGAAGGTAATTTAAGAGACTATTTTATAGCTAAAAGATGTGCAGACCACAGGGTCAGAAATTCAAAATTAAATTGGACAATTCTACAACCAGGATGGTTGACAGCTAATAGTAAACCAACAGGAAAGATTCAACCAGTTGAAAGAATTGAAGAACAAAAAACTAATGGGTATACAATTGAGAGGGAAGATCTAGTTGAAGTTATTGTTTCATGTATTTTAAATCCAACAACTACATGCATGAGGAGTATACCATTATCAAATGGTGATACTAAAATTGAAGAGGTACTCAAAAATTTGCATTAGTTACTGAATTCTGACGTTATATATAAATATCTCACCCTAATCATATCTGTGCTACATATATATAAATTCATTAGTATTTGTGTAAATATTCTTTATCCAAAATTTATTATTATTCTATTTATACTTCTGTATTTTAAATTTTTCTATTATTATATTTTTTCCGGTAGCTATTTTTTTTATTTCTAGTAGGAAGTTTGAGCCTTCTAAAGTTATTACTTACTAAATTATATTTCTTTTTACGTTTTTGTTTTACAAAGACTTTAGTAGTATCCTGTTTTTTGTCAATATCTCCAACTGTTTCTTTATTTAGTCTGACATCTTCTAAGAGTAATTTATCGTTTATTGTTGGTGGTAAGGGAATTGACTTTTTTTCAATAAACTCTTTCAATTTTTGTCTTTTAATATTTCTTAACATAGCATGTAAATCAACCTCTTCATTGATATTGTTATTTAATGAATCATTAGTTGACATATCCACATTAGCCATAACTCTGTTTTTTCGTCTTTTTTGGGTTCTAGTATCGGTAGGAACGCTGTTAAAAGAAGTCTTTGTATTTATTTCTTCTATGTTATTGATTTTCTTACCTTGAGTATTAGAAATCTCTTTTTCATTCTTAATACTAGAATTAGACAGTATGTCTTTATTATCTTCCTCGTCGTCTTCATTCTGCTCCTCCTCTGTCTCCTCTTCAATTTCAGTAAGTTTGAGCTCTCTTCTCACAGTTTGAAACTCATGTTCCAATTCCTTTAAAGACTTAGTCAAAGAGCGTTTCCACAAGGGAGAAGGGCTAATACCAACGGGTGTAATATTTTCATTTAACTCTATGTTTAAATTTCTTTTAGGAGTCCTTTGACGATATTTTATTGTGGAGTCGATCTTTAATGGAGAATTAGGGCCATATAATCTTGTAGATATATCATTTTTTAAACCACTAGGCTCATTACTTTTATTGTTATTCTTAAGTATAGGTGCTGTATTATTTTCTAGTACATTCTCAATTTCGTCTATATTTGATTCTTCGAATATATCATTATTTTCATCATCTTCTAATAAATCTAATTTTTTTTTTATAGAGGATAGATTTATTTCGAATAGGCCAATAGATTTACCATGAATCTGCGGAGTAGGACCCAATTCTTCATTAATAAATCCGTTAAAGTCATCTTCATTGTTATTACTAATATTTGAAAAACTTCCACCGGTAGAATTGTCTATTGAATATTCATTCTTTACAGGTGTTTTCTCATATCGTATTTTTTTACTCTTATATCTTGAATAACTTTTATATTTTACTTTAATTGCAGGAAATTGATCAATATCACTCTTTTTAGGTGATCTGTTATATTTCTTGATGAAATCATGTTCCCATTTTTTAAGTTCTTTCTTCAATAATATAATGTTCATGCCGAATAACTCATCTTCATGAGGTTTAAGTATAGTGTATGCTTCATTAGTTATTGATAACATCAGCAGGACTCCTTTTTTGGGTGTGCTATCTTATTGTATTTATTTATTTCAAATTTGTACCGTGTAGTAAAAATTCTTTAGTAAGAAAAAAAAAAGACAAAAGAAAAACAGACTCAGGATTAACTTACTAGTAAGTTAATGAGTTTATTGCCGATTAAGAGAGCTCACATTGTCTCCTTGTGCAAAACATACTAAAAAGAAATTGAGGAGATCCAAGAGCTTCAAAAAAGATGTATTAATATGTTTTTGAATTGAGTTATTTAGGTAAATATATAAATATATATATTAATGAATAATAAATAAGGTAAAATCATACAATAATTATGTAAATCAAACCATGACGTTATGAAATAAATTAGAAAATGCGAGAAGACACTCCCAAATGTGTGAATGAAATCACCTTCATATTACGTTCTGCGTACCAATTAGACACTGAGAACTTTCGTTCAACTGCTCGAAAATCATCATCATCAAATATGTAGTAAAAATTGAGAGGAACTAAAAGCAAACTTAAAATGCATCAAATAAAAAAATTTAGTATCTTACTGATTACTATGAAGGAAATTAGTTTATTTTATTTTTTTTTTACTGTCTCAGTTAATTTTATGGCAAATCCTGCAAGGAAAAACTGAAATTGTTAAAATTATTAAAACTGTTATCTTGCTCATCCATCAACTCTTCTAGAGTCGGTGCAGAGTAGAAATATGAATCAATATCATTGGCTGCAGGATTGGTTGAACCGTTTTTATTGCTATTGGAACTATAATTGTTAGCATTTTCATTGTTGTTGGCACTGCCTTCTTCATTACCATTAGTATCTGCAGTACCATTTACGGTCTTATTATAACGTGGCAAAAATTTCCAAATGTTATTATATATTTCATTTTCTAATTCATCATTGGTAGTTTTCTCAATAAAACTATCATTATTTTCCGGATTCTTGATGTTATCACGAGAACTTGGATTCGATGCAAACGATGAAAGGAGAGTCGATGACATATTATAATTGTAATCTATATTGAACTCTTGGAATATGCCATTGTTACTTACAGAACTAATATTTTCATTGTTAAAGGTGAAGGTATGTAACTTATTAAGAGAAGTACCCATATCATTTAATGGAGTAGTCATAACAGTTTCAGTCGGGGAGGGCTCTCTTTGAAGTGCAGTACTAGTGCTACTAATAGTACTGACCGCGGAACTTACTGCTGTAGTCTTTACAGCATCCTTGTCAGAAGATGGAACAACTGAGAAATTATTTGGGGTGACTGAAGTTGCAGCATGTTCATTATGTGTTGACACAGCGGACAATATAAAACTTTGTTTACCGACGGTCTCTTCAGCTAATGATAGATTTAAGGTTGAAGTCTCATCATCAAACTTAAGAAATGCTAAATAGTTATTCGAATTCTTTTTTGAAAGGTTAGTCTTATTAAGAATATTATTGTTGGAGTCACCTTTAACGTGCGGTATTATAGGAACACTATGAGTTCTCCTCTTATTGGTATTTGAAAAGACCGAACTAGTGGCAGAAGAAGAGGATGTGGAAGATATGACCGACGAGGTAGAAGTAGGAGAATTTGGAGAATTTTTATCGTGACCTTTACCCACTACATTGTTTGAGTTGGTATTTGTTTCGCTGTTATCATGATTATTGCTCCCATTGAAAAAGGTCTTTCTGCCAGGCTTTGGTCTTGGTGGAAGAACCCATTTTCTTGATGTCTTAATAGTAGAGATTACACTTCCGGTACTTGGACCAGCCGCGCTATTTGATCTATTATACCTTTTATTTGGTGAATTTAAAGAATGATCACTGTCACCGGTTGAAACAACACTATTAATAGAAAGCTTTCTTTTTGGAATAATTGGAGTAAAGTGGAGGGATTTTCTTCTTCTTGAATTTGGAGACGGAGCAATTGGAGTATTATTCTTTAACAAATTGGAACTTAGAGCAACAGATGGAGACATTAGGAATTAATACTTGAGAAAAATATACAGATATGTAATAAATAAACAAAAAGGATTAAAGCCAGTTAATACCTTTTTTGTATGTTAACTCTGAATAAATAATCTGAAACGGATAAGTGTAGAAATAACAAAATATTATAAAAAGATACCGATAAAAAACTGATGTTTTTATTATGGAATATTAATTTTTGGAATAATTTAGAAAAAAATTTCGAATGTTATTAATATGCTAGTATTATTATCAATATAGAATGAACTTATTTAAGTGACATAAAATAATAGTACTACTATCAAAGAATAATATAAAATAAATATTTAAAAAATGGTTGCAATGACGGATTTAAAAAAAACACAGTAATCTTACAGTCTGTCTATTTTTCACACGTTATTTTTTCAGAACAGATACGTATAACTATGTGTTTAAAATATGAATTTATTTTGTGCAAAAAGATAATGTAATATAATGCACTGAACTTTCAGTTCTTACCTGGTTCACTCGAACTATAAAATAAGTAGTGTAACAATAGTGGACAATCTAGTATTTCTGGTCAGATAATCGTATTTATAATACTGGGTAACGGGAGAGTCTGCTGGGAGAGAAAAGACCGTTAAATGGGTCCGCTAAAAACGCGGCGAGGCAAGGATAAACGAAGTGAAAGCGTCAGAGATGGCTACTCGTTTTCTTATTTATATATACTTAGGCTTTGTTTGTCTTTTAAGAGGATCATAAACTGGGGGGACTGGAGAAAATAATTCACATGCATTGTTCTATATTTTTAGAAAAGCAAAATTCCTTCGAGGCAACATGCTTTGTTAATTCTTCGAGACAAGTCTTGTTTTTTGCCGTTTCCTTTTCCTCGAGAAAGAGAAGGACTTTTTCGAAAAATAATTGCAACAAGGATAATACGGGGTTGTATTTGTATATTTCTATTATTTTCTATAATAGTTTTATGCAGGTTTATTTTTTTAGAAAATAAAAAATTTATTAATCCTATTATCATAAGACAATTATATTCTAAATACAATATAATTTCTATCATTCTTTAACAAAAACAAAAAAAACGCTTTTTTCTAGTTTTTTTTTTTTTTGATGACAAACTCCCAAGAGATTTAGACAAATAAAAAAAGAAAAAAGAGAAAAAAATTGAACAAGGAGATAACGGAAAAAATGATAAACAAATATATGAAATTGAGATAATACTTCAAAAATTCCTGCCGCTTAAAGTTTTTTGATTCCATTAACCCGGAAGTGAAGAGAAAAGGAGAAGACTGTCGAGTATTGTTTATTGAAATCATATTGTATAATAACTTTTGTTTATTTGGGAAAAGTTACTTCAGCAAAACAAACAAAAGAACATTGGGGCTACATTGTTTGCAAAGGCATTGGTATATAATAGAATATTTAAAAGTAAGTCATCTATCTATACAATACATAACACTGCTTAATAATAGATCTTACTTACCCTTTATATCTGTTATTTTTGATTTTCTGAAGCTTATTTTGTATTATTTGTCAATGTTTCAAAACAGACAGAGCTTTCCCGTGTTTTACGCCGAAGGATATCTTAACATTAACAGTACCATATTTGTTTTACCTCTTGCTACTTGTATCTCTCTTTAGAAAAAGGAAAGTTGATAAGTAACTACTGATGAGTGGATAATAAAAATCGTTTCATTTTACGTTAAAAGTCCTAAGCATCAAGCTAGAGCTTTTTGTGGTAGCTTCATCCACTGAAATTGCTTTGTAAGCTATAGAGGACTGCTAGTGATAATAGAAACACAACAAGCATTCATGTACAAGTACTTAAAAAAGGAGAAGAAGTCCATATTGATTGTGTATTGTATTAAGTTATTTGTTGTGGGTATAATATGGTTGACTTGGGCTAATTTGTCTTCATGAGTTCTTAATTCTATTATAGCTTCTTTATACCCTTAAATATTTTGATTACAACTAGTTGGCATTATTCAGTTTAAAAAGGAGAAAAAAAAGAACAATAACGATGGTGATGAAATAATTACTTGTTTTACTTAGGTTATCTTGGCTGCAAGTGGTTTATTATCATTTCTTAAAGAGAATGATTAGATTGAATTCAGCAGTTGTTTAGTTAATTATAATTGCGATATAGATATAGGTAGACGTATATGGAATACTATGGATCATAAGCGATTGTTTTTATAATTTCGTCTGTAAGAGGTATTGTTAATAAAGGACTACAGTTTTCTTCTGTTATTGTAAGAAATTACGATTATTCCAACTACATCCCCGAAGTACTAAGTTAATTTTTGTTGTTGCATGTTTTTGTAAAAAGTAGTAACACTGTTATTTAATACAAGAGTTGCATCTTTTATTCAAGAATAAGAAAATATTTATTCTATTTTGGCATTGGGTAGTGAGATAAATGTGCGAAACCTAAAAACAGTAAATTTTTAATTTGAAGAAATTATTTGTATATAATATTACATTGTATGCTACAAAATCTTACTAAGTATAGATAGTTGGCTAGAATTCACAGAAGATTAGCGCAGATATCATTGTCATTTTTGGTAAGGGGTAACAAAAATTACCATTTTAGGATTTTTTAGACCAAGACAAAAAGAAGTAAAACAAAAGACATATCATCATTATTATTTCGTAAATTTATGACACAATATCTTTTATAATTAGATTTCTATGACATAATTTTTGTGTGAGTTTTTTTTTTTCCTATTATGAAATAAACAATTGATAAAAAAATGTAAACAATCAAACAAATACAAAGAAAGACAAAAAAAAAATAAAAAAAAAAGGGGAAGACTTTTGGAAAGGGTAAAAATTTGACTACAAACAGCGCAATTTATAAATTTATCCCAGAATCAGAGTGGAATATTTTTGACAAAAAATTTTTTTAGTGAACGAACCATCCACACCAATTCAGGTGATGGAGCATAAGAGTTTGTGCCTTGTGGGAAATTTGCTAAACTTACCCTTGATTGTATTTTATAAATTTAATTTTTTTTTAAAATAAAAAAATCAATAACCTAAGATTGAGCCTAGTTTTACAGCTGAGAAGTTATCGTTTCTCATTATATTCGACAGACATATACAACTTTTATTATTGGTATTTTTTAAGAAAATAAGATGATGACAAGATTAAAGAATCCATCCATGTCTTTCGAACTCTATCATATACATTCTATTTTTCGAGTTAATTTACCTTTCTTATTTACTAACGTTTTTTTGTTGTTCATACAAATGGCCATGTTTTTGTAACCATATTACAGTTCTAATGAAAAATTAATGTCTTTTGAGGTTCACTGTATCTTTTAAAATGTTCTTCCAATATCTGCGGTGGTGTCTTTTATTTACATATTGTCTTCTTTCCACATAATATTTTTTACTCATAAACAAAATACAAAATTGAAGAAAGTTTAACCCTAATGTTTTCAAGGTTTATTATGAGAAGTAAATTCAGGGGAATAATTAAACCTAATTTTTTTTTAAGGAATTTAAAATAATAATATGCTCGCTTTGCTTTATATCAATGTGGCTGAAAAAATTTTTGTCAAAAAATTACCACTTTACTTTAGAGTTAAAGTGAGATATTTTTTGTGGAAATGGTGCAATTTTTGTTTACATTTAGAAAAGATTTTGACCTATTGTTTAAGTTTTTTTTTTTAGAATAAAAAAATTGCAACAACTTTGGTTGTTGGCCTCTCTTTCCAGTAAACGAGGGTTTAGACATAGTTCTGCAACCCAGCAAAGATACTATCTTTCTGCTTGAAATCATATCAAGATGAATAAATTATATGTTCCTGTTTCTAGTACAAATTTAGTAGGCAATTAAAAGATATGGGCTATTATTTTTTTCAAGAATGGCAATATTTAACGTATATCTTAGTATGTAATATATCGTTTATTTGAGTGTACCTAATTTAGTTCTATGGGCAGTATGATCAAGATATTTTTTTGTGTGCCAAGAGTTTGTACTAGGTCAACATTTTTGAACTGTCAATTAGTTTTTACCAAGGTTGTGGAACATTAGGGTAGGTTCTAAAGTTTTTTCGTTATAATCTTTTTTGTACTATATCTGTTTTTAAGTTTCCATCTTTGGACATTCACATAGCTTCGAAATAAGTGTATCTCACTTTACACGAAACTGAGATTTTGGAATGCTGTTTGATTAGAGGTACCCACATTCCCTACTATTCATTAACATTCTTTTTTATTTCAAAAGTAATAATTTATACTTAATAGTGAACTTCACATAATTATCTCGATCATGTGTGGTGTTTATTTTTTTCACGAATTCAGCCAGCATTCCTTTGTCTAAAAAAGTCTCTTCCTTCTTTTTTTTGCTCTATATTTCAATAATAAGCCCTGTCGTCTTTTTATTCTGAGATCTAACTGTTTTATTCCTATTTAGTCTGATTTGTTAAGGTATCCAAGAAATAGTATTATACCTATGTATTTTAATTTACAGTTTACTCAGTAAGGAATAATAAAATTAAACAAAGATAATTGGTGGGCTATCTTTAAGGATGTGAATAAACAAGCTCCTTTTGTTTATTAGGTGTGTGAGGAGATAAGTGCCATATTTGTCTGTTATTATTAGTTTCGTTCTAATTATTTAATGACAAGTGTGGGAGAAGGAGGGAGATTAATGGACAAGGAATGTGATATATATAACTTTAAGGGAAAATATCTTTTTTTTTGTTAATTGAAGATGAGCTTGATGTGCTATATTAGAACGGGCATGTATATGTATAGATTAATAGATAACATATTATCGTGTAAAAATGAAGATCTTGTAGTGTGATTTATTAAGATAGGAAGAAAAGAAATTGGATCATATCTGGTATGACGGTTGCAAGGTTAGACTTTATATTGGTATGTAGTTAATCATTGACAGATATAATTTCATTCATAATTAATTAATCTATAAATCTTTTTCAAGAATACAGACTTATTACCTGATATGTTGTGACAAAATGCACATACTGCTATGGTATTATTAAATTTTTTGCAAATTTTTGGTTTCATAAAGTTGATAGAAAAAAATAAAAAATTTAAAAAAAAAAAAAAGAGAAATTAACAATGCAAATAAGAAAAAACGATGAAATCACTTAATAGTAATGTATGATTTATGAATAGTAATGTTGCTCCAATAATCTATCTTTTTTTTATTGTTTTGAACTTTAGTAATTTATAAATAAGAAAGTATCTAAAAAGTGAATATAAGGTTAAATTAGAGTATTTTTTTCGTTTTTTCTCATTCTTTTTTTTTCTTATTTTGTTATTTTAATTCCACATGCCATTAATTTTGTTAACTGGGTACCCATCATCTGGTAAGACTACTTACGCGAATCAATTGGTTCAACTATTAAATAAAAAAATTGAGTCTGAACCATCTTTATCGAATTATAAAGTGATTGTCCACTCAGATAAATCATTAGGTATTGAGCACAATGATTATATAACATCACAAGATGAAAGAAAATTAAGATCAAAAATTACATCAGCTGTCAGAAGGGACCTAACCAAATCAAATATTGTTATTGTTGATTCCTTAAACTATATCAAGGGTTTCAGATATCAATTACACTGTGAGGTGAAAAATCTAGCTACATCGTTTCTATGTATTTATGTTATGTCATCTTTAAAACAAGTTCAAGAATGGAATCAGATGGGAGACTTGTCAAAGGATCATACTCCATGGGATGATAAATTATTGACTGATTTGGTAGCAAGGTATGAGGAACCGAACGAAACAAATAGGTGGGATTCTCCATTATTCCCACTTTTGTCTTCGCATGATACAGTTGACTCTATTATCGACCCAATTTACAATATTATTTTTTCTAATTCAAATAAAAATTCTAAGCAATCTTCACCATCACTAGAGAGCAAATTGAATCAATTGAATTCTTCTTCTAATATTAATAATGGTAGTTTACTTGGTGTTCTAAAGCCTAATTCAGTGACATTATTGAAACCTGCAAAGCAGTCCAATTTTATTCAATTATTGGAGATTGAAACATCAAAAGTTAATAAGGTAATATTGGCACATTTAAAAGAACAAGACTCAATTGGAAATGGTTTGAGTGCAGGACAATTAAGCAGAATTATAATTGAAGGTGATGATGTTGATGATCCCGATTGTATTTTTGTTGATATTAATTCGAGTAATATTAATATAGCCAAATTACAGAGATTGAAGCGACAATTTATTCAATTAAATAAATTGAGAGATTTAGACTTGGATAGAATGAAGGCACTTTATTCAGCATATTTAACTAAAAACTTAACAGATTGATTGTGTAATATTTTTTATATACGTATACGTATATATATATATATATATATATATATGGTGTTATTGTATTGCCTCTCTTCAATGATAAATCTATGTATTTTATCTGTATGTGTTTTTAATAATAAAATTCTTCTTATCGAGGAAAAATTTATTCGGTGAAAAGAAAAAACAGAAAGAAAGAAGGAAAATCTGGACGGTGATAGTATATGATATGCAGAAAAACCAATGCGTTTGCATCCAATGACTGTTTAAGATAACATATAAGAATTGATACGCAATATAATAAAGTAAATCAATATCTATATTTGTATTATATAGAAGGAAAAGAAGAAAGAAGGGAAAAAAGAGAAAGAAAAAGATGCCATTTGTAAAATCAGTGACTACGAAATATAAATTTGGTGCACATGTTTCAACAGCAGGTGGGATATCAAACAGTGTAATTAATGCACATAAGATAGGTTGTCAATCTTTTGCTATGTTCTTAAAATCTCCAAGGAAGTGGGATTCACCACCATTGACTACCGAGGAAATTGAGAAGTTCAAATTAAATTGTGAAAAGTATAAATATGATCCATTGAAGGATATTTTACCACATGGACATTATTTTATCAACTTATGCAATCCAGATGAAAGTAAAGCAACAAAGGCATATTCTCAGTTGATTGATGAATTGAAACGATGTGAACAGTTAGGGATTGGACATTATAATTTACATCCAGGTAGTGCATTGAAGGGTGGCAATGTGAAGGTTCAATTAAAACAGTTAGCCAAGTATTTGAATAGGGCGATAGGAGAGACTGAGTTTGTGATTATTGTATTGGAGAATATGGCGGGTAAGGATAATTTAATTGGTAATAGATTAGAAGACTTACGTGAAGTTATTGATTTAATTGATAATAAGACAAGGGTTGGTGTGTGTATAGATACATGTCATACGTTTGCATCTGGATATGATATTCAGTCGTCAATTGAAAATTTTAACAAATTTTGGGAACAATTTAATGAAATTATTGGGTTCAATTATTTAAAGTCCATGCATATTAATGATTCTAAAGCACCGTTGGGATCCAATCAAGATCTACATGAGAAACTAGGACATGGGTTTATTGGATTAGAGTCATTTAGATGGTTAGCACATGATAAGAGACTCGAAGGCATTCCATTGATCCTTGAAACACCGCATGAAGTTGACGACGGCTATGGTGAAGAAATTGAACTGTTGCAATGGTTGGAGACAATTGATGATTCAGATAATAAAGAATTGATAACATGTTCTAATAACTTACAAAAATTGGGTGCAAAGACGAGAAAGGAACAGCAAGCAAAGTTTGAAAAAAAACAATCACAGAACAAGAAAAGAAAGGTAGGAGGAGATGTTATAAGTCAATTGACAAAGAAGAAAAGAGTGAAAAAGGAGTAGAGTATACATTACCAAACAACGACGATGCTTTGTATATATTATTATTATTATTATTTCATTTATGCATCCACTCTTATTCGTTATCGTAATGTTTGTGTATGTACATATATAGTATTATTATCATGATTATTAATACACATGTCAATATATTGATCCAATTTAGTTGAGTCTTGATTTGGTCTAGCCCAGGTAAAAAAGGATTTTAACAAGAGGGTTCTCCCCTTCGACTCTTGTAATCCCACCAGTTTTGTACCCCTTTTCTTTCTTTTCTTGTGTCTCTGAGATCAAAGCAGATCAGATCAAACTGAAAACAATAAAAAAAATAAAATAAAGATTTTAGGAGGAGGAAAGGGAAGGCCGTGGAAAAAGAAAAAAAGAAAAGGGACTAAAAAAAAAAAAAAAGAAAAAAGGAAATCTTGTTTTGTTTTGTTTTGTTTTGTTTACATTTTGTGTATGTGATGATGATAAAAAGAAGCAATGAGCTACAAGATGTGCAACAAACTATATATGATGTGAACTGTGCAACTATAGGTATTTAAAATATTACAAGAAACACTACTGTGTTTGTTGATACGGTTTTTTTTTGTTCTTTGTCTACTTTGGGTTTGGATCGGTTCTATTCTGTTCTGTGTTTTCTTTCCTTTCTTGATAATATATTATTTGGAAAATACTATATTACTATATATATATATATATATACATTACACACAAACAATTGATTAATAACGTATGGTGAATATGAATTTTCAACAAGCTTATGCAGAGTATCTCAAAGGTAACAAAGAAAAACCAAAGACACCCCAATTACAACAATTGAATACCGATTTGGATATTCACGGAAATATAAACAATAATAAAAATAACTCTGCTATTAGTAATAGTACTAATTATAACATTAATACAAATGCGTTTGGCAATGGTAATATTATTGCTTCTCCACAAAATTTGCCCACTCCACAATTCGATAATATTCGGATTTTTCCTACTCCAATAAGTTATTTACCTTCATCTCCAATGCAAGGTTTAGGTATTTCAAATGTTACTTCTCCTATTTCACACCATACAAATTCAGTTTTTGAACAACAACAACAACAACAAAGAAATCAAGCTTCAGCTTCTATATCTGCTACTGATTCGATTTCATCTGAGATTAATATTAAGAAAAGACGCGACAAATTTACTGTTTTAAAAAATATTGCATTAAATGAAATTAATCATACTAACATACAACATAAAGAGCCAAGGAATTTGGATGAGTTATTGAAGACTGAACATCGTGTTGTATCAGAGTTGGTGCCCGCTCCAGATTTATCACCAAAACGTATATCTTCTTTACCTACGGTTAGCGAAGAATTGTCTTTTTCTACTCTGAATACACCAACTGATATTAATAATGTTACAACTAGTGACTATGATAATAATAATTATGATAATAATTACGAAAATCTTAAGATAGGTTCTAATATAGATATTTTAAATATTTTCTTGCTACCTAATTTTGATCACTCAATAAAATTTAATAGAATTAAACAGATTGGTAAAGGTAATTTTAGTATAGTGGATTTATATGAGAATATTGAAAACAATCCAAATGAAAAAAACTACAAGTTGGTGGCAATTAAAAAAATTATTTATCCAGACAATTTGTTTATGCAGATCAATAATTATGATAATAGTGGTGGTGGTGATAGTTATGATAATGACACAGAACTATTCTCAAGTTTTGAGAGTTCCCTAATTAGAGAATTATCTATTTTGCAAAAATTGGACCATCCGTGTATAATTAAATTTTATGGTATCAATAATCCGATTTTTTTGAAAGATAAGACTCCTTTAACTACACTATTAAGACAAAACAAAAAGGTGATTAACAGTAGTTGTAATAATACAAAATTGGACATAAGTATACCTGAATGTGACATTGTGATGTCGTATTGTTCGGGTGGTGACCTTCTGAATGCATTAGCTGAATGTAATGGTGGGTTGGAAGTAAAATTAATTCAAAGAATATTTACAGAACTAAGTTTAGCGGTCAAATATCTTCATGACAATTTGATTATTCACAGAGACCTTAAATTAGAAAATATTTTACTAGTTTATCCGTTAGATGAGATCAAATTAATGGCAAACGATGAATCAAGACAAGAATTTTATTTGAATAACAATATTATTCAATTGACAGATTTCGGTCTTAGTAAACAACTTTCTAAAAATGATGAACTATGCACAACAAGATGTGGATCAGAAGATTACGTATCACCAGAGATTTTAATGGGGTTGCCCTATGATGGCAAATTGAGTGATCCTTGGGCGATGGGTGTAATCTTATATGCATTATTAGAAGACCGTTTACCATTTGATCCTCCAGTAAATGCTACTCTCAGACAAAGAAAAAGAGCTACATCGCATAGAATAGCAGGTTTTGAATGGAGATGGAATAAACTTAAAGACATCGATATGCCTGCAAAGAAAATTGTATCGAATACACTAACAGGAAAGAACAAGAGGTGGGATATTAATAATATTATAGAGTTTAAATTTGTGTCAGATTTAGTAGGGCAATTAGCATTTATATGAAAAGAGAAAAGAGGGGTAAAAAAGAAAGAAATGAAATGATAAATATTCCCTTCATAAATATGTACCTCTTTCTCTCTCTCTCTCTCTTTCTCTCCATATATATATATATGTGTGTGTGTGTGTGTGTTGTGTTATTTATATGGGTTAGTATTAATATTCAATATATTAAAAAATACTAGAAATAAGAGGGAATAAGAAACAGTTTGTGAATTTTAAAGCTTTTAATAATTTTGTGAAGGTTACATTAACATTTTTTCAAAGATAAAAGAATACACATTTTTTTTCTAATTAGCAATAAAGGCAAATGTATATATATATATATAAAGTATATTTTTATACTTGTATGTGTATGTATGTGTGATACTTTAGACAGTTGCATGAATACAAGTTAATAACTATTCAAAATATTTTTTTTTTATTTCAACTTACTTCCTCTTATATTTTATCTATTATTTTTCTTCTTCTTCTTCTTCTTCTTCTTCTTCAACGTTGTCCTTATCGTCAATATTATTGTTATGATCTTCATTTTGCATTTGTTTCATCAATTCTTCCAGTTGTTTGTTCTTATCTCCAGATAACATATCACCCAATCCAGCTCCACCGGCTCCACCTGCACCACCCATACTCTTCATCATTTCGGCGAAATCTAAACCACCAGCACCACCAGCACCTAATGCGTCCATCCCAGGGATATCATTAACTTCAGAGACTTCATCTTGTTCATCTTCATCGACCCACTTGTCAAAGTCTGTCTTGATATTGTTATATTTGATTTTTTCCTTTGTCAATCTTGGCCAATATTCTAATTGCAAATCCTTTTTGAACATTTTCAAGAAATAATGTTGTCCATTGGCTTTCTTGTGTAGAGTCTTTTCAGGAACGATTTCTTTATAGAAGTCGATGTGTAGTTTGTATTCGTGTTCAGCCTCATCGCCTACATGGCCCTTTGATTTTGCAGTGAGGTCAAGGGAGGTTGGTTGGATGTCTAGAATTGGGTCTTCACAGTCGGTGATTGAAATGGTTAGTAGGATGTAGTTCTTTTCTGGATCAGTCTCGTTTGATCTTTGAGCCCATTGAACTTCTGGTAATAGATATTTGGTAGTCATTTCTATGAGTGTCTCTGTAACTGTTTATATGTATATGTATATGTATGCGTATGCGTGTATGTATATATAAGATTAATATACTTTCTTCCTTCTTTGAAAAACAGAAAAGGGTTCTACAATCTTATCTGAGCTTGCACTAACTAAGTCGGGAAGGTTTTCTATCTTGGGATTATATATTTTCAGGACGAAAAATATTTAAAGTATTAGCGTACGAACAGACAAGTACACATATACATATATATATATATACGTCTGTATGTATGTAAATAGATAGATGGATGGATGGAGAGATAGAAAGACCTATTCAAAACTTGCAAGTTGCATTTACCCTTTCTGACAAGATTGTTTCCTCTTCTTCCCTCCCCCCCCTCTTTTTCCTCTTTCCGAAGGTCGAAGAACTTTGTGGAATAAAAAAGAAACACATATCTCCACCTTTTTTTTTTTCTTCCTTTTGCCCTCTGCTACTGCGGCGTTACCCTCCCTACTTTCACCCCACGACCGCTATCAGCGAAAAGAAAAATGCAACAAACGAAAAAAAAAAAATGCAGAGAATTGTGCAAATTTGTACTTGAATAAAAAATAGTGGGGTGTATGGGTTCATAGGGTTTCCTCATCAAGCCCTGTTGTGTTTGTTGTGTTTGTCTCTCTTTTTTTTTTCCCCATCCTCCTCCTCCTGTTTCTCGAACGTTTGGCTGTACCCTAGTATATGTTGATGTGTTTAGGGTTTTGCTTATTGGTTTTGGAAAAATGAGGGTTGACGATATTTTTCTACTTTTTCTGTAATAGATGAGAATCCTATTACAAGAGACATACTCCTCTAGGACGCTAAAATAGATAAATATAGCTTTATTTGATCGTCTATGTATGATATATAGACTTTATTCTATACAAGGAGCAACTAACATACACAGATATACAGATATTTGTACTTATATGAACAAGAAAAACTAGAACATTGTTGTCGACTAAAGAGTTCGCAATATCATTCATAGTGATATCAGGACTTCATATTTCATAAAAATGATAAAAATGGACGAGTCCGGAATCGAACCGAAGACCTCTCCCATGCTAAGGGAGCGCGCTACCAACTACGCCACACGCCCACAACAGCCATGCCCTCTGCTCTGTAACATGGAACTCATCATCATCAAGATTCCATAAGATTTTGAATGAATCTAGAATTATTTATTGTTTTAGTAAGTCACACATGTATTACTAATGACTATAATAATTGTGCTGTTTGTCAGTAGTGCATCCAATTACCATAACTAGTAAATTGGGATGCAGTTACTAATTCACTAGTGCGCCTGAATTAGTATAATAAATATTAGGGTTTGGATCACTAAGCTCATTAATGTATCTATTGGAATTTGGAGCTCTTAGTGTCCATGGTAAGGGTAGACATCATTAAGTTATAGATGCATGTTTTATTGTGTACTAAATACATGTATATATTGTTATTATGTAGTCTATACAGTATGAACTATTTTATTTATTCTAACGCTTTTAAAATTGTTTCATTTTTTTGAATCTCTGAAAAACATATTTAGTGACAAATGAAATGTCTTCCTAATATTATGGTACATCCTTGTACCAAATAATATACAGAAAAACTAATTAAAAATAATTCTTATGGAAATGACAGTAATAAACTCTCATTTTCCAACAGTATCAATATGAATAGTTGATCGAGTTCCAGAAAACATATAAAAGGACAACGTTTTCTGAAGATGGAAATTATTTTCCGTCACTCTTCTCTTATATATAATTTAAATAATGGATATCTCAAAAAGTAGTGGTATTTGTATTTAGCATAATCACGACTTGACTTATTAGTAAATTAGATCTCTGGTTTATTAAAAATTTATAAAAATAATGTATATAACTATGTGATATGTCTATATATAAATATAGATTGATCTCTCTTCTTTTGATTCTTTTCTTAAAATTTTTTTTCTCGAAAAATACTTTTCTCTTTTGATTATCATTATTGACAGTCTTTAATAAAGAAACCTAATAGAACACATTGTCTATGTTCTAACAGAAATATCAAAACTTTGGAAAAACTTTTGACGATATTATTTAAGAAGTTGAAAATGAAATGAAAACTTTGAAAAAAAAAAATACATAAAATACGAATATAATAATATAACAAATGATAATTATGATACAAATACTTTCAAATCAAATGATCATGCCCAAAAAGAAGATCTAGTAAAGAGCAAAAAGAAACTATCAAGTATATTATTCATCAAAAGTGATGAAAATAGAAAATTTTATGAATTTCAAAATAAAGAATGAAAGGCATAAGTTGTAGTTTTACGCCAATAATAAACAAAGCATTACTACATCAAATATTAAAAACAAAATACAAGAAAAAATTCTAACTTCAAATAATAACAAAAGGATAAAACTTATTGAAAATAAAGTTCGAATACCTACTAACGAAGTATTAGTAGCGGTTGGCATGGCTTCTCCCATTAGTTTAATTTCAGATACAAATCTTTCAGTGGATTTCAGAACTATCAAAGATCCTCCTAATTATTGAGGCATAGGAAATAAAACAATTAATATTACTGAATATGGATATTCACCAATCATTGAAGGTGGAAATTTGATAAAATATTTGTATGTGTCTTATACCCTAAAAAAGATAGATGCAATTATTTCAGCTTATCGATTAAAAAGTATACGTTGATATCACCTTAATAGGAACCTTGCCAAATTTAAAAATTCTATCAATTTTATACCAGTCAAAATCATAGATGACACTACCTTTGTTAAAATAAATGATATTATAGTTGATTTGAGAAAAAATTTACAAGATACGAACAAAACTAATAAGACAATAAAAATTAAGAAAATTTTAAAAAAACAGAGTCAAGAAAAATATTCTTCTTATTGGAGTACATTTAAGACTAAACCATACACCATCTTAAGTAATTAGGAAGAGTATTAAAAATATAATATTTGACGACGTGGATGCAATAGAAAAAAATCTAAGTAAGAATAATTCATGGTGTGAAACGTGTCGTGCAGAGAAGATGGCTTGACACTTCCATTACACCGACTCCATGAATCACTATATTGAACAAAAGAAACCTGGATCATCATGGAGTTTAGATATATTTGGTCCAGTCATAGTGTTTCTGCAATTACAGATAAATATATGTTATTAATGGTAGACAATATTAGCAGATATCTTCTTATCCATTTGAGAAAGAAAACAATTATAGCATAGAAGAGGAGAATATAAATATTAGCAAACTAGAGGATTTAATTGCTCAAGTCCAGTCTGAAGAGAAGTTAGTCTTGATTGAGTTCTAGGATTTACAAAGGCGATGTTACCTTACTGGATACTTGTAGCCTTAACTGGTGAACATATTAGATATTTTTGTTAATATATATTTCTCGTTGGTTTCACTTGTTTATACATGCTATATAGATATGTACGTATGTATTGTATAAAAGTAAATAGATTATTTTGTTATATCTCGTTCTTTTCCCTCTCCTTTGAAAATTTTCTCCTTTCTTTTATATATTCAGGCACTACATATAACATTATTGTTATAAGAAAGTCTTTAATTAATAAAAACTTTTTTAATATACAATGTTCATGATAATAATTCCTGTAATTATATATGATCTTATTAAGATCTAGAATTATATATTATTTTTATAATGCCATATACGTTACTATTGTGCCATTTAAGTTTGTCACTATTGCTTATTTCTCAACATGTTCTATGAAATTTCATCGTATTATTATAATTAATTATTAGAGTGTGAATTAATAATTCATTAGTATATTAAATTAGACAATTAATCAAGTTTCAGAAACACATAAAAGGACAACATTTTCATATGCACTAATATTGTTATTAAGGTAATCCCTTGCAAAATGTAAAAGATCATCTCAAGTACTATATTAAAATGTAAATTTTTTATAATATCTAAACACTTGCAAACTATAAAGTTTTCAATTTAAACCTATCAAGCAACTACAGTTTTTTGATACTGTTATTTTTTATTATTATACAATTTTTTGTTATTGATTTCCTAAATTTCTTTAACCAAGAACTGTCATATATAAATATAAATAAGAGATAAATATATTGCTCTATATTAGGATTAATGTAATTTCTTTTTTAAAACAAATTTTTTGTTAATATATTTTAAAGATGTATCAAATGTTGAAATAGAATGTTATATAATGAAATAGATAGAACAATAAGATTTTAGCAGACACTAAATGATAAATTGTTGAGTAATAATTGTCGAGAGGTTACCAAAAGTTGTTGAGTTTGTTCATTAAATATCTTACTGTTCGTAGAGGAAAATGGCTTAATGTTAACATATATAAANGTGAAGAACTTTATTATAATTTTGTATACTAAATCTATTTAATATAATATTGAGAATGTTCACTATATATCCAATGATTACAGCGCTCATTCTCAACATCAAAGTATGATTTTGCTTAAGATAATGTAAGGGGTCTGTGTTCTTTTATTTCTTGGAAATTGTTGGTTTTTTTGTTGGTTAAGTCTGAGTATTAATCAATAAATAATGGGAAAAGGCTTTCAAATAAACAAAATATAAATTATAAGAAAATATAATGAAAACAAAAGACTTTTATACCAAAATTTTTGTAGTTACCCTTATAAAAAGAGTAATAAATAGTGAACACCACATTTGAAGTTTATTTAACAAAATATTATTGAAAATATTAGACAATACCTAAGAATGAACCAATAGAAATTATCAACAACAATGCTGTTGAAATCAATAAAAGAAGTAAGTCCCTGAAAAATATATGAGAATAAAATATTTTGTTCCAAAATGGGAACTATATATTAGAGCAAAGTAACAAATACAAAGAACCAATTTTAAAATCTTTTTCTGAACATTTTATATAATTGTACTTTATATTTACATCTATTTATATATATACTTGAATATTACAAGAAATTAAAGAATTTTATTTATAATAAATATACTAATAACCTCAATAATTAATCATAACTACCAATTTCAGTAACATCTTAAACGAATTTTTTTATGAATATTATGTCCTTTCTTTTTACTCCTATTTTCTTGTTATTTTTATATATTTATTTTTTTTGATGTAAAAAATCTTCATTAATGAAAAATAATTTTATTGTCAATAAACAGTTCCAGAATAATAAAAAAGACAGAAACAATTTAATCCATTGAATTAGTTGAATCAACATCAGATATATTCGTTATATTTATTTAGAAAATATATTGATGTGGTTAAACTGAAAAAGTACTTTATTTAATTTGTTCGAGTTAACAATAAAAAAAATCAAAATTTTATTATTGGATTATACACAATCTACGTGTAGCTATCTATTTAAATAATTATTATGTTTTAATATTCTCTATTTCAACTTTTGAACATAATAAGTATCTGTTTTTTTACCTTTTTGTTTTTGTTTTCTCCCTACTTTGCTCTCTTCCTGAATTTAAAGCAACTTTACAATCTCCTACTATCAAACTCAATTTAATTATAAAATAACACACCACTGTTGGGAATTAGTATATACATGTATTGAGTATACTCTCTGACACGTTAAAACACTAGAAGAATTTAATTATTCACTAGTTAATTTGTACACATAACTAAACCATTGTTTTAGTATCCTCTCATATAGATTTATCAATTTTTGTCAAGGTTCTTCATTAAATTTTATAGATAATAAACCACAAATGGGATCATATTTACTAATTTTTAAAGCTTTTAATTAACTTCGTTCTATTACAAAATATTTGGACATATGTTCCTTTTTTTCATTAGAAGGTTTCACCACAACTTAACAGAGTTTTTTTAATAACTTCTATCAGTAATAAATATTTGAGCTAATTGTTTCAAAATTTTTGATAGATTCTGATAAAATTTTAATTCTTATTTTATTAAATCTTCTTGATAACATAAGAAACACACTTCTCTGATTATGATTTCACAGTTATCACTTTAATAAATTCAGGTTTCTCTCCTTATGACAACCACCATTTCGCCCTGTTAATAATTAAAATCATCACTCCCATTTTTATGATAATTCCAATAAGGGTAAAAGATGTTTTGGCTTAGACAGGATGATTCTGTAACATAATAAAAGGAACATGTATACAAATAATCAGTAGTGCGAGTAATATGGTTCTATTTTAAAACCTAAATGAATTTTTTTTCGAAACATGTATATAGCATAGAGGTTTCACTAATCAAAAAAAACAAACAAACAAACAAACAAATAAAATTAGTATGGAATGTGAAGAAAAAAATCATACATATATATACTTGCAGATTCCAATGTGACTTAAAGACAGATCTTTTAAAGTTAAATAGAGAGATAATTGCAGAGGATAAAAAGATAATAACCTATTCCACTAGTTCTTTAGTTATGTTCAAACTCAAATTGAATCTTAGTTTAATCAATTTCTTAAAAGAGCTTAGAAATCAAAAAATCATATCGAATGAAGAGTTAATTGACTTAATTGACATACAAGAATCTATATCTGTCCACACTTTTTTAGAATTATATGGAAAATATCAAGAGGATCAAAGTTCTAAAGATAAACCAAGTTATGATATCAAACATTTATTAACACCATTGGAGTTCCAGTTCAAACCCCAAAACGTGCCCGGTTCAAACTATTCTCCAGAATTCAGACAGCATTTAGATAATCTACGATGTAAGTTAAGGGAAAAAGAATATCAAGAAATGATTAAATCTAATTCAACTGAGACTTTGGGTCTGGGAAATAGTGTAGATGATTCCAACACACCTGATCTGACACCATCACAAATAAACAAACAGATTAAAGAACAAGTAACAACCGTGTTTAATATTCTTCTTAGTGTGGTATCTGTGATAGTGGCAATTTGGTATTGGTCTGGATCCTCAAGTAGGTTTCCAGTTGAAATTAGAATACTTCTATGTTTATTTTTTGGATTGCTAGTATTACTTGCAGAGGTAGTGGTATATAACGGTTATTTACAGAGACTTAATGAAGCAAAGACAAAAGAAAAATCAAAGAAGGAAAGAAAGAAAGTCATTAAAACAATTAAAATTGGTGCAAATAGAAAAATACAATAATGATTAAACAAATACATGAAATGTTTCATATATTTTAATACTTATAAATCAAACGTCTATTCTGTCAAATATCTGAAGTTTTCTAATAATTCAAACTAAAAGAATGGTTGAATTCACAGAATATCTATAATATTTATTATCACTATTTCCCCCCTTCTTCTTATATTTCATAAAAAAAAATGCATAATATGAATCTCTTCATACCTCTACCTAAATCTATATATGTATATTTGCATGCTCACATATATGTGTAGAGAATATCCCAAAGTCTATCTATGGATGCACGTTAAAATAATGTTATCAAATCACAAACTATTAATGAGAAAGAAAAAAAACAACCAAAAGTGTAATCAACTAATCATGTCCCAAGACTTTCTTTTCAATAGAGTAAACTAAATGCATAGTCTGTTCCATAAGTGTTAAGCATAAGATTGTATGTGGTGCAATTCTAAATACTTGAGCTTGGAACCCCTTATACAGAGCCATTGGGCCTTCAATTTTAACAGTCTTCATTAAACAATCGATAGGACCTTTGTATTTGTTGGTCTTTTGATTATATATTCTTGTTAGAATGACATCCCAAGGATTCATCACGACTGCAACACCTAGTCCAGAGATAGTACTAGCTAACAAATGTAGATGTGGTCCATTTTCCATGATATCATGTCTCAATAAGAAATTTTTGGCTGTATTGTAGATTGGTAATTGAACTGAGGAACCTGCACCAGTTCTTAGAATGGCGGCATCTACGCCTTTAAAAAGACCTCCAATACCACCCTGTTTGTAAATTGTTGATAACCCATTCCAAACACCGGTATAGTGGGTTTGATCACCTAATTGAACGGCTGTGGAATAAGATTGCATTCTTGTCTTAACTAAAAATAATGGAGATCCAATGACTGCACCAATAATACCCGAGAAAGCACCTGAGAACACATTAACACCCATATTTTGAATATGGTGACTCTCTTGATCTGGATACAAATATTTATTCAATGTTAGTCTAATTGGTTCGTAAAACCCTAATCTAGAGCCATTTAATGCGATTTGATAAATATAGGCAGAGATCAAACCTTTTTGGCAACCTCTGATACCTTCGTTTTTAAAAGTAACAACAATACCTTGGAAGGGATTTCTATAGATATTTTCACCTACTGCTGACATTTCACCTTGTAGTTGCATTCTAATTTTAACAACTTCGACAGGATTTGTGACAGTAACAGCAAAACATGCTGCTAAACCACCTGCTACGAAGGAACCGAACTTTGAAATTTTTTGAGCTGCAGTCTTTTCAACAGGTCTCTCTACTTTTTCTGGCATGGTACTATCCAATTGATTATATGTATGTATATATCTATATCCGTATTATTAGTAAATATTATTATCGTTATTCGATGTTTATCTATTCTCTTCCAGGGAAGGATTAAAACAGACAATAGTTTGTACGGTTCTATTGCAGCCCAGTAAAAATGTTAAGAAACAAGAAGCAAAAAAAAAAAAACGGTACAACTTCAAATACAAGCACTTAAAACAATTTAGAACGACAAGATCATAGTTCCTTTATACATATGTCTGACCTTCCAGAAATCACATAGCTCAAAAAATATTTACATATATATATATATAATTATTAGGTACGTGTGTGTATTATACATATACTCATGTATTCTTGTCAATCTCTCCGCAGTCAAGATGACCAAGCTCGGAATAATAGTAAAACCATCGCTCGAGAGATCTGAAAAGTTTTAAACCAAAAGGAGAAGAAAGGGGAGGGAGGGAAGAAATGCAAGAAAACAGAAAACACCACACAGTTTTTCTCTTTGTTCACTGTGGTGACTCAATGACGGTTTCTGCCGGAGATCAAATTCCGCGCTGACAGAAAACAGCGGGAAGAGGGAAGAAACGCCGGTACCGCTCCGATATCGGCCTCGAGAACCTTCAAGAGTATTTTGACAGGCAAACTAAATTATTCAATCAAACCAAAATAGCTTGAACATTTACTGCGTAAAAATCCTCACATGTGCATTGCCCAGTGGGGAAAAAGAAAACGAAACTAAAGTTAACATACCCAAATGCTAATTCGTTGTATAGAAACTCTAGATTGAATACATCAATATCAATATCTATTCACGACATTACAACTTGTTGCAATAGAATCATGAACCTATTCAGAGAATAAATACCAAATGATATTAGCTAATATATATATATATATCTATATCCATATCTATATACAGCTGATGATAAGATTCAGTATATGTGTCCAAACTCAATTAATTTTATTCGAAAAGAAAAAAAAATATATCCTCAACTACTTTTTCTAAGATATGATTAAACTATATCCAACGAAACTATACTGATTTGAGTAGTATTTTTTCACAAAAAATAATACATTTTACTATTTCTTTTCTACTACACAATTTTGCATTTTACAAAGAGCTTAAAGAAAAGCATTTTTCATTAACACATTATCATTGTACACTTGCAATCACAAATGATTCAGTTGTAACATTCCTTTCAGAATCGTCAGCTTTATAAAGGTTTGTTTACAGCATGTTCGCTACATGCACCAGTTTATCTTCTGCACTTCTTACTTTAACTAGGTTCCGGCTAAAACATACTATTATTCCAAAGCTTCTCATGTTTTTTCTATTATTTCCCTCGTGGTTATTCTCTTTTTTTTTTATGAGACTCCAGTACTAAGAAATTAAATCTTGCTAATAGTAAATTTGAACTTTTTTCATTCTCTATCTTTCATTTCTCATATACCTTTTGTTTTCTTCTTTCTTTTTTTTTGGGTTGAATTTCATCAATTGAAAATGCAGAAAGTTACTTAAATCCATAAATATACAGTATACAATAGTAAATATCGAATATTTATATTATTTTGATATTTCATTTGTTTCAAAATCTGTGCCACATAAGCAGTCGTCAGTGTTCAATGCATATAAATAAAGTTTCATAGGGTCCATCCTGCGGCACAATTATATATCTATATATTAAAAGAAGACAAAAAAAAAACTATCTTCATCTGAAATTATTCAGTATTGTGTTACAATCTATACAACGATAACTCATCTCCCTTTGGCCTAAAGGATTCTTCCGTATTGGTTCAAATCGAGTACCATTGCATGTAGAACAACGTAAATTCAGTGCTGAAATACTATTAATCGTATTATTTCTTGAACTAGATGCACTATAAGTATTCCCCATGATAGAATGACTACCTTTCCCCTCTTCTACAATTTTAGGAAACATCCCAATATTACTTGTACCATTCATAAATGGAGATTTATCGTTTCTTACAGTGGAATGACTTGAATCTATCATATTTCTTGAATCAGAGCCGGTACTTAATTTTGTGAAGAGATTAGAAACATTGCTCTTTCTGGGACATAGCCCACCACTATTTTTACCCCCTTTATTACCATTTGTATTTTTATCACCGAAAATATTCTCAACATGCGATGTATTTTTCATTTTGCTACTGTCATCTCCGTCATCATCACTATTATGACTAATCTCATTATCGTTATCCAAAGAAATATCATTCGATTCTTTTGACTCCAAATCTGTTGATCCTGTCAATGTTCTATTAGAAGAAAATACAGAATGATCTAACATATCAAAACTATTACTTTTAGTAGTATCTGGAGTAGTAGTAATATTGTTATTAGTATCGATACTATCATTGTTATTGAAACTATGCCTCATAATATAATCTTGTTTCTTTAATTGATCTAAGATACCGTCTCTAACATCCTGACGCATATCAAATCTAAATATTCTGACTATACCATGTGAATCACTAGTCACAATAATAGGACCAATTATACTAGTTGAATCTGGTAAATTGTATTCGATTGCTGATTTCAATAATTTATCACCTAATAAATTCTTTAACTTATCATCCATTCCATCTAATCCGTTATTATTCCTTAGTTCCCTTAAATATTGTAACGTTATTTCACAAATGAAATCATTCGATAATGATAGAATTTTGGATGTTGTCTCTGGCGCTATGACTGTAGTAGTTACTGCATGATGATGCGCATGAAACGACAAATACTTTGAATTTTTTTTAGCAGATCTATCATTACCTGTTATGTTACTGGGAAACACTTTCGAAAATTTCAACGGTAATAATTTAGAACTACTATTAAAGAGATTTAAAACTTCATTTTTCTTTTTTTTTGTCCTCTCTTGGTCTACCATTTGATTCATGCCACCATCATTAAGATTATTCTTAGTTTTAATATCATCTTGTTTATCAGAATGCAGTGTCCAACCGTAAACCCAGTGATCATCACTACTACAAACCACGATGCCTTTATTATGATATTTGACATATTGAGCTAAGTGTTGGGATGATCCACTACTAAAGCCTTTTAAATATTCTAACAATTTCCTTGTTTTGATATCGAATACCCGTATCCTTGAGTCATTTGAAGTGACGATAATTTGTCTATCTCTAGAGACTCTTGCTTCATCCTCAATAAATTCAATACCAGTGATCCTGGGTCCCTTAAACACTTTCCCATTGAAATCCATGCTTTCATAACTTCTAGAATGGATCCCCTGAGTCGACTTATCCGTGATATGGAACGATGTAACTGGTGTTAAAGTGCTTGTCTCTAAGACATGAATGAATCCATTGAAGGTACCTACGATAGTTACCTCTCCATCACTTGCAATTGTTAAAGAAGTGATCAAGTCATGACAATTGTAATTGAAACACACACTGTTATCTATAATGGACCATAATCTAACGTTATGATCTAAACAACCAGAAATAAAGAATCTATCATCCTTTGGATGGAACCTTACACTTGTCACGAAATCGACATGAGGAAAAATTTTCAACGATTGTGATTTCTCTACGTGCCATAACCTGACAGTTTTATCCATTGAAGAGGTCAAAAGAAAATCATTTTTGGACCAATCCATATCCAGAATATCTTGAAGGTGTCCCTTTATAAATGTGGTTATTGGAATTGGATTAAAAACCGGAGCATAGAGACTTAAGACCTCATCACCATCTGTTGTATTTGGACAAGAATTTTCAAATGAGACCCTGCTATTGCTGTTGCTATTAATATTGCTGCTAGTTGAATGAGTGGTACCATGGACCAATTGATTGATTCTTTTATTTTTTAGTAGAAAATCTTGATCTTCGTTAGCGATGTTATTTAATTCCCACCTCTCCGCCGGAGAAGATATAACTTTCCACACTCTAATAGACCCATCTTTGTATCCTACGGCCATATATTTCCCACTAACACTAAACTTTAATGACATTATATATAAGGAGCTATTGACACTGCCCTTGACATTGCTACTTGTACAATTATTTGGCGAAGAATTTTTGTTGCTATTACTGTTATTATTATAAGTATACTTATTAAAATGAATATTATTTGAATCAGAAGATGACACGGAGAGTCTACCACCACCACCACCACCCAATATTTTTTTAGAATTTGATCTGTCTGAAGTATTATTAGTGGAAAAAAAAGGTGTAGTTGTCGAAGTAGGAGTATGGATATTGCTGTTGTTTATGCATAGTTCTTGGGCCAGAAACAGTTTGTTAAATACACCTATATTTTTATTTTTATTTTTCATGTTGCGATAAATTTTGATGTATTTTGGTTTCTCCAGAAAACTTTTAAACTGATCGTTATCGAATATAGAATAATCTTTTAGTTGAAAAGTGGATGGGTTAACAATCACATTATTCTTTATATAGTTAAATGGGCGTAGACTATCATCTTGAATCTCCATCAGATCTTTTTGGTTACGACTATGTTGATCGGTGTAAGTACGAGCGGGAAGATGCTTATTCATTTTAAATGACAAAGGTTTAAGATCAGCAGAATACTCCATTTCATTGGAAGTTCTTATAGATGCCTGAGCTTTTAGTGAGGGGTTAGTATTATCATTATTATTATTATTATTTTCAAAAGAGGTAGAGTTAGAAGTAGTATTAGAATTAGATGATACAGTAGAAGAATTAGTAGACACTAACGATGGAGCAGAGTATATAGTAGGCTCTATAGTATGTGAATTAGTAGGCACATTGAGATCAGCATCTGTCGTACTATTATTACTATTGTTAATCGAATCCATTAATTAGAATATAAAGGAATATCGTAATACTGACAATAACTAAATATAGATTTAAAAAAGAAAAAAAAAGCAGATATAAATCTTTCTCCTTCCTATTTTATTAGATAGTAATAATAGTATAATACTAATATAACCTTTACTAATATTTGTAATATAATATAATGTAATATAAGATAATATTAGGTTGAAATACCCTATATTGTCTAAAAAGTATTGTCAATTTTATAAACTTCTTTTGTAATCCAACCCTCCTCAATAGTGTGTGTTGTGTAATTAACTATGTAAATATACCGCATATATATATATATATATGTGTACGAATGTAAAAGACAATATAAGACAGATGCTAGCAGTTATTAAAGCCACCCATTACAATGGACCACATATGCCCTATAACTACTAAAATGAACGGGAACAGGATGCAAGAATATCGAAGCATCTGCAGTAAATAAATGCTGCGACGCCTTCATCTTTGTTTAATCATTCATCTGCTCTTTCTGTGGTCCGCGGATTTACAGCCCATTCCACTCCGTTGTTATTGCTATTTGCCATCGCTGCCAGCATTGTGTGAAATAACAAAAGAGCGAAGGGGCAAAGGCAAAGTTGGAAAAAAAAAAAACAAATTTTTGGGGACGAGAAATTGTGAGCCAAAAAAATGGAGGCGTGTTGCAATATTAATATAAAAATAGTTCGGGCAAAAAATTATATTCTGTATTTTTTCCAAGGATCGTCGTTAGGTGGAGTGAGGGCTTGTGAAAAAAAACCATCTTGGAATCAACCATCTACATGGATTTGGCATATATAGTTCAAACTGTATTCATTTTTCCGTAAATTTTATGAGGGGTCTGAGAAGTTCATTTTTTAGAATTTCTCACTTTATTATTACTTCAATGACTTAATATTTCTTTCTACATTATCACAATAATTGGGGATAAACAATACATTTTTTCCACCTTTTTATTTTTATCGAAAGGATACTTGATAGTATGTCTTATGATTGTTTAACTCAATAGTATTAATGCAACCATTTATAAATTCCACTGTTTTTTGTTTGCTTATCTCTTTTTTTTTTTTTTGGTCAAACTAAGTAGCGCTCGGGTTTAGTCTGAAAAACAGCAAGTCGGACATGCGTTACAATATTGTAGGGTTTTGATAAATTTTTGAAAACTTTTCTTTAAGGGTACTTTTCTTACCTTTTTGTTTTCTTCTACAAGGCTTTTCGCATGAAAAATTTTAAGGTCCATGATTCAACAAAAAGAAAAAGAAAAGAAGAAAACCTCACCACACTGCATTTCTCCGCGGAGTTAAGCCTGCTTTTCATTTTCCTCCCCCTTTTCTTTCTTGCGGCACCTCTGTTCCGCGGAAATAGCGGATTTTGTATGAACACAAGCGGCATATCAAATTCCTCCAATTTTCCGCGTGGGGCATGTGGGTGTATGATACTTTTTATTTTTATTTTTTTTTTTTTTTTTTTTTTTCTTAGATAAGCAAATAATCATAAGTAAATAATATAATATACTTCTACATTTAGCTGTAGATATACATGTGGATGATATGGTACAATAGGCTCTTATAATCCTACTCTATCTCTATTTTGCCTTGTTCTTGTTAACAATCTCATTGAACATATATCTTTTATTAACTATATACATTATCGATAAATTGCTCCGCCAATTGAATATTTGTTGTCACTTCATAACTACTATTTATTTTAATAATCACACTACCAAGAAATGACTACAAAACCAATTGACACCTTTATATTGAATAGTGTAAATCTTTTTAACGTCAATCCATCACAAAGTATCATTTCGATCACATATCAACCTCCAACTATACCAAATGATTCAAATGGTTCTCAAGTTTCTGGATCTAAACTTTCTAGATCTAAGAGATTCGGCAAAGTTACATTCAAAACGTCTAATCATCATCTTTCATCGAATTATAAGTTCATAACAAATAAAAATAAGGACGTTTCAAGACTATTAAATGCAATTGGCTCAAATGGAGTGTCCATTAGACCTCAACATATATTGAAGAAAAGAATTAATCAAAAGAGACATAAATCCTCGTCATCGAAGGATAAGAAAAAAATATCTAATTATTCTATTACTGGGCTAGCTACCTTATTGGCTAATGATAGAATACCTAAATATGATTCCTCTATAATAAATAACAACAAAAATAATAATAAGTCCATTAATAACAACGACTCCACTGTATCAAAGAAAAAAAATAAAAATAAAAATAAAAATAAGAACAAGAATAAGAAAAAACATTAATTCATTGCATTTCCATATCCTTATCTTCTGTATTTCTATGTCTTCCTATATAAATTGATGTTTTTTTTATTTCATATACAAAACTGAATATAATATAATATAATGTAATTTACTATTTAGAATATTATTTCTAATGTTAACATGCTCATATGAATATCAGTATAAACAAACGCACACACACAAATAGATATATATTTTCAAAAGAGTCATTTCTTCTTCTTTTTATTTCTTCTTCTTTTCGTTCTCTTCTTTTTATGTAATTTCTTATTTCTCATCTCTTCATCCTTCTTTATTATCATTGGTATAAATGAGACTACCCCATTATTATTATTATTATCATGATCACCTTGTAATAACATACTACTATTACCCTCGATAACATCTTCATGATCGTTCAAACTATCCTCATTCTCGCTAATATACTTAGGTGGCAGATCATCTCCCTTCTGTAAGATTATATCTTTGTTTATCTCAATACCATTATATGAAGGTGGGATGCCAATCTCTCCATAAATACTACCAAATGAATATTTCTTAACATTGGCTTCAATAAACACGTATCCAAGCTGTCCTAAATTAACATTCAATTCAATTGGATCACTCTCAATTTCTTCTTTATTTATATCATATACACGATTTAATTTATCCCCAATGTCTATGGATTCGCCCTCAGACAACTTTCGTCTTAAATCAATATTATCAGGATCTTCTAGCAATCCATCCAATGTATAAGTTCTTGTATATGAAGCATTAAATGCCCCGATACTCAAAAACAAATCAATATGAACATTCTGTGTCACATCAATCACTTTTTTACCATTATGTGTAATAAATATTGCACCGCTCCTATATTTATAACCAAATCCAACTACATCACCTTCTTCCAATACAGGCAATAAAGTTGTCGCACTAAATGGATTATTTACTCTCAATTTTCCGGTGGACTCATATGCTATAGAAAAATCTGCCATCCCTGGTGGTCTAAAATATGGATATGGCACCGTTGTCAAACCAATACTGAATATACTGTTCGATTTTTTATGGTATTTAAATATTTTAACTTCAAAGTAAACAGCGTCTCTTTTATTATAAGGTAACGGAAAATTTAATATAGTAGACGAGCTTTTATTATATTTTGTAAATGTTATATCCAATTTATCTTGAATAAAAAAACTTGGTAAAAAATTGCCATCCTTGTCCACATTATCATTGATGGAAGGTAACAAAAAATAACTTTGTATTCCACGATCCTTTAAAAATTTCAAATCATTATCGCTGGTATACGAACCAAATTTAGTTATTATAGGTGGGTTCAACCTTTGGAACTCTTTAGTTCTTTCATATAAAGAAATCTCGAAATTGGATAGCTTTTGAAGTTCTTGATTTTCTAATTTGTTTAAAGTCTCAACATTATCTATGTTACCATTTGTATCAAGCCTCACACTATATGGTGATCGTATAAACAATGAATTTAACAATACATCATTGTTCTTCCTCCTAAAAATTCCACTTAAGGGTAATCTTCGGCTTTCAATACCGCCAGAACGTTGGCGCAACCCAGATTCTTCATCGTAATGCGACTCTTCATCCCCACTACAAAATGTTATAAATGTTGCCAAAACAACTAATATAATCATTATAATTGCAAATGTTACGGAGAGGCTTATTAAAAATGCTAAACTTATGGTATCCGAATCCGAGTTAATATTTGATCCGAACCCAGGGACTAATTCATTTTGCGTTGTTATTTCTTGATGTTCCGATTTCATAGAGTAAATTCTATCTACATTGAAAGTGTCTTTATTATTAATGTACATTTTATCACTCATATTGTTTTGCATAGATGTATCTAATACAAGTATCATCTTTCAATAGTAACACTATTATCGTCTGTTAATCCTAATCAATTTCTTTAGCTATATTAATATTCCACATTAAAAAGAAAAATACATGACAATATTACAATAACCTGGTGCAAACTACGGTTCTCTCTTACTTTATATCTAAGTATATTTATATGTATTCTTATATATTTGAGTAAGTAGATACTATTATTAAGGCACTTGAGGATTTTTATTAACCGTATGTATTACTTATTGTTTAAGCTTCCTTAAACTTCCAAATTTTGATGTAGAAATAATTATAGAAAAAAAAATGTTTTACTAACTTTACCAAAACAAAATTGTTAAAACCCTAATTTAGTTTTAAAAATATTTTATAAAAAAAACACAACTATTAATAACCCTCAATATTTTTGAGAATTTTAATACAAAAACTCAAACTAAAGAAATACTATTGTGACACGAACCGAAAATGGATAACCTTTGAGTTAAAATAAAAGTTACATGTTTAAATCTTCAATATAATAATAAATTGCAATATCATTAGTAGAGAATATAGCATACATAGTTATTTAAATATTATTTCCAAAATAACAATAAAATAAAATTTTAAACGGAAACTTCTATATCTATATATATAATTTAATAAAAAATATTTAAATAAATGCAATTAAGTATTTAAATAACATATCTAAAATGAATTTTAAAAAGAGAAAACCAAAAGTAGATAAGAAAAGTATATTATGATAAGTGTTTTTTTATTTTGTTTAATATGCAAAATGTTATGTTTTAACCTTCATTTCTGAGAATATTTGTCATTTCTTATGATTAACGATGTGTTTACGAGAAATAATTCGAAGGAAGACTACTAAAAAAGCAGGGAAATACCTTTTCTATTTACCTATTTATTCATCTGATTCATGATCACTTTCTAGATCCCCACTAGCTTCACTCCATTCAATGTAGTAATCTTTCATCATTTCTTTATAGTTTTTCAAGAAAAGTGGATCAAATGGGAAATAACTTTGTAAATCAATAAATTGCTGTCTTGTGGCAAGTGACCACACTGTTGTTGATGATGATGCTCCACTATCGGCCCCTGTGGAAGATGATTTACTATTTTTGTTACTATCTGCTTTACCAACAATACCTCTTAACCTCTCATTATTATTATTCTCAATAATACTGAAACAATATGCAATATCTTCATGTTGAGCTATCCTTGCAAACATCAACATAACATTTTCATTACAATATTTCAGTGGATTGAATTTAGATATAATCATTCTCTGAAAAAATTTGTCTAATTCACATTCCCAATTTCCATCTAAATCTTTAAAAATATTTCTTCTGAAACAAAAAATATAACATAGTGCTTGAAATGCTGCATAGAAATGTTTAAACCTTTCCATACCTCCTGGTTGATCCACCTCTTCTTCTCTTTCAATAGCATACCTGTTTAACCATGAAGTCAAATAACTAGCCACAAATATAATTTGAGTCCTTGATAGTTTCTTAGCGCGCGCAATGTATGAACCTAAATATTGTAAAGACTTAATTTTCTTTTCAGAAGTCTCATGAACTGCAAATGATATATCAATTAAGGTGACAAGAAATGAATCCATCAATTCTAATTGTTGTTGTGATAAATGGAACATAATATATTGAATCGATCTTGTGTAATAAGTGGGCAAAATATGTGTCTTAAACAATGTGGTTAAAGTATTGAAAACTGATACACCTTCACCATTCTCTAAACTTTCTGGCGTCACTTCAGAGCTAATATTTTCACTAACAAGAGTTAAAATAGCATCTAATTTTGTGGACAGTTCTTTGATATTTTGGTTAATTTCCACATTATATTCCTCAACACCTTCTAACTCATCATTATCGTCACTACCTTCGCCTTCATCTTCACTATTCCCTAAGTTTATATCTTCATCCTCATCCTCATCTTCTTCAAAGTCACTATCAATATCATCATCCATTTCATCTAATTCATTTTGTAACTCAACATCAATAGATATAATCTTTTCAATAATCAATGACCAAATTTGGAACCGTAACTCTTTACAATATCTAGTCAAATGTAAGATATTGGAAATATAATTAACCAAACTCTTGCGAGTGTCGTTTTTATTAGGGAAAAATTTGACTAAATAAGAATCAATGAAATGTAAAGAACTTGGTATCACACCTAAAAAATAATTTAACAATTCATGATGGCTATCCGCAGCCTTCAATGACAAAGTAGAGAAATTGGATATCAAATTCATTGAGACATCTTGCCACCACTTAGGTATACTAGAACAAAGAATTTTAATAAAATGTATATACTTAGATAATGTGACAGATGGTAATTCCCACCATCTATTTAAAGTTATTAAAGATTGAATCAATATGATCCCTTTAGAGGAATCAATTCTATTGATGTTACTAGAAAGGGTATCTAAAAGAATATTTAAGTTATCTGGTTTAATCTTCTCAGTACTTTTATTATCAAGTGATAATTGGTCCGCAATTACATTAATATGAGTAGGGTCATTCTGTAAAAAGCAAAATCATAACAATATGGAAACAGTTATTCATACACCTGGATATTAGCACAAATATATGATATGATTATTTTGTTAGTAAAAAAGCTTTATCAATAATTCAGTAATATATGTGAGGCATGAGTAAACTAGGACACTTCAATTATATTTTTTTAATTAAAAGAAAAGAAACGCACTCAGACACACACAACATTTATAATTACTTTGGTACCATGTATCAAAAACTTTCCCTTGATACCATCCTATAACAATACAAGTCATAGTTCTAACAGAATATGAAATAAAAAAAAGAAAAAACATACCTTTTCAAGATCATCTAATGCTGATTTCACAAATCTTGCATAGATAGCAGAAGAAAATTCATGAAGTTCGCCACCATTTTTAATTTTATCTTTATCATTGTCATTTGGTATAGGGTATAAGCTTACATCTTTTGCAAATTCCACTTTCCGTTTTTTAGAGTCCATTGATGTAATTACTTTCTGAACAGATCGTTTAACAGTATTTTCAAATGCCATCATTTTGACTGATAAGAGACTTTATATTTTTTTGTCAGTTGCAAAAACTATTAATTCCATATATTTCTCTTGCACTTTGCTATCGTTGCTATTGAATGTTAAAGATACCAAAGCATTATTAGTTTTTAGTTATGAACTCTTCGATGTTTCGAAATTTATTCAGGTGAAGAAAAGTTATAAAATAAATCAAAAGTCCCTTTCAAAATTTGTGATGCTCATCGCCTTTTCACAACTTTTTTTCTCCAGTTTTTTCCCTTTAAACAATGTAATGAAAGAAAAATTTTCAGATTTCCCGGGTAACCCCTTCGCCGATAGGTGAATGAATTATTACTACCATCATCATAACAACTGCAATTACTTATTGGTGAGAATTAGAATTAGAAAAAGTTATTTAAGGAAGAAAGCCTTGATGATCTTTTAATAGCGAGTTCGCTACTACTATTTCATAATAGTTATCCAATATTTTTGCCCTTCTCCGCTTGGACACAGTTGATATTTTATGTATAAAATCATCTATCTAATAATGGCAACACTTTTTGTATGTATATGCTGGATTATATAAATTAAATAGTGCAATTCTGCTTATTTCATAATTGACATGTATTTCAAAGTTTGATGGATAAATATATATACACAAATACATATATATACTGGTAATTCCAAAAATGGGATCAGAAAATATTACAATCAATAATATTATCCACTAACGAATGCTTCTATCTTGAACCATGGAGTTACCCAATTGTTCATTACCAACATAAGTCCATCCACCAAATTGTTTTTGAACACTTTCACTTAAAAACTCATCGACTACACTATCAATTGGCTGTTCTTTAGTAAATTCTTGATCAAAATTACTTGTATCCATAGCGCTACTAACTGGTGGTTTAAATGGTGGGATATAGCCTTTCATCATTAGTCTTCTCCATGATAATTGGCTGAAGAATGGATGATCTTTAATCTCTTGTGCGCCGTTACGACCTAATCTTCTTGAAGGATCTCTACTTAGAAGACCAATCAATAAGTCCTTAGCATCTCTATCGAACCCATCTGGGAATCTTAATGGTGCCTGTAAAATTTTTTTGTACATCTTTGGCACATCTTCATCATAGTATGGCGGAAGACCAGTTAACATTTCATATAACAATATACCAAGAGTCCACCAATCAACAACCTTAGAGTACCCTTGTCCTAACAATAATTCAGGTGCTAAGTATTCTGGTGTACCACAGAAAGTGTCTGTTTTGTCATTATCCTTCATATTCAATTTACAAAGACCAAAGTCACAAAGTGCAATATGACCTTGATAATCTAACAATATATTTTCTGGTTTTAGATCACGGTAAATAACATCCAAATTATGCAAAGTCTCCAATGCACACAACAATTCCGCAGTGTAAAATCTTGCTCTTGATAAATCAAATCTACCTTCCCTTTGTAAATGGTAAAATAATTCACCACCATTAATAAAAGCTAACACTATATACAATTTTTCAGGTGATTGGAAGGAAAATTTCAATGGTACAATAAATGGACAATCCACTCTAGCCAAAACAGTTCTTTCAGCCAAAGTATGCGTCACCTCAGATTTAGAAACAATATATGACTTTCTAAGTGCCTTCAATGCATATATCTTTTGGGTATCCTTCTTCCGTACTTGCATAACTTTACCAAATGAACCTTTCCCAATAACTTTCAAAAGATCAAAATCATCAATGGATAATGGTTTATTTTTCGAAGGCTTATAGTCAATAGTCAAATTGATGTTACCAAACCCATTTTCTAATTCAACCCAATGATGATTGTACAGTCTAATATTTGCTGCAGAATCAATCTTTAAATTAACTGGTAAACGACATGAATCAAGATGTATATCTTGATTAGTATTAATTTTTTCAAAGATTTGTTTCAACTTTTCATTATTTTCACTAACCTCCTCTTGCCATGCTTTCGATGGTAAAAGAATAGATGGAATACGAGCAAAAACATCAATTTTTATATATGGCAATTTTCTAGTAACATCAAAAGTTGAAATTTTATTAAAGACTGGTTTCGCCATAGTACCATATTCAGGTTCAATAGTAGCCACAGTGTTATCAAATTCAATAGTGAAGTATAACAAGGGACTAGCATTATGGGAACCAGGTAGCATAATAGTAGCAGGAATAAAACTCGATGAATTTTCTTTTGGAATCAACGACTCTGAAGAAGAACCTTGATTAGATAACGTGATTCTTGATATCTGTGAAGTTAATTGGTCAATATCAATATCTGCATTACCTTGTTGTACTGGAATCCCAGACGACAACAATTTAGTTAAAATTTGATCATTTGCAGTAATATTAAATGGTAGATTAAATCCATCACCATTATAAATTTTAATAGTCATGATGCCACTGCTTGAAGTGGAAATATTTGAGACATTTGAGTGTAGACCTGACTTTTCTGAAGGTGCATCATTATCATGATTTTTCAGATCATTTCTTGAATCCACATAATGACGTGTATGAGAGTTATCACCACCATTAAAGGTAGATACAGATGATACACCATCATAGGATGTTTCTGCCTGATTAGTACTAGTTGAGGCCTGAGTGATGGTTTCTTTACGATCTAAATCTGGTTGTGTCACAGTATTTGAATGAGATGAAGTATCATCATTTTTGTTTAAATGGAACAGAGCACTATGACGTTTGGCTTCTTTCTCCTTCTCCTTTTCTTTTTCTTTCTCTTCTTTAGATTTACCAAACTTGAATTTACTCTTCCAGGAATACATAACGTGTAAAAATAGATATAACTAAGCCAAAAAAAATATGTTAGAAAGATCTAATATATCTATAAGTAAAGATAATACTATCCTGTATATTCACCAATAAATATTTCTATTCAAAATAAACAAAAAACAAACAAACAGTAAGCCAAGTAACTATAGACTAAAGCAATGGAATAAAATACAGATAACGCAAAAAAGGTAAATAAACTCTTCGTTGACAGTGGCCCTTATGACTGTATAATTTCAATCGCTAATGATTTATTTTTGTGCACCAATTTGCTAAGTGATTCATTTGGTTAGCAAATAAATTACAGCTTGCCTAGGAAGCACTCATATTTATATAAGACACTTCTCTACTATGCGTAAGCCAGTTTTCAATCTTGATAGTGAGAAATCAAAATCCCAATCTTCTCAAGATTTCTCAAAAGAATGAAAATTTCACAGGACACACCAAAAGGGTAAAAAGAAAAAAGTAACTTCCGCGGAATTATTCGGAGTTGTGTAATCCGTGAAACCCGCCAAATAATAATAATAATTTTTATACACTAAATTCCTCGAGAGGGCAGCAACAAATAAAAAAATATTACGTCAATTGATCTGCTATTTTAGAGTTTCTAGCCTTGTGTTTCATTTGTGTTCAAGCCACTAATTACACATCCAAGGCCTATTACCTAAATTGCAACCTTAATCATATTGATACAACATAATACATTTCTTGCATATTATCTATTTTTTTCTTATCCAAACTTGCAATTTATGAAAAAATAAAAGGAAAGATACATAGTAAAAAAAAGAGGACAATGAATATAAATTAACAAAAGTTCTATAATTACTCAACTAATTTATTAACTAATATACACATTTATGAAATTCCCATTCAATGGCAAATTGTCAAAAAGGGTAAGGACAAACAAATGAACAAACAAACGGTCAATAATATCAATCGAAGCTATTTTTTGTTCATGTACGAACAGTCGGTTCTTCAGTGCCAATTAATTCTTTAAAGTTTAAGAATTCAACAATGGATTTTATGATTGGGCTTAAGAAAACATCTGCTGTTAAACCATAATTCTTGGAATCATTAGTGTAGTTTTCTATGTATAATCTGATAGTAGCACCAGAGGAGCCAGTACCTGATAATCTCAACACAAACCTAGCACCATTCGACAATTTGATATAAAGACCCTGATGGTCAGATACAGACCCATCTAGATCAGTATATGAGAAATCACCAGCATCCACTACTGTCATAGATAGATCAGTTGGAAATGGACTACCTACAACATTTTCTTGCGAGACAAATTTATTTAGTAAATCAACAACCTTCCCAGCATCTTCAGAACTAACATTTTCATAGTCATAACGTGTGAAGAATGTTCTACCATATTTATCCCAAAATTCTTCTTGAATAGTTTTGATGGAAGCCTCTTTTTCTGGATTGTGTTTATTGTAGATAGCCAAAACATTTAACCAAGCCACAATTGCCCAAAGACCATCTTTTTCTCTGATATGGTTTGAACCAGTACCGAAGGATTCTTCACCACAAATAGACAATTTCTTAGCATCAAACAAGGCACAGAAGAACTTCCAACCAGTAGGAACTTCATAACAGTTAAGACCATGAGCCTTGGCAACACGATCAATAGCCCCACTAGTAGGGAAAGAACGGGCAAGACCATAGATACCTTGTTTAGAGAAATATGGGATTTCATTAGCATATTCTGCAATAATGGCAACAGAATCACCTGGCGATACGAATGCAGGACCAGCACCATAAATCATATTTCTATCACCATCACCATCGGACGCGGCACCAAATTCGATACCTTCACGATCAACTCTATCAACTAATGATTTTGCGTATGTTAAGTTGGGATCAGGATGAACACCACCAAAATCTGGTTTTGGATGCCAGTTCTGCAATACTTCTTCCGCTGGAAGACCAAATTCATCAACAAAGATGGCTTTACCATATGGACCAGTAATACCGTTTAAAGAGTCGAATAACAGTTTCCAATTCTTAGTCTCACGCTGTTTAGTAATAAACTGTTTAATCAATGGAAAGTCAAAAATAGTCTTCAAGAAATCAACATATGCACTGGTAGTATCGACAATGTCAATTAACAAAGGCCCGTACTTTTGATTTGATCCGATCTTAGAAAGATCTAAAGTTGGAAAATCCTTAATGATCTTATAATGAGTTAATTTCTTGGACACTTCCCATATAGCGTTAGTAACAGACTCAGGGGCTGGACCACCATTAGCCAGATTATATTTGATCCCCATATCATTTTCTGGACCACCTGGGTTATGTGACGCAGTCAGGATAATACCACCGGTGATCTTTTCATGATAGGATCTGATGATGTGAGAAGCAGCCGGTGTAGATAAAAGACCATTTTGACCAATGACCAATTTTCTTATACCATTGGCAGCACCAATTGCTGCAATTTTGTTCATAACCACATCATTATAGAAACGGCCATCACCACCAACAACAAGAACGGCGTCTTGAGAACCTTCTGGGACAGCATCCATTAAAGATTGAATAAAATTTTCAGTATAATTTGGCTCATTCATAAAAACAGCAGTCTTCTTACGAAGACCAGAAGTACCTGGTTTTTGATCTTGATATGGTTTTGTAGGTATAATTTGCACTTCAAATTGAGACATGGTCAGCAATAGTTACAATGGCCTTCTTTCTTTTTATCAGTCTTGGCAATTTTGAACTTGAATTAATAGAAACTGATAAACTCATTGATAATCCATTTTGCACCAAAGAATTGGAGAATCTAAACTTTCTTCAGTGATTGAAAAAAGGAACAAAGACATATGTATATATATATGTTTATGTGTACATGTATGTGTATTAGTCTACATTCTAACAAATCTTTCCTCAAAATTCAAGTTCCAACGTTTATTTTTCTTTTTCTCTTCCTTTTTTTTTTTTTTTTATTTCACGACACTATAAAAATGATAGAGAAATACACAAACAGAAAATATATATCTTTTATTGTTTTTAAGGGAAGGACAATAGAAAGGTATACGTAAATAGACAAAACAAAAGAAGAAGTTTGTTTGTATTTATTTTTACTTGATGTCTTCTTAATATTCTTTTAATCTCGAACAATAGCGTGATTCCTGAAGGAAATCTGAACAAATTTCCTCAAGCTGGAACTGCAATTTGAGAAATTAGTTACTTCACTATAGACAATATTCCCTTGAAATTTTTCATGCAAACAGTTCTATGGAAGAAAATAAAAAGGTGGAAAAAATGTATTGTTTATCCCCAATTATTGTGATAATGTAGAAAGAAATATTAAGTCATTGAAGTAATAATAAAGTGAGAAATTCTAAAAAATGAACTTCTCAGACCCCTCATAAAATTTACGGAAAAATGAATACAGTTTGAACTATATATGCCAAATCCATGTAGATGGTTGATTCCAAGATGGTTTTTTTTCACAAGCCCTCACTCCACCTAACGACGATCCTTGGAAAAAATACAGAATATAATTTTTTGCCCGAACTATTTTTTCAAGGGTGTACCATTTTTCCAATTTTGGTTCGAGCAAAGTTACAATGTCACGAGGTGACGTAAATCTCAAAAAGTTATAATGATTCTACTTATACTAGACCTATGCAATATTACATACAGTCGTTGTTATCATTATGGAATAAAAATTGTGCGTGAGTTTTCTATATATATTTGAGATGCAATATTGTAAATATTTTCTATGGGATTATAATCATATTTTTATCGAAACAAGATAAAAAAAAACAATACAATCAAATAATAATAATAATAAAAAGTAAAATTATGCATAAAAAATGTAGAAATGTCGCTTTGATGAAGCATTTTTGGATAATTCTTAACTGCTAAAAAACGGAAACAAAAAGAAATGAAAAGAGAATGGAAAGAAGAACAAATCAAACAACTGTAATTGAAATATTTCAAAATATAGTTTACTGGACAACCTTTCACTCCAACTCATTGATATATATACGTATCTACTCTTGAAAATATATTTACCATAAAAAAATTTTTTTGGTGATTTATCACCCTGTTGCTTTTCTAGTGAATTTGATCTTACAATACAAAAATAAGAAAAGCAGGAAATGGAAAAGAAAAAAAAAAAGAAATCTATGATTAGCAAATATTTGTCACTTTTGAATAGTTTGCCTTTTAAGCTCCAGTGCTAAATAAGAAAAAAAACAACAGATCGAAAAAAATTGTTTTAATAACTCTTCTCTTCTCTTTAATACGCTACTATGCCTTTTAAATGTCCTTTTCTAAATACAACGTCTTCATATTGTGTTATTTTAGAATGAATATTTTTGCCATCATCAAATTTGACTAGTATGAAACCACAGTTTAAATTAAATAAATAGAAACAGATCTAGATACGTAAATCTAAACATTTTCTATGAAACATAATGATGTTATCAGGCTTTACGCCAAAGAAATCGGCTAGTTCCATATATATAGACGTGTGTACATGTGTGCATATGTGCTAAATTTGCTAATTCCTATTGGCCACCTAAACTGGAATTCAGAAAAAATAAAGAAAACAAGGAAAGCTCAAAATAACATACAGTTTCTAAAAAATGCTAATTATTATAGTAGCAAAATCAGTATTTTTATGACAAAGTACATACCAATATAGTCTCCTAGATTTCATTACTAAGAGCTTCGAAGCATAGAACACTTTCTTTTCGATATTTCCTTCCTTCTCTCTATTTATGTTGCCAATCTTCTTGTCTAGAAATACAATGCAGAAATACAGATCATTCCAATGACGTATATTGATGTCCTTAAAATTTGAATTTATCTTAAAAAAATTGAACAGAGTTTACCTCTTCCTTTATATAGATAATATATATATTTGTATATATATATATATATATATACAGATAGATAAATGCTTCGTTCCGTATCTACTTTTTTTGTTTTTATTTTTTTCCTTCGACAAAGAATAGAATTTGCTATTTAATATTAAATAATTATTTTCGAAGTTACTCGAGAGAACAGATCTTTGTCAACTAGAAAGAAAAAATAAGAAAATGATTCAAATTATACTTCACTCAAAAAATAAAACCACCAATCACTCTTTAGACGCTAAGGCGAAAGAGAACTAGCAGTCTCTGAATTAAAATCCACAGGAGTAATGACTATTACAAAAACTTTTAGGGCCTTACCTGGCTACTTTATAGCTTTCCCAAATGAAAATGCAAAACCAGTAGATTCAAATAAAATCAATCATCTAGAGTTAATTGGATGTAAATCCTGGAAACAACTATACGATTCCATACCAAAAGACACACCAACACATGAGTATAAGATACTTATTGTGGCAAGACATGGACAAGGCTACCATAACGCTGCCATCGATCGTTATGGGGAAGATAAGTGGGATGAATACTGGTCTATGCTAGAAGGTGACGAACATGGTGAATGGGTGGATTCTAAATTGACCCCGTTGGGAAAGAAGCAAGCATTCAATACTGGTTCAAAGGTAATACTGCCTATTATCCAAGATTTAGGATTTTTACCACATATCTATTTCAGTTCACCAATGAGAAGATGTTTAGAAACGTTTATTGAGTCATGGACGCCTGTGTTTTGCAAATTTTTACCCCCTGAGACAGCGGTGTCGCCCTTCATATTGGAAAATCTTAGGGAAACATTAGGTGAACATACTTGTGATAAGAGAGTAGACCATTCTATTGCAGTAAAAGAATATCAAAATTATAAGATGGAATCAAATAATGTGATTACTTGGAAATATTCGGAAAATTATCCCGAGATAGACCAACTATGGTCTGCTGATTGGAGAGAACCTCAATCAGAAATGGATGCTCGTGTTAATAATGGTCTAATAGAAGTATTTGAAAAACTAACTCCAGAGGAAAAACTTGTCTCTATCACTTGTCATAGCGGCGTCATTGGAAGTATATTACGTAATTTGAAACATCCTGAAATCCAAAATTTAGATACTGGAAAAATTGTTGCTGTTGTAATTGAGGTTGTTAAGCACTAAAATTATATAGCAAACTTTCTAGTTTTTATTTAATTATATATAGCACATCAACTTTTACATATATCATTGAAATTATGCTTTTTTTTTTAGAAAAATACAAATATAAAAGATAGAATTAATCTATATCAACAATCAGGCTTGTAATTATATATACCACAAAGATTGACAAGGGAGATGAATGAAGGGTTTCGAATGTATTTATCAAATCTGCATATCTAAAGCAATAACTGAGCATTTTGAATCGTTTTTTTTTACCATTAAATTTTTTATTTCTATAATTACCACAACATGATTGGGAAAAATACAAAATTTATTATCCTTTAAGACACCCGTAAATAAAAGTGAGTCATTAATAATATGTCTATATATGCACTTACATACATACATATGTATATAATGTTTTAATCCAAGACAGAAAGATGCGGTTGGAATATGACTCAAGATAAGAAACCATTAATTCAGATAAAAGCTCTACCAGGATATTTTGCTGCTTATCGCACAGCTGAATCAGGTGATATAGATTCTACCAAGGTCAACCATTTAGACCTAATTAATCACACGTCATGGAAGGAATTATATGCAAATATCCCAACAGATACAGATAGACATAAATACAAATTATTGGTGTTAGCAAGACATGGTCAAGGCTATCATAACGCCGCTATTCTCAGATATGGTCAAGAATTATGGTCAAAGAAATGGGGTATACTAAATGGAGACGAACATGGAGAATGGTTAGATTCCAAATTAACTCCGTTAGGTAAAAAACAAGTAAGTAATACAGGTAAAGAAGTATTATTACCAATGATTCAAGATTTAAAATTTTTACCCCATCAATTTTTCAGTTCACCCATGAGAAGATGTCTTGAGACTTTTATTGGATCGTGGAATCATGTCTTTGAAGAGTTCCCTGAATTGGTAGACAATCAAAAACCATTACAGGTAAAAATATTTGAAAATCTTAGAGAAACACTTAATACACACCCATGCAATGAAAGAGTCAATCATTCAATCACAGTGAAGGAATATCAAGATTATAAAACACCCTCTGGAGTAACTGTCCATTGGGATTACGAAGATAATTATTCTGAAGAGGACCAACTATGGTCTACCGATCACTGGGAAACAAAAGAGGAAATCGATTTAAGAATACGTGATGGGTTAGCTAGCGTATTTGAAAACGTTACTAGTAACGACAAATTAATTTCAATCACTTGCCATTCAAAGGTTATAGAGAGTATTTTACGTATTACTAATCATCCTGCAATCAATAAACTAGATACAGCCAAAATCGTCTGTATAGTTGTAGAGATTGAAAAGTAAGATATATATATACCTAAGAGATGCAAAAAGATATTACATATATTATATATAAATTATATATAGATCTCATCCAAGAATTAGAATTTTGACAATCCAAACGCTATCATGACTATATCAGCCTTATTGACAAGTTAAGTTTTAAGGATGTTTGTCAAATAGTCTTTAAAAACTGTTTGAATAAAAGTTTTCATTGATCATTCTAAATCTATTGGTGATTGTGGAACATTTCTCATAAGAAAAATTTAATAAATATAATGTCTTTCATCTTTCTGCATCTATCTTCTGATTATCAAAGGATAATAGATTCAATCGTCCCAACTCTGTTGTTGGGTTTACTCCATCTGTCTTTTATCATTTTAATTCAATTATCTCCTTTACTTGCAGAATATTACAATCCTTTTTCTTTTGTTACTATTTTTTCAGTTTAATTTGTGATATGATGATCTATTATTCGAGCATTAAATTGACAGTTAACATAACCATTATAAATTAAATACATATATATTGTAGTGTCTATATAAGTAACAACGCTGTTCTATAACGCTATTTCTTACAATTTAATAACGCAATCATTAATGCTATTGCTCTGATATAAAATAAGATGGACTTGCTATTACTATTATCAAGAAAAAAAAAACCAAACAATTTGAATCAAGTGTACTGTTTTATTGTCATAACAACTATGAATAAGCAAAAGATTCAACTATATAAATAAAAACTTTAACATAATTAAAAATACAATTTTATTGGGAAAGGTTTCTTATAAATATTCTGCTACTTATTTAACAAAACCATTTCTTTCGAATCATGCTATACAATAATTACATCTTTACACTGCAGTTACTAAAACTACACATATCGACCAGAGAGCCAATAAATCTAAATGAAAATTTTTATCACCCTTGAGTAATAAGTCTTTAAAACAAAACACATCACTAATATGGGAAAAATCTGATCTTCAATTGGATCATTCATTTATATATCTCACAGGAGTTCAAATATTCCATGAAGTGATGATCAGACACGGAGTTGATATTGACGTTGGATAACCGAAAAGTGTTCTCCTACTTGTTTATGACGTTATACATGACAATGGTAAATTTAAGTTTACGTTACCAATTCACGAACAAGGTCTAGGTCATATGGTAAAAAATTATGCTCTTACTTTTGGAAAACTAGCCATTATTTTAGTCATATCAGGTCCAGATACTACAAATATAACAACACTAATGGCTAATATATTTGCTAATGGAATACCTATGATTATTCACACTGGCCAACTGTCAATATCTGTAATTGAAACAGGTGCCTATCAAGAAGCAGACATCCTTAGAATATCCAAGCGTTGCATTGAATGGAATATAATAGTAAAAAATGTAGATGAATTATCTAAAAGAATCAATCAGGCTTTTGCGATTGCTATTTCAGAAAGACGAGGCCCTGTCTCTAAAAGTTTTTCTAAAAATATCACTACTATAATTTCAAGAAAACCAATCCTTTTGAAATATACTATTCCTAAAAATTTAGATAATCATTTTCTCAGTATATTTTATCAAAAGGCATTGACAAAAATGCAAAGAAAACTGTATATTTAATTGACATTTCATGAAACCCTACATCATATGTGGGAATTGAAACAATTAACTGTTCAGTTTATTGTCAACATGTGGTACAGAAATCATCAAGCTAAATATATTTGTAATTTTTATCAACTGTTATGTTTCATGTAATAGAACTTCAAATGAGTTAAGTTCTACTATACAAATTAAAATTCCAATTAAAATTTTGGTTTAGGTAATTGTGAACAAGACATGATAACCTAACGGCAATATTTATTTTGTAACGAAATCCAGACCTTATAAAGTTTGCTGAATCAAAGCATGTTAATAGTACCAAAGTGACAGGAACTATTCACTTAAAAGAAGCCTTATGGATGTTTATATTTATAGAATGTTCTATTTTTATGGAAATTAAAACAGAGAACGAATGCTCATTAAAATAAAAAAATGTTAACTTATATATATTTCTAATTCAAAAAGATATAAACAAGCTTCTCAATTATAGGTATAGAATGAAAAAGGTCTACACTAGAGTTATCCATTGATCAATAGAGGAATTACATTAATCCCTTTTTTGTTCTTTTACCTATATTATATATTCTATAGATATTTCTAGAAGCATGATCTTATTATTTTATAAATTTCGTATAAACGAACCTTACCAATATCAGCTCCTCATTACGGTTATTTATCTGTCATATTAAAGAAATGACACTAAATAAAACATAAAATAATTGTTTTGAAAAAAACGAGAAAAAATTCCTGTAATATTAATTTTTATAGCAAAAAAAAATAAAACAAAACCTATTCTTAAAGTGACACAATATATAAAATAAATTGTTAATTAAGCAAACTATACCATACATGCTTAACAAGACACTTAAGTTTTTTTTCAATTTATCGATTTTTTATAATAATTAAAACCATAATACAAATAGCAAAATAATATATATATATATAAATCATATGTCAAATAGAAGTTCCTTAGAGGCCGACATTACTAATATAATTTTTAACACCTGTCAAATTATTGTTTCTAAAGTTAATGATACAATTGGATTTACACCACATTTTGTCTGTGAGATCAATGGCCCTTACTATCCATATTTTAGAAAATTAATTAATTTAGTGAATCCCAAACAATCAAAAAGAATACATTTACAATTATATGCACTAAAAATAAATAATAATTCAAAAGAAATCAAATCACATAAATATGTAGAGTTTTCAAAAGAAACTGTGCTTGAATACGGGTTAAAAAATATTAAAACACCATCGGTTGAAGAGATAATAGAAGTTAAAAAATTTCAATACTCTTTAACAAATAGAGCTAACAATAAAGAATTAAAAACAATGGAAAATCAAACAAAGTATCATTCCTTCGATGAAAATACGGTTAAATATAACAACAATACTCGTTTTGAATTACCTTTCCCATATCCTGTCTCTATAGAGCCGTCCCTTGATATAAAGGAGGAAAGTGACTGGGATTCTGACATGGAACTTGGTGGATGGATTATCTCAAACAAAGCTATTACACCTGATTCTGATCCACCATTCCATCAATATATTAAAAAGGGTAGAAAACACCAGAACAAACAGAATTTTTCAATGAACCATGATAAATATTGGCATAGAGAAAAATTGGAAAAAAAGAGAGTAAATAGAAAAAAATTCCATTGTAAGGAAAACCATTATGTAGCCAATAATTTACATTTTAATAATTATAATAAAACACCAATAGACAGGAAGAAAAATGAAGAAATTGAAGGATTAATTGCGGCAGCTATTATTCAATCTGAATTAAGAACCTCTACTGTATCACCTTCTCAACTAACCAAAAATAAGAAGCAACGATTGGGAGAAACATCCAGTTTTATTATCTTAAATCATTGTGATTACAAAAATCTTAGAAGAATTGAAGAAGTTACATTTTTACTAGTTTTTAGTATATTAAATGGTGTTTTAAATTTTGAAAAATGTATTATGCAAGCCTCCAAAAACATCAGCGCAAATGTTAGAATAGCCACAGAAAATAGGCAAGCTTACACAATCCATAATATTAGTGATATAATTAATAGCAGTCCCTGCCACTTACATCGACTTTTTACAAAATTTACTGGAATCACATTAAAGGATTATGAAAATCTTTGTTTAGAATTTTTAAACACTAATCATAACCATTTCAAATTACTAGGTGCTAATATTAATTTGTGGGTTAAAGAATTTAAAGGTTCACTAAATTTTGATCTGATATTTTCAACTTTTATTAGCAGAAAATACAATTACACAAAATTTTTGAGTGATGATCTTCAAAAAAAATTTAATTCCTGGTCTTTATATTTATTATTACCGGGAACTGAAGAAGCAATATTTAGAAACAAAGTTCTTTTAAACCCTCCACTGTTACCAAGTAGTAGGATTAACCGTAAACAAAGAAGACTACGAGAAAAAAAAGGTGGCAACAGTGGGCCCAATCAATTCCGAATCTCAGTTGGTCCCTTGAGGAAAAAGATAAGAGCAGAAATCTTGGACACACTTTTTGTAATAGACACTTCAATTTCGTGCAACACTAGATTCCAATTCAACATAGAAAAACTATTTTCTAATTGTTAAAGGGAATTTTTTATTTCTTCCCAATCTTCCTAAAAGCTTTTTCTCAAACAGACATATGTATATGTATAGTATTATCTCCATAAATATCAACAACAAAAGACAATATATATTCATGACAACTGTATATGTAATCAAAAAACTCTCATTATTTTTAATGAAACATATTTTTCCTCAGAAGACTTTACGAGTATGCAAAGCACAGGTATGCTATAACTTATTTATATGGATATGTTCTCTTGTTCACTCTAAATATTATCCATAATATTTCTTTCCCAATGACATCATTTTGTGGCGCTGTTACCTTGACGGAAAATATGTGTCACCTGTAATTTGTTGTGTGACTGAGGTGAAAAACAAAAAATTTCGAAGATAAGGAAAAAAAATGTAAAAATCAAAAGGTAAAGAAAAAGAAGCTGATCGACTTCCATTTATCATTACATTTAAACGCAACAACTAGGTAAAGCAAATAAAGCATATACTGTGTTTCTATACCAAATTCTATTCAAATATACACATCTCAACTTAATTAAATAAACACATCGAATAACAAACATCTAAAATTTATATATATATATATATATCTACATTTTATTTCACAAACGAAACGTTTTTTACTCCCTTTTATTCCTCTCTTTATAAGTATACTTACCTATTTCCAATAGAATATGGCTTTATTGAAAAGAGGGGCTCGTACTAAAACAACGGCCATCCCACAGAAAAGGTCTGCTAAAATCAAAAAGGCCACTTTTGAATCAGGAAAAAAGAAGGAGGTTGGTGTCTCTGATTTAACTTTATTATCGAAAATTTCGGATGAAGCTATCAATGAAAATTTAAAGAAAAGATTTCTTAATGGAACTATTTATACCTATATTGGTCATGTGTTAATTAGTGTTAATCCATTCCGTGATCTTGGGATCTATAAAGACTCCATTATTGAAGCGTATAAGGGTAAAAATAGATTGGAAGTCCCTCCTCATGTCTATGCAATTGCAGAAGCCATGTACTACAATTTAAAATCGTATAATGAAAACCAATGTGTTATTATTTCTGGTGAATCAGGTGCAGGTAAGACTGAAGCTGCCAAGCGAATCATGCAATACATTGCTGCTGCTTCCACTTCACACTCTGAATCTATCGGTCAGATCAAGGATATGGTGCTTGCTACAAATCCACTTTTAGAAGCATTTGGTTGTGCCAAAACACTAAGAAATAATAACTCTTCTAGACATGGTAAATATTTAGAAATCAAGTTCAATTCTCAGTTTGAACCATGTGCAGGGAATATTACAAATTACTTATTAGAAAAGCAAAGAGTCGTAGGACAAATTAAAAATGAAAGAAATTTCCACATTTTTTACCAGTTTACTAAAGGTGCATCTGAACAATATAGACAGATTTTTGGAGTACAGAAACCAGAACAATATATTTATACCTCTGCATCAGGCTGCACATCTGTGGATAATATGGACGATGTTAAAGAATTCAATGAAACTTTAAAAGCTATGAAAATTATTGGGTTAACACAAGAAGAACAAGACCAAATATTCAGAGCATTATCTGCCATTTTATGGATTGGTAATATCACTTTCATTGAAAATGATGAAGGAAATGCACAAGTGAGAGATACCTCTGTTACAGATTTCGTTGCATATTTATTGCAAGTTGATGCACAATTATTAATAAAATCATTAGTGGAAAGAATAATGGAAACTAATCATGGTATGAGAAGAGGTTCTATCTACCATGTTCCATTAAACATTGTTCAAGCAACAGCTGTTAGAGATGCCTTGGCGAAGGCTATTTATAACAATTTGTTTGAATGGATTGTAGATAGAGTCAACATTTCTTTACAAGCTTATCCTGGTGCTGACAAATCTATCGGTATCTTGGATATTTATGGGTTTGAAATTTTTGAACATAATTCTTTTGAACAACTTTGTATCAACTATGTTAACGAAAAATTACAACAAATTTTCATTCAATTAACCTTAAAACAAGAACAAGAAACTTATAAAAGAGAACAAATCCAATGGACACCTATCAAATATTTCGACAATAAAGTTGTTTGTGATTTGATTGAAGCAAGAAGACCACCAGGTATTTTTGCTGCAATGAATGATTCAGTAGCCACAGCTCATGCCGATTCTAATGCCGCCGATCAAGCATTTGCTCAAAGATTAAACCTATTTAGCTCTAATCCTCATTTTGAATTAAGACAGAACAAATTTGTTATTAAACATTATGCAGGGGATGTCACATACGAAGTGAATGGTATTACTGACAAAAACAAGGATCAATTACAAAAGGATTTAGTGGAATTGATGAGTACCACTCAGAATCCATTTATCCATACCATCTTTCCAGCTGAAGTTGATAAGGATTCAAAAAGAAGACCTCCTACTGCTGGTGATAAGATTATCAAGAGTGCAAATGAATTGGTAGAAACTTTGTCAAAAGCACAACCTTCCTATATCAGAACTATAAAACCTAACCAAACTAAATCACCAAATGATTATGATGACCATCAAGTGTTACATCAAATCAAGTATTTGGGTTTACAAGAAAACGTTAGAATTAGAAGAGCAGGGTTTGCTTATAGACAAACTTTTGATAAATTTGTGGAAAGATTTTATTTGTTGTCTTCACGTTGTTCTTATGCTGGTGACTATATATGGCAGGGTGAAACATTGGATGCTGTTAAACATATATTAACAGATACAGCAATTCCCTCAACAGAATTTCAATTGGGTACCACTAGTGTTTTTATTAAAACACCAGAAACTTTATTTGCACTAGAACATATGAGAGATAGATACTGGCATAACATGGCGGCAAGAATTCAACGTGCTTGGAGAAGATTCTTACAAAGAAGAATCGATGCAGCTACTAAAATTCAAAGAGCTATTAGAGAAAAGAAAGAAGGTAACAAATATGAAAAGTTACGTGATTATGGTACTAAACTTTTGGCTGGCAGAAAGGAAAGAAGAACAATGTCACTATTAGGCTATAGAGCATTTATGGGAGATTATCTTTCATGTAATGAATCTAAGACAAAAGGTTCATATATCAAAAGACAAGCTGGAATTAAAGAGAGGGTTATTTTTTCTATTCATGGTGAAGCATTACATTCCAAATTTGGTAGATCTGCACAAAGACTTCCAAAGACTTTTATTGTAACACCAACTGCTTTCTATATTATAGGTCAAACAATGATTCAAAATTCAATGAAATATGTTGCGGAATATATCATTGACGTTAAAACAATAACTCAGTTGAACATGACAAACTTGCAAGATGGATGGATAGGTGTTGGTATCACCGATGTTAATAAACCAGATCCATTGATCAATACATACTTTAAAACTGAATTAGTTACCCATTTGAAAAAATTAAATAGTTCCATTAAAATTAAAATTAACTCTACTATAGAATACAGAAAAAAACCTGGAAAAATGCATGTAGTGAGAAGTCAAATTAATGAGGCAGCACCTAAGTATGGTGATATTTACAAATCCAGTACTATTTCTGTTCGTCGTGGTCACCCTGGAAACTCTTCACAACATAAAAAACCAAGAAAAAAGGAAATTGGCACACATACATACATCTCAAAGCCAGCTCATAACAATATATCTACAATATCCAAGCTCTCTACGCAAAGCAATACTGCGCCAGTACACCATACTCAACAATCGAAACCTGCTGCACCAATTCCAAGGACTACTACCAAGAAGAGAGCTCCACCACCACCGGTTATGCAAGGTCATTCCCTAGCAGCTAGTGCAGCCAAAGCCGTTTATAACCCTACAAATAATATCTCTAATACTGCTGCTTCAAATAGTACATCTACATCTGGCTCAAAAAGTCTAATACCACCCACTAGTACTACCGCACATAAAAAAGCAGCACCAAGACCGCCATCGGCCAATAACTTAGGTAATAGTCAAGCTCAGTCTAAAACACAATCAACACCAAAACCAGAACAACAGCCTGCTGTTGAACCAGCTACAACAACAACCCAGAAGAAGAGTACAGGACCACCACCACCACCTCCTCCAATGGCCAAACCATCGGAACCAAAATTCCAAGCTGCATATGATTTCCCAGGTTCAGGGTCTCCTTCTGAATTGCCATTAAAGAAAGGTGACATTGTCTATGTAAGTAGACAAGAACCAAGTGGATGGTCATTAGCTAAACTCTTAGATAGATCTAAAGAAGGTTGGGTTCCAACAGCATATATGACTGAATATAAAGAAACTTTACCAACCCAAGTACAATATACTCCTGTTCCACAAAGCACTGCATCTTCTACAGGCCAACAACAAGATTTCAACTCAACAAACACTTATATTGCAGGTGCTACCACCATGTCCACACAACAGAGCTTTAGTGATGGATTAGCATCCGCACTAGCTGCAAGAGCCAATAAAATGAGACAAGAGAGTGAAGATGAAGAAGAACAAAATGATGATGATGATGATTGGTGAAAATGTTTATGAAAATATCAAAAATTGGAGATACAGCTATCTATATGGACATCCAATATAATATTGTTATATATACATATACATAGCCTTTGTTTATGTATTTTAGGACTCAATGACGAAACGCTTTCAATTCTATGTAATGAATAAAATGATAATTATTGACTTAACTTTTGTTTATATTGATAGCTAGTAGTTAAAATACTCTATTAACTTATTATAAATAAGAAAATACGTACTATTTATATTTTCACAGTAATTCTACAATATTTTTTTATTCCTTTTTTTCGCACTTTAATGATAATATCTAAGTATTTGGATTTATTTCAGTGAAAAAAAAACAACGATATATACACATATATATACGAAAAAAATATACATATGGTATATCATAAAGGAGCTCACTTTATAATATTAGTTCTAAATGGGCAAGGATTGTCAAAACAAAAAATAGTTAAACAGAAAGATATTATAGAGTAATACAGATCATTGAAACAGTGTTGCTATCAAGATTTTGACTGATTACGAGAAAAAAAACCTGTTATAAGAGACATAAATTGAATATAAACAAAGATTGATAATTATGGATAGCTTTGATGAAGAAGAATACGGTACTGGTGAGTTAGTTGTTACTGATGACCTCCAATTTGCATTTGAATCTATTATTGAAGCATTTTCTAAGTATTTATCGCTTTACATACATGTATTAAATAGATTTATTAATCATCTACGTCGTGTTGGATCATTAAAGTACGAAAGAACTAACCTGATAAAATTTGTGAAAAAATTGAGACACTTCAATGACACTTTACAAATGATTCAAAATAATATATATGAAGATGCCCATGTAAGTGATCCATTAGAAAAAAGTATAGTTTATATGGCTTCTAATTTTGTGAAACTTTTGGAAGTTATAGATCTTTTGAATTTCATTTTTACAAGTTCATTACAAAAAGAAATTATTTCAAAGACATTAAATTTTGATTTAACTCTTTGTGAAGAATGCATTTCTAGTATTGAAGATACATACAAAGTTTTTGTTAAATATACACAATGGATGGTAGAATCTATCGGTGTAGAAAACCCATCAATACAACTGGAAGTTGTTAGCACAGCATTAAAATATGCAGCTGAAGATCAAGAAAATGAAAATTATGATGGAGAAACTGATAATATTTTTGTACAAGAAATTATGGAGGTGGAGGATTCCATTGAATATTTAAAATTAACTCACGACTGGGACATAATTCTCCGTAGTCATATAAAACGACTAGAGACCGAGTTTAACGATGCAGCAAATAAATGGCAAGAAAAGTTTGGCAAAAAAAAATAAGCTCTGTTTGAACTTAACTATATGGTAGATTGTATAAGTAACATGCTGTAACAATAACATCATATAGTTACAACAAAAAGTAATTCGAGTATGCTATTATAATGTAACATTTATAGACGAATTGTTAAATATTGATCAATCTTAAGTAAAAAAAAAATATCAACTTACTTTTATTCCACTGGAAATAGTAGTTTATAGTCCTAATAACCTGTCCTCTATCTCATGCACTTGACAGGTCCAGTAATTCAGCAATTGGCAGTCGATGCCGATATTTTAAAACCTGTAAAAGTCTGCTATTTTCCTGCGAGATCAGAAGTGGGGCATAATTTCGGAGAAACTATCAATTTTTGAGTTTATCCGGTCGAGAGATTTTTTTTGTTATTAAAATCAGGAAAAACATTTAGGATTGAAGGAGGGGGGAGAAGAGGGAACTTTCGTTTTGTTATTCCTTGTTACAGTCGAGTGCTATTATTATTATGGTCGCTAACGATGGTGATGAGGCAGATGCTTAGTTTGTTTTTAAATGAAGAACTACCCCAATTTACTCTGGCACGTGTGCAAGAAAATGCTTACTAGTCAGAGTTTTTCAAATAGGTAAACATGGGAAACTCCTACTTGCTAGTTTGTTTATTTACGTAACTATAATGTTAGTAAAGCTTTGAATCTAAGTTGCATGAGACAACTAGCTAGACATATATACTGATATTTAAATCCAGAGTAGAACTTAGTGAAATATCGATGAGTATTGAACTAGGATTATCTAGAATCACGAAGCTGTTATCGCATCTTGGAAACCCACATGAAAGTTTGAAAGTTCTCCATGTAGCTGGTACAAATGGTAAGGGATCTGTATGTAGTTACATTTCCACAATATTACAAAACCAAAACCGAAACCTTCATATTTCTCAGAATGGCCAATTTATTAAAGTGGGTAAGTTCACTACACCACACTTGATTCATCTTACAGATTCAATTACTATTAATAACAATCCAATCCCACAATATAAATTCAATTCAATCAAAAAATCATTAATTGAAATCAATAATAAATATTCTATCAAATGTTCGGAATTTGAATTATTAACATGTCTTGCATTTTTATATTTTAAAGAAGCACACTGTAATTGGTGTGTATTAGAAGTTGGTTTAGGTGGTAGATTAGATGCAACAAATGTGATACCTGGAAAAAATAAATTAGCATGTGGAATAACCAAGATAAGTTTAGACCATGAAAGTTTCCTAGGCAATACACTGACTAAGATTGCATATGAAAAGGCAGGAATAATTACGCCTGGTGTAAAATTTGTTTCTGTTGATGGCACAAATGATATCAATGTTCTAAAGATAATTGAGGAACAATGCAATATGATGGGATGTGAAATGAAAATTATCGATCCTTACAAAGACAGTAATATAATAGAAACAGATTCTTGGGGGGAGATTCAAATAGAAAAATTACCATTAAATGGTGAATATCAAATATTTAATTTAAAAGTTGCCATATCCATAATCGATTATCTTCAAAAGATAAACGAAATAAAGCTTTCAAAAGAGGATTTATTGAAGGGATTGTATAATACTGTATGGCCAGGCAGATTGCAAAATTTAGATTTTACTTATGAAAAGGGAAAATCAATTCATGTGCTGATGGACGGCGCACATAATGGTAGTGCTGCCATAGAATTGTCTAAATATATCAAGAATACATACGGAGATAATCCAATAACATATATCATTGCAGTTACAGAAGGTAAAAATATAACTCATTTATTTGATCCACTTTTAAGTGTAAAAGATCTAGTTTATGTTACAAAATTTGGAAATGTGGAAGGTATGCCTTGGATCCATGCTACAGATCCGGAAATATTAAAACAACATATTCAAAGTAGGTACACATCAAATGTAATTATAGAACCCAATATCCATTCAATTTTTGTCAAACTGGCTGGTATCCCAGAAAAGGATAGACAACCCATAGTAATATGTGGTTCATTGTATCTATGCGGTGAATTATTGAGATTACATAATAATAATAATAACTAGTAAAATATATACAATAAAAGTTTATTAAAGTTGATTAATGTTTTTATCCTATATATGCATATGGCTACTAAGGTTATGGATTTTCCACTATCGCCATAATAAGCAACTTGCGTCAGTTACAGTGTTTATACATATATATGTAGTTAGCATCGGTTTATTTCTATGTATGTAGACAATAAGTGCCAGAATATTATTCAAAGATTAATTAAGTAGGGCTAATAGATACGCTCTGCTATTTTAAATTATTTTTTTATTTGTACATTAGGTCTATATGCTTTTTTTTTCCTATTTGTTCTAATTTTATTTTAGAAAAAAAAAAAGAATACACAAAAATAAAATAGAGTCATAAGGGAAAAACAAGTGAAGAGGCTGCAACTATTCAGGATATGCAAATATTAAAAACATATATATGTATATGCGAGTTTATAGATTTTAAAGAAAGGAGGACTTTTTGTAATAATTAAGAAGATATATAAAGAATGTTGTTTATTATCTGTACAATAATTGCATGTCATCATTAGTCTCTAATATAGAATCAAGAACAAGCCAGCAGGATAGAACGGAGTTTTTTTAAAAAAAAGGAAATAAATGTTTAGTTGTATCAAGAATAATAATATTCTCTTCTCATCAGTCAATATTCCAAAAAGGTATCCAAGATGTATGTACTTTTCTTTTGTTAGTAGAAGAATGTATTCAAGTGCCTCTGAACAAACTAAATATATCAGCAAGAGAACATTGACTATTGTTGGATTAACCACAATCACTGGGTATGGTATCTACTGGTATTTTTACCCACATAACAACTACCCTAGATCAGTAAGTAAACCGTTGAGAAATGCACTTTGGCAAGAAAGAAAATTTAAGGATTTTGAGACAAGCATAAGATTTTATATGGATGCTTTGGAAGAATGTAAAAGATTAGAAATGAATAAACTTAGTAATGAATATACAGGTGTTGAGATTAAAATGGCCGAGATGTATGAAAAATTGAATAATCTATCTAAAGCTAATGAAATATATTTGATAATTTTGAATAGAATATATAACACATTGAGTGCAGATAGTAATGCTGGACAACATAATGACAACACAATTGAACAATCTATAAGGGAAAATTTGATAAAAAAGGATTTGAGTATTTTAAATAAAATTATCTCCAATCAAAATTTGCAGAACATCAAATCCAACGCTATATATAATCAACAGCTTGATGTTATTGAAACTCATTTGAAGTTAGCAGAAAACGAGGTTTGTAGAAAGAACCCTGATCTACAAAAAATAATGCAAAATGACGGTGATCCATCCTTACTTGTTAAAGGTAATATATTTTCGAATAAGAGCAATGAAAGTGAAAGAGATTTACAAATATCAATTAATCAAAGCAGACTAAAACAGTTTAGTCATGTATTGTCAACGTTTAAGGAGGAATATTTTGTGATTAGAGATTTATATACAGAGACTTTTTTGAAGAAAGGAAATATAAATCAAGCAGTAGAATCTAAACTAGTAACTATTGGATGGATGGTATTAACCAATATGTCACAAGAGCAAATCTTATTATCACAAGCCAATTTAGGATCATTGCTTTACATGAAAGCTGAAAACATTGAAGCTCATATTCTTCATATGAAAGAAAAATATCCAGAAAAGACCCAATTAATAAGTGAAATGGAACGAAACAGATTATTTACCATTAATATGGCCACCAGATATTACGAAAATGTAATTTATAACGCAAAATCAGGTAAGGATATAAATTCAACTCAATCGATGGATGGAACTATTTCACAGGCTATCTGTCTATCTATATATGGATTAGGTATTATCAATTTACATGAAAATAGAATACCAAAGGCAAAAAGATTGTTGGAAGAATCGATAAATTTATCTAAGGGTATTGGATTTAAGGAATTATATAAAGAATCAATGCTAGAGTATACAAAATTGAAAAAACTATTAGAAGTATGATAACATAACTATTAATATTGAACACGGATATTATTGAACAATATTTCTTACTTATATATTCATATCACTAAATAAATATGATATTATATTCTTAATATATCAGTATAATCATGCACATCTATTAATTAATGTTGTTCTTAACATATTTTTCATATTCTTCGTTTGGGTAAATAGATATATAATATACATTCTTTTTTAATATGTTTTTCTCTGGTATTTCTTAAAAGTTTAGGTTATCACAATTTCTTTTTATTTTTCTAAGTTTTTGCAAAACTTTTATTAGGTCAAGTAAAAGAAAATTAAGATTTGGTTACACGCGGCAGAAAAAGAGAAGAGAAGCATCGAGAAGCAAAGCCAAAACAATGTACGCAAAAGAAGAGATGCTACAAATCCATATTAACTAATATCTGGTTCATAATTTAAACAATAATATATACTGGTAAAAATATTAATTCAAAGTTATATAGCCCTGTTAGTAAAGAAATACAAAATTATTACAAAATAATAGATATTCGTTGAAGACAATTGGAGACGTGAGGAGAAAAAAATGAATATATTACCTCAATTACAGAAACAGTTATGCTGGAAACCAATATTTTATCGTTATATTAAGAATAGAACCACACTTGCCCATATTACATATAATAGATACTTTATTCAAGCTTCCTGTCTTGCTCAACAAGCGATTGATCTAAAAGAAGGGTTTGATAATGAAAAATATTGGGAAGAATGTAAGTCCAAGTTAAAAAAGAAACATCCTCAAAATGAAATGAAGATACAAGACACTGTTAATGCGGATTATGGTAGTGGTAATAAATCTATATTTTCCAAATTTAGAGGCACTTTAATGAACCAGAAATTACACGGCTTATTTAATAACCCTTATTTGAATAGTCCCAATGGGATAAGACAGTTTAGCAAAATATCTTTACAATATGCGAATGGTTTAATACACACTTTAAAAACAGATAGAAGTAAAGAGGGGATGATTCAATACATTCTAAGATTAGACCAGTTAAGTGATACTTTATGTCGAGTTATTGATTTATGTGAGTTCATTCGATCAGTTCATCCAGACAACAAATTTGTAAAAGCAGCACAAAAATGTCACGAAGAAATGTTTGAATTTATGAATATTTTAAATACTGATGTTGAGCTCTGTCAAAAATTGGAACAAGTTTTAACTGATTCCAACATTGTACCCCATTTATCACAAGAAGAAATTAAGGTTGGGAATATTCTTCTCGAAGATTTTAAGAAATCTGGGATTTATATGAACCCAGAGACAAGAGACCAATTCATATCATTATCTCAAGATATTAGTGTTATTGGTCAGGAATTTATAAATAATGTAGACATTATACCTGATACATACATTAATGTTCCAGTTAAAGAACTTGATGGTGCTAACTTGAGTCCTGTTGTGTTAAACCAATTGTCAAAGGATGTAACTGGATATTATTATAAAATACCATGTTATGGTTCTATCCCATTAATCATATTAAGAACGTGTCAAAATGAAGATATTAGATGCAAGATATGGACTGCTTTACACAATTCATCGAATGAACAAATTATAAAATTAACACATTTAATGAAATTAAGAGCAATATTAGCTAGAATTATGGGTAAAACCAGTTATGCCACTTATCAATTAGAAGGTAAAATGGCTAAAACACCTGACAATGTCAAACAATTTTTGGAGAGTTTAATCAAATATACAGAAACAGCTACAGCAAAAGAATTAAAACCAATTGCAGAGATGAAATGTAGATTGTTGAGACAACCATCGCCTAAAACTAATAACGGAATATTTAAAATTGTTCGTCCTTGGGATAGAGATTATTATTCTTTCCAACTGAAATCAACAAAAGAACAGCATAAATCCATGCATGTAACTCCATTAAATACATATTTTTCATTAGGCACAGTCATGAAAGGACTATCCACAATATTTAACCAAATCTATGGTATACACTTTGAATTGTCCCCCACAGAAACTAATGAAATTTGGTCTCCAGACGTTAGAAAAATTATGGTAAAGTCTGAAACAGAGGATCCTATTGGTATAATATATTGTGACTTATTTGAACGTCATGGGAAGCCTTCAAGTCCGGCACATTTCACGATATGTTGTTCTAGAGAAGTGTATCCAAATGAGAATAATCAAAATATTATGCAAATTGGGGTTGATAAAAATGGTAGAAAATTCCAATTACCAATAATATCATTAGTCTGCTCTTTTAGTAAAAGTCATGAAAATCCTTGTTTGTTGCATTTGAATGAAATAGAAACCTTGTTTCATGAAATGGGACATGCGATGCATTCCATGTTGGGTAGAACTAGATTACAGAATATTAGTGGAACAAGATGTGTCACAGATTTTGTAGAATTACCAAGTATCCTAATGGAACATTTTGCTAAAGATGAACGTATATTGTCAAATATTGGGAGACACTATTTAACAGGAGAACAAATACCGATAGAGCTATTAAGAGAACAACTAAAAGAATCATCATCATTTTTGCAAAATTGTGAAACATTTGCTCAAGCAAAGATGTCTTTACTGGATCAAAGACTGCATGATGAAGAAGTAATTGAAAATATTGAACATTTGGATGTTGTTACACTGTATCAAGATCTTGAAAAAGAATTGAAGGTGTTAGTAGATAATAAAACAAACTGGTGTGGTAGATTTGGCCATTTATTTGGTTATGGTGCAACATATTACAGTTATTTGTTTGACAGAGCCATCGCGGCCAAGGTATGGAATTATCTGTTTCAAAACAATCCATATAGTCGTACAAGTGGTGAAAAATTCAAAAATAATGTGCTTAAATGGGGTGGATTAAAGGATCCCTGGGATTGTGTGGCAGATGTATTAGATCGGCCAGAGTTAAAGAAAGGTGATATTAATGCAATAAAATACATTGCTGAAGTGAAAGATTTATGAAAAAAATTTTTGTTTAACTCATAATATGTATTTACCAACTTCGACGTCTGTTTTTTTCTCCCCTTGTACATATAAATATACTTACTCTAATTTATTCGGTGTTATTTATCTAGCTATTTTACTATGTAATTATTTTATTCATTAGATACTTACTTGTTAATCGAATTGTAGATTGGTTATTTATTTCTTTTCTTATGTATATTACTTTTGATCACTGCACCTTCAGGTATCTATCACACCTGTCACTGATCTTCTTCCATTAGCCAACATCTTCTCTTAAGAAAGTGTCTCTTAGCAGCAGATCAAAAGTCATCATTCGTTCTTCATCATTGCTCGTTATTTACGAGTAGCTTTTTAATAGGGTTTTATTTTTTTTTAAAAGATGAAAAATAAAAATAATGAACAGCAGAAAAAACAGAGGTTGAAAGTTGAAACAAAACAAGTTATACACAAAATACATATAAAAAACATATAACATTAAGCACTCACAGTTCTACTCTTCAAGCGGATCAATCATTATTGTCCTTTTCCTAGGTTTTTTTTTTGATAAGCAAAAAAGACAAGAACAGTAGTCCTGTGCACATCTGCATACATAATATTTAGTAATATCAATATACTATATAATAGAAGTTTAATTTCTGGGCATTTAACTATACATTACTGATCTTATTATAATGCCACCGTTGGATAAGAAAATCAAAAAGTTTCTAAAGAATTCCATTAGAGTAGCTCCTAAAATATCAGATAAAGGTGAATTTGGAGAATTAAGAGCTGGACTAGTCTCACCATACCCTCAAACACGTAAAGATGCAATTAAGAAGACTATTCAGCAAATGACTTTGGGTAAAGATGTATCACCCTTATTCCCAGATGTGTTAAAAAATATTGCTACTATAGACATAGAACAAAAGAAGTTGGTGTATCTTTATGTTATGAATTACGCTGAAATATATCCAGAATTATGTATCTTAGCCGTTAACACTTTTGTTACAGATTCACAAGATCCAAATCCATTGATTCGTTGTATGGCAATTAGAACAATGTCTATGATCAAAGTAGATAAGATTCTAGAATATATAGATACCCCATTACGTCGCACGTTACAAGATGATAATCCCTATGTAAGAAAGACAGCAGTCATTTGTGTGGCCAAATTGTTCCAATTAAATAAACAATTATGTGTTGAACTAGGTGTATTGGAAGATTTAGCCAACGCTTTAGATGATGATAATCCAATGGTTATTTCCAATGCTATCGCTTCTATTATAGAGATTAATTCAATAGATCCTACTGTTATTGATCTGATAAGGCTAATTGAAACGCATGTATCTAAATTTTTATTAGTACTAAATGAATGCACAGAATGGGCTAGAATGACAGTTTTAACTGCTTTGGCAGAATACAATTCAAAAGATTCATTGGAAGCAAAAGATATTATTGATAGAGTTACAGCACATTTACAACATGTAAATCCATCTGTCGTACTAGCTACAGTGAAGGTTATCTTAAAAAATATCACCCAATTAGATCCAAATCAATATTCCCCAGATTCTAAGATAATGAAAAAGATATCATCTGCATTAGTCTCATTGATGTCAACACCACCAGAATTACAATATGTTGCATTGAAAAACATCAGAATCATATTGGAAAAATATCCAGAAATTTTAAACAAAGAATTAAGAATCTTTTATGTTAAGTTTAATGATCCTATGTATGTTAAATTAGAAAAGATTGAAATCTTGGTAAGGTTAGTAGATATATCAAACATCAAACAATGTACACTTTTATTAAATGAATTGAAGGAATATTCTATGGAATTTGAACCAGAATTTGTATCACGTTCAATTCAAGCTATAGCAGAGCTTGGAATCAAGAATGGAAACGAAATATTTATTGCTAAAATTGCAGATATTATATGTAATGAGATATTAGAACGTGGTGGAGGTATTGAAACCATACGTGATGACTGTTGTGTTGCATTAAGCAATTTATTAAGATGTTGTGATATGAATGAGAGTATGGTTAAACAAATATGCTCCATATTAAATTCATGGCCATCACCAGAAGATGCTTTGACATCCGATCTAAGTAAATGTCATTATATTTGGTTGATGACTAAATATCCAAATCATTTCACAACAGTAATTGAAAAATTAAAAACGTTTATTGATAATTTTACACAAGAGGAATCAATGACCCAAGTGGCGATATTATTATCAGTTATAAAATTACATACAAGGCTTGAAGGTAGTGTGTTACAAAATCTATTTGAATTGGCCACGAGTCATGAGGCTGTAGATATTGATGTGAGAGATATGGCCATGATGTATTGGAGATGTTTTTCTATAGATGATTCAAATGCTGAAAAGGATCAGTTGATTAATGAACTTTGTAACAATGGTTTGAATCCATTGCCAAGAATTGACAACATATTAGAGATGTTTTCTTCTGACACGTTAGAGAAATTATTGAACCAATTAGGTACAATAAGTTCCATATATTTTGAGCCCTTGACAGAAGATATATTAAATGAATCAAGAAAAAGAAGAAATCAGATGAATCAAAACATAATCAAAAGTCAAAAGTTAAATAACTTGCAAGATATTGCAAGAAATGAATTATTGGATGGGCATGAAGATGTGTTATTGGATTTTGGGGATGAAGATGATAATCTAGGTAATATGGCATCTAGTAATAATAACAATAATACTTTAAAGGACTTAGATGACTTGTTTGGTAATATAAACCAAGATGTCAAAAACTTGAATATATCACAGCAACAATCTAATACGAATTCAATTCAAGCACCTTCAGCAAATACAACAACATCAAATACACAAGATTTATTAGACTTATTTTGATACATATATATATATATATGTATATACAAAAAAGACAAACAGGTATACAAGTAGGAGAAAGGCGGCAAAAAAGTGAACAGACAAGCACATATATGAATATATGTTGAAGAAAAAAACAAGGCAACTAGGATCAGGATAGTATATAAAAAAGAAGTTTAATAAAATCAATATATATATATATTTATATTTATTTACAAAAAATGGAAAGGATAAAAGTCATTAATGATATAAATAATTATTCTAATAACAGAAAACATCAGAATGCTGATAATGATAGTAAATACCAATCAAATCATAGGTCTAAATTCCACAAATAAGTGTATATATATAGTTCTTTTTTATTTTATTCTATTTTTTTAAAAGAGAAATTTCATCCAGAAGATTGCTTATTCTGTTGTAATCTTTTTTCAATCTTATTTAATATTACTAAATCTCTTTGTTCGTCTAAATATTTTTTATCCAATTGATAAAATAACAGACATTTTTTCATTTTTTCTTTTTCAGGATTACAAGTTGGGAAAACTTTAACACCATTGAGCTTTGCACAATCTGCCATTGCTTTGACATAATCACTACATTTTTCATAAGTAAATTTCTTCAAATTTTTTCGAGCTTGGATCTCTTCTTGTGGTGTTAGTACCCAAATAGGTAATTTTGCATTATGTTTAGATACAGAAGTTGCAATATCATAATTAGTGCTTGTTGTTTCTTGATTGGATTCCTTTATTTGTGACATTATTGTTTTCCACTTTTAAATATATTATTGAATATAGGCTAGGGGGTTAACAAATTGAAATATAAGAACAAAAAATGATAAAAAAAAATTAAGACGAAATGTAAGGATAGGCGTATTACCAAATGGACTAGGCTATCGAGTTGTATTGTCCTTTACAATGAATATAAATTGATCGTATCTATGCTTAACTCGCTTTTTATTTTTTTTCTCTCTAAATATGTATTGGAATAAATTGAGTGATAATTTCACTTAGCTCGATTGATTAGTTCTTTGTATATTGTTTTTTTTTTTTGACAAAATAAGGGGAGGAAAGATCGAAAAAAAAAAAAAAAAGTAAAAAAGCAAAAAAGCAAAAAAGGCAATGTTGAGGAATTTAGCGAGATCTCAGCGGAGTTTAACGGATTGTTGCGGATATTTCGGATATGTTGGCGGTATAAACCCGAAGATTGCTGCAATATCCCGGAACCGGGATATACTACCATACAGTTTTCCGCACATGTATTTGAACGGCTTCCTTTTTTTGCCTCTTCTTTTGTTTTTGCTTTCTCCTTTTTTGTGTTTGTTTGCTTGGCGGAATGTAATATTCTGTATTGACAGAGAAAGTTCGAGGAAAAAAGCAAAAAAAAAAAAAAAGAAAGGTCTTCTCAAATAGAAAACATTAAAAATAAAATAATTTAAGTCTACATAGAGATGGGGAAAGGGGGATAATAGATCTTATAGAAAGAGGAGGCTAATTAATTGTTTTTACATTTTTATTGAAGTAATTAGTCTATAGTTGGTCATAGGCAGTAACAAGTCGTGAAGACAAGGAAAGGAGATATAGATATCACAAATTATAATTATATCTGCATACATAATGTTTGGACCATTCAAACCAGGTAGTACATTATTAGGTGGACTGTTATGGAAAATCCCATGGAGAATGTCTATGGGTCAAAAAGCCAGACAAAGGTTAAGGCTAAGACAAATAGATAATGTTATTAAACAGTTGACTCTTGGATTACATGTGGCACGTTGTGAGACAAAGGGAATTCAGTATGATGACGCTTTAAAGATGAGAAAGAAATTTAAACCACGAAGTAAAATGTTACGATTATATAATAAGTCTTCTTTCTTTCCAAAGGAAGAACAGATGTCCTCAAAGAATAAATATACCGTTTTTGATAGAGAGGAGAGAGATTATAGAAAGGGAATACATAAAGTTCCCAAATGGACGAAAGTTTCGTGTTCGAGATTAACTAAGTATCATTAAAAATTTAGTTCAATTTTATAATGTTATTTGACATATCCATGTTAGATGTATTTGTATATTTTCATGTAAATAATAAATAGATTGATAAATATATTACTTATGCATTCCATATAATTCTTTTTATTCTAACAGATAACTATAATAGGCATTAAGATTGATATATAGAGTTTCTCAGTTTATAGCACTTTCCTATGACCACTCTCCCTTACTTATAACTAGCGTTATATATTTCACCTAACATTAAATTCTTTCTTTTATTGTTATGCCAGTTTTTTTTCTTCTTTTAATTTTTTTTTTTAAATGGATTTAATAATCTTCTTTTAATTAAACTAATTTAAAGATTTTTAATATCGATTCCTATTTTGCGAAGAGAATGTATATGGGATAGCAGCTTTATATGCCTAGTCAAAGCAAATGATTTGTTGCCTAAGACATAAATTCAGTTGTGGGTGAGAAATGAGTTCAAAGGATAGTCAATATTTATATCTAGCACAACAACTACAAACATTACAAGAAAATTTGCAAATAACGAAAAATGAATTGAACACAATGTCCACACAATGTAACACTCATATAGTTAATCAATTAGGTAGAATTCACACAAGTTGGTTCAAATCAACAAACCAATGGTTAGGTGTAGAATTATCAAAGAAAAAATGAAGTTAGCATGCTTTTTTTTTTCTTTTTAAATCTTTCAGCTGGCTTTTCTATCATTTTTTTTGATGAAAGTGTAATAAGTACTTGGTGCTAAATAATGAATTTTTTTTTGTTTAATTGTTCACTTGATTGTATACGTGTATATATAAATATGTAAGTAGATATTTGGATAATTTAGAGATATATATACTACTTATGATTTTAATTTTTTAACAACTTTTCTCTTTCTTTTTCCTTTTGCTGTTTCTTAGCTAACTTTACTTCATATTCATGGCATCCGCCCTCTCTTTCATCCCCATTAAGTATTAATGGTTCAGGTAAGGGATTTTCGGTGAAATATGGGGATTTTAAGGCCTCCTTCGCACTAAATCTTTTCTTTTGATCATAGTCTAGTAAACCTTTGACCAATTTCAGGCATTCTAAGCTTGGAATCATGTCTTTGAATTTGTTATCAAATTGGTATTCATATTTTTCCTTAATGTTTGATATGACCATGAAAAACCATGGCATTTCAAATAAATTTGGGAAATTGGTTAAATTGGGTGTCCCCATAAGTTTGAATATGTTAGTAATGGTTTCAATCTCATTTGAACCCTGGAAAATGGCATACGTAGTAAACAATTCCAATAAAAGACATCCACACCCCCACATATCCACTTCGGTGGTATATTGAGTAGTACCTAATAATAATTCAGGCGGTCTATACCACAATGTTATTACACGATTAGTATAACCTTGTGATAGTTCTGTTTTAGAATCTAAATTTATTTTCCTAGCTAACCCAAAATCAGTTATTTTAACATTCCCCATATTATCAATCAAGATGTTAGATCCTTTAATGTCTCTATGAATTACTTGACATTTATCATGTAAATAAAAACATCCCTCTAGTAGCTGTTTAAATATATGTTTTCTTTGTGAATCCTTTAATTTAATATTCTTACTTAATAATATCCCACTCAAATCATTATCAGCGTAATCAAATATCATATATATCGTTCTTGAACCTTCAATCATAATTTCTCTAATAGATGAGACATTTGGATGATTAAATGATTGTAATAATTTAATTTCTCGTATCGACGTGATAGGAAATCCTTCTCTTTCATTTTGTAGCCTTAGTTTTTTCAATGCAACAAGATGTTTAGTTAATGTATTTTTAGCTTTATATACCTTACCATATGTACCTTCACCCACTTGTAGAATCCTTTCGTATATTGAAGTAGATCTCTCCTGAGACGATATTGTTTGATATTTGGGATAAGAACGAGTGGTTTCACAAACTGTGCCAGATACCTTAGAACCTCCACTATAACGAGATTTATTAGGAATTGTCCGTGCTGTTGATGATGTCACTGGCGATACCGAAGAATTGGATCTTTGAGAGGATATCTGTCTACTACTTCTTGGACCCTTTGGCAAATTAAAAATTGTATTTTTGTTCTGTTTTCCTGTATCTTTATCCCTTGAAATATCACTATTTGAAATTGTATTACTTGGTGTGGTATTATCGAATCTTGATCTACGTGTACTTAAAGAATTGATATTTATAGTGTTTTTTGATGTAGACGATTTCGTAGAAGCATTTTTAGAGTATTCGGTTAAACTAGTTCTATTAGATCCTTCATAACGAGATACTGGCTTAGTTTGATAATGTCTTTTGGGATAGTCTGTTTTACTTGTTTCATATCTAGATGTTATCTTACTATTTCCCATATAATAAGTATTTGTACTTCGTCTCTTATTTGTATTTGTGATATTGTTATTATTATTATGGAAGGTTACAGAATCTTCATTGTTATTGGAAGAGATATCATCATCGCCATTGATGCTGTCAGGACGTATCCTTTTTTTATTCGAAAATGTAAACGAATCTTTTGATTGTGACTTAGACAGGAAATTTGTATTCTCTAATGTAGCTGGTTCATGCTGGTGTGCTGATGGGTTATGTGTGTTTCTCCTACCTCTATTTAAATTAGTATTGTTGGCATTGCGATGCGATCTTCTACCACCTCTATATTTAGAACTTGAAAAATTACTATTATATGGCATTGTCCAGCTAATTTGAGAAATTCAAGAATGGTCTATAAATATGGCTTGAAGAATGGTGAAATCGCTTTTTTTGAAGTCAGGTTAATTTTCTTATTACTCAGCAAAACAATGAGTTTTTTTATAAGATATACAAACATTACACTATTAAAATAAAGTTATTGCATCTAATTTTCTATTTGAACTTTTTCTCTTTTTCTTCTTTTGTCTGTTTCCTTTTTCTATTTTTGCTTTGCTCTATTTAAAAAAAAAAAATTAAACAAAAATACAAGAATATTTTGCAAATTTTTACAGTATGCCCTATGTGAAAAATAGTAGGGTTTAGTTAAACTTTTGAAAATATTAAATAAGTCCTAATTTGGTGTACAACTTTAGTTTTGATCAAAATCAATATTTCATTATATTATGTACTTTTTTGAATTAAGAGCAATATATTACTTATCATATATGTATACAGCATGTATCATATCTAATTTAATGCAATATTTTTTAAGACTGTACTTCATTTTCCTTATTTTTTTTGGTTTTCTTCTTTTTATTTTTTTACTTAAATCAATTTCTTGGAATTCTGACCTAACATAGTATTTATTGTATGTGTTTCCATCTCTATTTCACTACCAATTCCAGAAGCTGTTCCAATAGTATCATCTATTACAGATTCTTCTAGAGACATTAGATTCGAATTACTTGCATTTTTTTTACCGTTAGCATTTTTAGTATTATTGTTTTCATTATCATTGCTGTGATTGTGATCAGATACCCTCTGTTTTTCAACATGATCTGGTGATGATATAGAACTATTAATTTCATCTTGATAGGTTCTCATTTTTCTTATTTCAGTTGCATTGTCAACATCTATATCATCTTCATTTCTATTTTTGGATGGTGCTCGCTGTAATCTCGAGAACGTGTACGAATGACGACGTCTTCTGCTATATGACAAATCATTTATACTAGAAATGATTGAATTAGATTTTAAACTGGTTGGAGTCGCAGAGGATGCAGTTATTGTTGTTAAAGGTAGTTTATTCTTTAGGAACATATCTTCATTAGAACCAGATAGAAATTCAATGAATTTAATTACCTGATTAAACACTAAGACATTAACATCATCTCCCCATATTAAATCCAAATGTTCATGTTTCTCTACTTTAATATCGAAAACACCATCAGATGGTAAATTTCTTTTCATCACATCAATATCAATTAATAAATCAGATGTTCCATATAATAATAAGATTGGAACTTTAATATTTGTTCTTGTTGGGAAATTTGCAATTTGGTATGGTCTTGTCAAAGAATTGAACATATCATCCGATTCTTCAAACATTTGGAATCTCTGTGATCTCAGAATTTGGAACCAATGAACAATACATTTGACACTAGTTGTGGAATACAGTTTCGCATAACAGATTTCCTTTTGTTTTGGTTTTATATTTAAAGATTTCCAATTGAACAATAGCCTGTTACAGATATCGATAATGATACTGAACAGATGTGGATGTGTAGTTCTTTGCCAAACAACAGCACTTGGTAAGATTATATTTCTACCAAAGAATAAGTACATTAACCGAGGTGTAGATTTAGCAAACGAGTCTGCGATCACGTTATGTAATCTCTCAGGGGTCATGGCTGGAGCGATTGCGATTAAATGGCTGATCTTTGAATTCAAATATTCGTTGACTGATAATGCAGCAAACATTTGTGCAGAACCTTGTGAGAAGCCGATACAAACCAAATTATCCGCTTGTGTATAATCGAGTATGAATTCAATTGAATTTGGAATGTCAAAGAACGCAAATTCATCTATAGAAAAATCCCAAAACTTGGCAGATTTTGGTGGATGATATAAGTGTGCAGTGGAATATTTATTACCTCTATTATTCCCCATCCATACATCATAGCCTAAATCATGTAAAAGAAAAGGTAAATTTTTATGCCTTTCCACTTGACAACACCAAACGTCTGAACACATTAATAGACCGTGATGCAAGTAGACCACTTTGCCATTATTATTATTCTTCTTAGGGGCTATTCTATGGATAGTCAAGACATAATTATCTTCGGTTCTCACCAAATGATCTTCCACGGTGATATCGAATAATGCACACATTTCGTGGATCGTGGGAGCGGATCTTAATTTTTCTTCTATTGTGGTATCATCGATATTGGCGGTGAAATTGATAATTGATGTGAACAGATTGAGTATGTTACTTGGGATAAGTTTTAGGAAAAAGGATATTATTGATTCAAGATACACCAAAAGTACAATGAAAAGATCAGTGAAAGATATTCTATTAAACATTTTATAATATTCCTTATCGTAGACTGGTGGATAGGATTTTCTCATAGTTGGAGAACGAAAAAAAAAATAAAATGTGGATGAAAGAGGAAGGGGGGAGAGAAGTTAATGAGTACTTTATGTTTTATATTTGCTTCTTTTTCTTTTTCTTCTTCTTCCTCTTCTTCTTCTTCTTTGTTTTGTTTTGTTTTGTGATGTCTACAACAGTAATAACACTATGTATACTAATATCAACCAGATAATGTTGTATATGAGAATATATAATTATGCACGTATGCTTATATCCCTTTATGTATTTATATAAAGGTTTAAACTGTTCACAATCGAAATATGCCAACAATTAAACGAAAACAACACGTAAATAATAGAACCACCACTTGTATTTTTTATTTTTTTATTTTTTTATTTTTTTATTTTTTTTTTTTAAACGAAGCAATTAGGGTTAGACTGTTGGGAATACAAAGAAAACAGAAAGAATAGTAGGGTTGTGGAATAAAGTTTATACAGTAGAGTTTGTTTGCAATAAAACGAACAAATAACATAACAAAAGGAATATATAGATATATACATAAATAAATAGATAGATAGATAGATAGATAGATAAGCAGAAGCAAAAAAAAAAAAAATGAAAGAGAGAGAGGGAAATAAAAGGAGAAACGTAGAAATAGAAAATATATTTAAATTAATAAAACATTTATATTTATAATTTTTGTTTTTTTTTTTTTATTATTATTATTATTTTTCCTTTGTAAAATCATAGAGTCAATAAATAAGAACCTGCTGCAATAGTGAATCCGATCAAAGCATACCCAGTTCTATAAACACCTTTTAAAGTCAATTCACTAGCAGTATCCCAAATCAAATGTCTAATAGCACCACCGTATTGTAAAGCGAATAAATAGGCGAAACCAGCTTTAATAGTCAGGCCGACCCATTTATTCATTCTTGAGACTTTATCATGATACCAGTTAACCACTTTTTGGGTAGTGATATCTAAGCCTACTAAACTACCTAGACCGAATAACATGGTGATACCATAGAAGGCGAAGCCAAGGAAGATTAAAGACAATCTATGTAAGGAAGACATGTACCATGTCAATTGTGGTTGATAGATGGTCAGATGCGGGGAGATGGGTCTTTGTTTTCTTTGTTTTATCAATTCAGGGGTTTCAATACCGTTCTTATCCATTAAATTGGTAGTGTCGATGTAGGGAACTTTATCATTTTTGATTGAAGAAGTAGAAATATGAGAGATTAGGGAAGTGGATCTAGATGCTACCAAAAATGTTTTAGAACATGAACGATTTGCTTGGTTTGTAATCAAAGTAGAATAAAATTTAGGTAAACCTGCCTTCAACATGATTGAACTGTTGTAAAGAAAATATGTATTTGCTGTTCTCGGATTTTTATTTTATCACTTATGTAGTTACCTATTTAGTTACCTATTTATTTATTTATTTATTTGTTTATTTGTTTATTTGTTTATTTACCTATGCACTTGAATCTTGAGAGAGGTAAAAGAGAAGAGAGTAACAAAGAAGGTGTACAAAAGAAAATTTCTTATTTACCTTTTTATTTTTTTTTCCTTTACTATTTATTATTATTAGTAGTAGTATTAGTATTATGATTACGACTATATATTTCCGTTTTGTATTTAAAGTATTACAAAAAACAGTAGGGAAAAAAGGAAAAAAAAAGAAGAAAAAAAAGGAAAAAGAGAGAGGGAGAGAGAGAAATAGAAAGTGTTAATAGGGCACTTACGTTTACATCTTTGAAAAAGAGGATAAGTTGGAGTATAATGTTTCCATTCAATAAACATACAAAATAAATGGATATAAAGCAACTAAACAGGGAAATTGGGAAGCATTTCTCCGTTTTATTAATATATAAGATAGTATTTAAGGAGAGAAATAAATTAATTTAATTCTATACGTACATATACATATACACATGCGTGCACACTCTCTCTTCCTGTCTCTCTTTTTTTTTTTCCTCCATCTTTCTCTTCATATCTCCTTGTGCTTGCATCTTAATCACTCATTCCATTGAAGAATCAAATCAAATCAAACCTGACCAAATCTGATGTATTGGCATAAACCGTATGGCCCTTGAAGATTTGTTCCCGTATATTGAGACGAAAAGAAAAAAAAAAAAAAAAAAAAAGAATATGTTTGTACAGCTCTGTTACAATTTTGTAACACGGCATTAATTTAATTCTACACACATATACAAATATACATACAAATATACATAGGTAATGATAATGTCTTATGTGATTGGTTGCTGTTGCAATTTTTCTTGTTTCCCCTTTTTCTCTTTTTTTTTTTTTTCCAAGTGCTTCGTTTTTTTCAACAAACCTAAAATCGGAAGAGCGGCAGCAACTCTTGTCTCGAAAAAAAAAAAAAAGGGGGGAGGAGGAGGGAAGTAAGCGTGTGTAAATAAATGCCAACAATACCAAAAAATAATATTCGGTAGTTTTGGTCCCTCTGTGTGTGAAGAATCAGAAATATCGTTTGATTCTCCATAGACTTCTTCACATTCACTCGCACTCCACTACAATTGCTGGTAGGCAGCATGTCTCGTGTTGTTGTTTGGACCACCCTGGTAGCGACGGATTCATACCTGCCTTGTTTACAGTAACAGTAAATAATGAAAAGTTATGTAATCGGTTATCCACTCTTCTAGATATACCATGTATATATTTATCTGTATACATATGTTTATTAGTAGAGAGATGCAACTAGTTAAGTGGCACACATTTTCAAGTTACGTTGCTTTAAAATGAATTATTATATCGATTCGTGATTCATACCATTAATTTCGTATATGTATATATTTATGATGTGTATATATTCATTAACCATATGAATGTTAAAAATATTCTCCATGGACTGAGAAATGGTGAAAAAATAATGAAAGAAGGAGAGAAGTTGCACTAGTTAAAATTGAATTGGATAGTTTCCGCAGTTTCCGCAGTTTCCGCAGTTTCCGCCGTCTCTACTCCCGGTTTTCTGTAATTCTGACTCTTAGCCGGGTAAGGTTTGGTTTCTTTCTTTTTTTCCGTCTTCCTTTTGATTTTTATTTTGTAATGTGAATATCGCTATTTTTTTTTTTTTTTAAACTTATCTAGTGGCTATTATTAGTACAGCATATATCTATACATGAATTGGAAAGTGGAAAAATGGAAGGTAGTAGCTGGGTTGAATTATTTTTGTTGGTTTATTCATATTGTTCTCGAATAATAAGAACTACACAGTAATATTTGTATAAATAAGTTTTTTGTCGTTGTCGCTGTCGTTGTCGTCGTTGATAATTTTATCCATTAAATCATATAATTGGTTTACACCTTTTTCGTTTTAAATATATACATATATATAGATAGATAGATTGATAGATAGATAGTTTTGTTATTAACCGTGATAGAACATGTGGTCATATTTATTTGGTGGATCTTCAAAATCTTATAGTAATAATAATAACTCCAAAAGTAGAGAGTTGACTAAGAAAGCTATCATAGAATTAAGAGAACATATAAATCTATTGGACAAGAAACAGTCCCACCTTCAAACGCAGATATTAAATTCAGAGAACGATGCTAAGAAATATTTAAATAAGGGTAATCGGACATTAGCCAAGAATTGTTTGAAAAGAAAGAAGATATATGAGCAACAATTGGAAAAATTGGATGGTCAAATCAACTCTTTGGAGCAACAACTGTTCACCATCGAGACCTCCAATCTGAATGCGGAGACTATGAGAGCTATGCAACAGGGTGCTAAGGCAATGAAGTCGATACATAAGAATATGGATATCGATCAAGTGGATGAAACTATGGATGAAGTTAGAGAACAAGTTCAACTAAGTGAGGAGATTAGTGATGCTATCTCTAAACCCTTGTACACTGCAGGCTCTTTAGCTAATGAAGTAGACGAAGATGAGTTGGATCAAGAATTAGAATTGTTACAGGAGGAAAATGTCCATGCTGATATGTTGAAGACTGCTGTTGTTACTGATAATAATGACCACATATCGTCACTTCGCGATAATTCTGCTAAACTTGAACAAAACATTTCTTTGCCATCAGTACCCAATAGTAATATTCAATCCACTAATAAAATAACTGAAGAAAATGGAATGAATCAAAGTGCGAATGAAAGCGAAGATGAAGATGAACGGGCATTAAGAGAATTACAAGCTGAAATGGGTTTATAATATATATATGTACGTATCGATATGCATATATGCATATATATATATATATATATATATATATATATAGGGGAAAAAAAAAAGGCAAGAAAAAAAATAATAATAGAAAAGATTTGAGTATTTGAACGTTGCTGAAGTTATATTACATTACTACTATCGTTTAGTTTATTTCTTTATTTACTTTTATTTTTTTTTCTTTTGTTGATTTTTGTCGTCTATAATACTATTTATATTTTAGTAACACAATCAAAAAGTCAATTCCAATTCCAATTCCATATTACTCTGATCTATCTATATACAGCTAAAGTTTTCTTTTTTTAAACTATATATTATTTTCTTTATTATTATTGTTGTTATTCAATTGACAAGTACCCATATTAAGAAAAAAACAAATATAATAAAGAAAATCTTGGCAGCTAGCCATCTATTACTTTTAACTCTATCAAAATATTTTAATAATTCCCTTTGAGCACCTGTGATGTTCATATCAATATCTTCCACATTTGCATCGATTCTTTGAATTGTTTCACCTTGTTCTTGTACCATGGAAGCTAATTGTTGAAACAAATTCCCGACTTCCTGAATTGTAGATTCTATTGTCTCTACAGCACGGCTTCTCTCTTGTAAATACATGTTTTCATTTATCATACCTTCCTCCATTAACATCAGCTGTTGATCACTAGTAGGTATAGCTAATCCACTGATACCAGACTGTTGATTTCCATGGCCATTAGTTGCATTATTACCATCAGTTATGTTATCTGTCTCGTCAAGTAATGACGACATGAACGGATTACTACTATTGTACCCAACCTCGCCTATATTGGCGGCAATATTGCTGCCATTATTACTGTTATTATCACTATATTCATTATTTACTCCAGTAAGGCTATTGTTATTATTGTTGGAAGTCTCATCATTAATTTTCCCCCATCTGTCTCTATTACTTAACTCCAATTTTTGTCTCTCTTCTAAAACATTCTTAAAATCTCCTGAAATATTCTTCATTTTTGTGTTTAATAGATTAACCACATTATGAGAGTGCTTCGATGTAAGTTTCTCCCTATTATTATAACTGTATTTATTATTGGTACCCCTACTATTATTATTGTTATCATTACTTATTTTAGCAAGTTCAACCAAATCCTGTTCAACAGAATATATTTTTCTCTTAATTAAAAAAGATAATTCAGCAATCTCTACTGGATTATCATTAAACATAGGTTTTCTTTTCGCTAAGATAGCCAATTTAGATAATAATTGTGCAGTTCGTGATATCTCTCTGGCTATACTAGATGCTTTCTTTTGAAAGTCAGATACAGGACGACTTTTTTCATTGTTATCATTGTTACCAGATTCGTTTCTATTCGAAGTAGACTGTTTATTATGCAATTTTTTATATGTAATTACACATCTTTGAAACTCTGATGTTCTGTCTCTAATATTCATTTGTTGTAGGCTTCAACTTATTTTTGTATAATTATATGCTGTATATCTACAAATTAAATTATGTGTTTGGATATTCAATAATGATATTAGTTATAGTCATATAAGTAAACAATAATCAATAAGCGCTGGCAAAGTGTGTCAATATGCGTAAAAGGATGTGGATACAATCATTTTCTGCTTCTTCTTTTTTTTTTTTTTGCTCGATCTTTCTTACTTTCTTTTTGCAATTTTTCGACATTAAACTACTTTTTTTTTCTTGTTTAGCCCTTTTGGCTTTTGATTTTTGGGCTGTTTTTATTCCGCCATTCCGGGTTGTGATGGATTTGATTTTCGTCTGCCGACTTGGTTTATTTCCGGCACTTTAGATATTTAAGGTAAATGGCATAATAAATAACAATGATAAAGAGACGATATTTGAGTGCTCTATTTGCAATAGATATAGTGATATATGGGTTGTATTGGCGAGTTGGGAAAGATAGACATTAATTACAACTAAATATGGTTGTGTATTGATAATAAATTTATATACAACAAATAGTTTATGGATATATAGATCTACGCAGTATTTTAATGTGTAAACACCTGTTGTTATTTCTTGACTATGCTGCGACATTATATATAATTCATCAATCAATCAATTAGATACAGAAAAAATAAAAAAACAAAAAAACAAAGTTCAACGTATACATACATAAATCCTTTATTGTTTCTTATAATTTAGGACTATTAGTAGCGAAATGACGAACAACTTCATCAATAGCTTTGGCCACATGAAGAACGTTACCTTCATTCAAACCAGCAATAGAAGCTCTTCCAGAACTAACCATATAGACAGCATGGTATTGTTCCAATCTCTGAACCATCTCTGGAGTTAAAGCGGTGAAAGAGAACATACCACATTGATTAACAATGTGGTTCCAATTACCGGGAGTGCCCAACTCCACTAGATGGTCTCTTAGTTTGTGTCTCATTTCACTGATTCTAGAAGACATAGTAATCATGTCAGTATGCCATTGTTTAGTTAATTCAGGATCATTTAAGATGGTAGCCACGATCTTGGACCCGTATGCTGGTGGGTTGGACACTTCAGATCTGACAATCTTGGCCAATTGGGAATTTAAAGCAGTTTTAACTTTCTTGTTGACCTCACCAGATTGGTTTGGAATAACTAAGTGGAAACAACCAACACGTTCACCATACATACCCACGTTTTTAGCGAAGGATTGGCAAACAATTACTGGAGCCACGTTTTGTAATTTGGCTAGTCCTAATCTGACGGCAAAGGCGTCTCTATCCAAGTCACCAGTAGCGAACCCTTGATATGCAGAGTCGAATAATACAATATGACTCTTTTTAGAGATGGTGTCTAGGATTTGGCTCCATTGTTCCTTATTTGGATCCAACCCGGTTGGATTGTGGGCACATGCATGTAGAAGGAAGACTGAACCCTCTGGTGCAGTTTCTATGGTTTGAATGAACCCATTCAATTGCAAAGATTTAGTGGCTGCATCCCAATAAGGGTATTCAGCAGTCTTTAAATTTTGACTTTCGAAGATGGCCTTATGGTTTGGCCAAGTTGGGTTAGATAAGTAAACGGTCTTATTAGGTAAGAATTTTTCGATAAATTTGGCGGCGATATGCAAAGCACCAGTACCAGAGATAGACTGAATAGAGATGGTTCTTTCTTGATCATAATCTTCACCAAAGATGATACGGGCAGCACCACTTGTGAAGGTTGGTAACCCAGTAATAGGTAAGTATTCATGATTATAGTTTGGATCCTTCTTTAGCTTTTCTTCAGCAGATTGAACACTTGGTAAGACCCATGGTTTACCTGAATTATCACGGTATGCACCAATACCCAAATCGACCTTCAGTGGCCGAGTATCTTGAGATAATCTTTTCTTAATATCGAAAAGAGCATCAGGAGGTAGTTGTGGGACGTCGTTAAAAATAGTTATTTGGGACATATTGAATCTTGTCGAACCTATTTCAGAGAGATGAGTATGGGATTGTTTCTTTGCGTGTATAGTCTGTACTAATATACAATTGACTACTTATACGTTATAATGACAAGTGGTTAAATTTGAGAAACCACATATTAAAGTACAAAAAGAGAAAAAGAAAAAAAAAAAAAAAAAAAAAAAGAAATAAGAATACAAAAGCATCGATTAGAGTAAAATACATGTGCATTACAAGAGACGCAAAGAAGGTGTAATTTATTTCAAAAACGATCTGTAATAAAGTAAAGACGTATATATGGGTACATTGTACGTGTGGGAGTGTGTCCACTATTGGAGACACCTTTGTAAATCTGACAGAGACAGTAGATGATAATTTAAGAGTATATAACGTTATAAATAATCTCTAACTCATTTGAAAAAACAAAATAAAAAAAAAAAAGAAAAAGAAAAAGAAGGGAGAAGAAACAAGAAGAGAAGACTCGAGTTAGAGAAATTTTTTTCACGATATTATAAAACCCTCTGAAGGGGAAGGGGTGGGTGGAAAATGACTCTGTTTTACTCGACGGCGTCATAGTGGCTGCCGAATGATTCATTCGTTAAATTAGTCATCCCAACAAAACGACATGAAACTCTTCTTAAGACAAAAAAAATAAAAATAAAAAAAACACCAGACCAGCAGGCAAATTATATGGCAAAACCCATTTTTATATTTGCAAGACTCTTTCAAGGTTCAAATATTATTTTGAACGAATGATGGTGTGGTTTTATTTAGGGTTTGGTTTAGCCCTAGGGTTGTCTAGTTTAGGGTTTGATCATAAAAAAATCACAATTAATAGAATGGAGACAATTACTTGACTGTGTCATGTGTTAACAACAACTGGACAACGGGTATTAATATGTCATACTTCAAGCTTTCTTTTTTGTTCTATAATGAATTATTCCATTGATCTTTTCCGTATCTCTCTTCCTTTCTTCCCATATTTCCGGTGGACCAGAGAATAAGGAAAAGAAAGTGACAAAACACTGATGTTCCTTCATATACATATAGACAAATGGATTTACAAATTATGCTAGATTACAAAGGTTTAATTAATTTGAATGACTGGATTAAAGGATTCTTTATATTGAATAAATTCTGGTTGATTTGGTTCATCTACTATTTTGTACATAATATAATAAAAATTTTGGCTGGCGTTAGATCAACTATTCAAAATAGAAAAATTTCAAAGTTTTGGATTATTTCTATTCATCTGTTACCTATAATAATTATACTATACTGGTTACATCAACTATTTTTTACTACTAATGATTCTACTAATACTCTAACTGGTCTTTTTATATCCATACTATTCTCTAATTTAATTGAATTATTCTATACTGTGACGACAAATATGTCATATTTTAACAATGATAATATTAATATTGTCCTAGAAATAATCCCAATTTTTTATTCTTTACATTATTACAATAGTTGCACTTCTAAGTTAATGCCATTTGGGTTGGATTTGTTTTATGTTTTATTTAATAGATTATCAATTCATTTTTTAGAATTATTTGATAAAAGAAACTGGCATCTAGCTATTGATTTGTCTATAAATATATTCATTTTTTTCATCTTTTTTTATGATAACGACTGTTTTGCCTCACAATTGACAAAAATCCGTCTCTTCCCTAAAATAGCATCCGTACTGTATTGCATTGTATCACAACTATTATATTTTTTCCATTTATCAAACAACGATAAGGGTAACGATATCTGGTCCCTATTTATTAATCAATATCAAAGTTATAAAGATAAAAGTTTCCAAGAATTTGTTATGAGTTTAGCTACTTCTCATGCAACAAATGGTTCAATCAACCCATGTAGTTGTGATATATATGGCAACCGGGTGTGTGATGTCGTCGATACCGGTTCTTATATGATCAGTGGATATTTGAACCAATATAAAGTATCGCCTCTATGGAAGAAATATAATCCAGATGAGAACACAAATGAGAATGGTAATAGAAACACAGATCTATCATCCCATTATAGTTTGGAAAATGCATATCTTTCATTGATCATATTGGTGCAATGGACACTTTTTAATATTGTCCAGAGATTGAAACAATTTAGACTACGTTTATTATTGTCTGACTTAACATCATTAATTCTATCTATTTGTAAAAAAAATAGTGATAATAAGAGAAATACTAAGTCTATATCAAATAAAAGAGAGCCTAAGAATGGGAATAAAAAGACCAAAGATTTAAATAAATTAGTAACAGCCAAAAATTATAGTAAATTTTTCTTGCGAACTAAAAATGATAATAGTAATGATAATCGCAGTTCGAATCCACAAGATTCATTGTTTTTACTACCTGACTTTGATTCATCCGAAGATTATTCACCAGATAACACATATAGTAACACTAACAAAAATGACGAATTGTATGATACAGAAAGTTGGGCACTATCGCAAGAAGTCGATAGCGAGGAAACACTAACATTGCATGATGAATTATGGCAGCTATTGTTATCGTTTAAAGATAATTCTAATCCTCAATATTGTTATAAGAACACTAATGAGGAATTACTGTGGCAGATATCCATGTGGTCTCTACTAAGACATCAACTTATAGAAAATAAAAGATTAACTAGATCTATGTATGCTAAAGAATCGAGTAAAGAGTTAATTTCTGAAATTACCTCAGAACAAAGAATTCAGTTAGATGATATTATATTAAATGATTTTGAAGAAATAGGTGTGATAAATGAGACAGGTGAAACGGACGAGATAGATGATCCACTGGTTTGTCCAATTTGTTGTTTGAATCCAAGAAACGTTATACTTTGGCCCTGCCAATGTCTAACTGTGTGTGATGAATGTCGATTAAAACTGGGGCATAGAGCAATCAAGAATTGCATATCCTGTGATAAACATGTACAAGGGTATACAAGGGTGAATTTCGTTTAAACTTATAGATTTATATACATACCACTGACACTCACCTTTTTTTATGAGAGAAATTTACTTCTTCGCCTTCCTGTGAAGATATCCTTTTAACAATTCTCAATATAATAAACCTTGTTTAGTAACTACATTGTATGTATATATCTTTGTAACTGTTATGATTATACTGTCTTATTTTTTTTAGACCACGACCTGAAACTTTTTATGATAAGATGAGGGTAATTAATATTAATTTTCTTTTTTTTTTTTTTTTTTCGGTTTGTTTCTCTTTTTCTCTGCTTAGCGAAAGGGAAAAAATTTTCCAAAAAAAAAAAAAAAAAAGCCAATGATATATAAACTGCTGTGAAGTTATTTAGTGGACTAACACCTGAGTTTCTCTGTTTTTCAGTTTCATCGTTTCTTATTTAGTGAAAAAAAAAGTTTCTTTTTTTTCGATCGAAAAAGTAAAGCAACTATAGACTTGTGTTGAGTTGAACGTACAAGGGAGGAGAATTCTATGGCTTTCTAGGAATTCGTTTCTAGAACCTGTAGTCAGTTCTTGGCTAATGTTGCTTAACTTTCTTAAATTTGTTCTCTCAACAATTCAACGCTCGAGAGGCAGAGTCTCAAGGGATAATTTGATCCGTGTATTAAATCTTAACTTCTCCTCGGCCGTCAAACGTCGGGTTTTGAGTCGTTTTGTGTTTAATCTATCAATAAGTTTATATTTATTGAAATCAGATGATCGTTGCCATGAAGTATATGGATGAGACAGGAGTAGCCCCGTTGACAAGTCATGTCCTAAAAATTTAGATCAAGTGGGATGCATGATTTAGAATTCTCTTTGTTTCGTTTTTCTTTTCTCTTTATCTATTGGGAACCCTCTTTTTTTTGAAGGTTCGTAGTTTTTGGAGAGAGGGAATATGTGGAATATTGATCGAGTTCAATCATCTTTGTTGTCGTTCTACCGCAGTATATTCCTAAACATTATGAGGTGATCCTAGTGGTCCATTATCATTTGTGTATAACCATACTGCTGACATGTTAGTTTTTTCATAGGTATTCTTGCTGATATATGTATATATGCTACGTTATGAGACTGAATTTATTTCTGCAAATGTGTAGTCGTGAGGATGTGTATGGATTTGCCACTGTTTTCTCTTATTCTTGATGTATGATTTTGGTAAAAGAGATAGAATTGTAATGAGTGCTATGTTTTTTTTCAGCAACTTAGTGTTATAGTTCTAGTACCATGCTATCCTTTATTGAATTAATGATTATATACTTGTATGTGTATGTATATGTTATTGACCTTGAAATTATAGTAAAACCGATGTACCTTTTATGGATGTGTCTATGACAAATAATAGTAGTAATAATAATAACGTAATTTTAATGGTGGAATAAACGTATTGGGTTCTCCACATACACTAATCCTAAGGAATCAGCAGCATTGATAACAGCTCTATCCTTAACTGAGCCGGTTGGCGCTGCAATATATTTAACACCAGATTTAACCGCCCTATAAACATTATCAGGGAATGGGAAAAATGCATCTGATGATAATGATACATTATTCAATTTAGATAACCATTCCTTACGTTCTTCTTCAGTTAATGGTTTTGGTACTTCTTCAAAATTGGCTTCATATTCTGATTTTTCTGGGTCGTCAATAGGGATTTGATTAGTGACGAACAAATCGATGGCATTTGATTTAGATGATCTTTTAGCACCTTTTGCCCATTTGATTCCTAAGACACGTGGATGTTGTCGTAACCACCAATTATCAGCTTTGTCTCCCGCCAGTCTAGTACAATGGATTCTAGATTGTTGACCAGCACCTAACCCAATAACCATACCATTCTTAGCATAACAAACAGAATTTGACTGTGTATATTTTAAAGCTAATGTAGCTACAGTTAAATCAATGATAGCCTGATCAGTTAGGTTTTTATTTTGTGATATAATTTCTCTAAAAGTTGATTGGTTTATAATAGCATCATTTCGTCTCTGTTGTAAATAGACACCATAGACTTGTCTTGTTTCTAAAATGTTTGGAACATAATTTGGGTCGATTTGTAAGATACAATATTTTCTTTTCTTCTTCTTTTTAAGTATTTCTAAAGCCTCTGGCTCAAACCCTGGTGCGACAACACCATCAGAAACTTCATAAGAGATCATTTTTGCTGTTGGAATGTCTACAATATTTGACAAAGCAATAAAATCACCAAATGACGACATTCTATCAGCACCCCTTGCTCTAGCATATGCTGCAGCCAAAGGTGATATATCATCAATATCAGTGACAAAACAGACTTGTTTTTCTACTTCTGTTAATGGGAAGCCCACAGCAACACCAGCAGGCGAAACATGTTTAAAGGAAGCTGCAGCAGGTAAGTTCAATGAAGCCGATAACTCCTTAACTAAAGACCAGGAATTTAAAGCGTCTAGCAAGTTAATATAACCTGGAGAACCATTCAACACTTTGAATGGTAATTGCTCATGTTCACTGACAAAAGCTTGTGCTGGTTTCTGATGAGGATTTATACCATAACGTAAAGGCAGTTGTGCTTTATCTTCTGCAAACTGTTTTCTAAAGAAATCTGCAATACATGCATCGTATTCTGCTGTGTGTTCAAAGGTCTTCAAAGCCAATCTATTTCTTAAATCTGCAGAAATTTCTCCATTTTTTGAATTAGATAGTTCTTCAATAAATGCAGCATAATCCTTTGGATCAGATAAAACTGTGACTCTAGAATGATTCTTTGCGGCAGCTCTTAACAAAGTGACACCACCTATGTCTATTTCTTCGACAGCTTCATTCATAGTAACACCAATCTTTGACACAGTTTCTTTAAATGGGTAAAGATTACAAATTACAAAATCTAGTTTATCAATATGTTGTTGTTTTAAATCATCTTCGTCGCTTTCTAAATTTCTAGCTAGAATCCCGCCATGGATTGCAGGATGTAAAGTTTTGACTTTACCACCTAACATTTCAGGTGAGTGTGTTATACTAGACACATTAGATACAGGGAACCCAGAGTCTCTAATTAATTGTGCAGTCCCCCCAGAAGCTAGGATTTTAACATTATTATCAACTAAACCTTTTGCTAAATCTAATAGCCCTGTCTTGTCATATACTGATATAATTGCTGTTTTTTCTCCAGACATTATCGTAAATATATGTATATATGTATGATGTCTTAAAAGAAAGTAAAAAAAAAAGGATTAAGTGGATTAATAAACGAATTTGGAAGATTAATTGAAAGCAAAATGTCAATTTGGTTGTGTAAAAAGTGATGTTTCTAAACAGCAAAGGTAATTTGCTAAATATCCTTCGAATAGTTATTCATAAAAATGTTTGTATATACGTATTATATATCTTTGTCTTTTAAATTTCCAGTTTTTTATGAACTTTTTTGCTTCTCTCCCTTTATTAGAATTAAAATGACACAAAATACAGAAAATATTATAAAAAAAGAAAAGAGAAATGAAGAGAAAAGTAAAAAAGAGAAGAGACACAAACATAGAACTTCGAGCAAGAAAGGCCTGTACCAGATCAGTCTAAAACTTCTACCCTACTTATTTCTCAAGATCATCAACAACACATCTACCTTTCTTCAAAATGTAAAAAGATTTGGCAAAGAATGATTAACCTAGAATATAAAAACTATATCACAATGTTATCTATATGTAAATTGTACACACATATACGTATAAATATACATATAATACAAAGTTAGATACACTTAATATAGAAATAAACGGAAAAAGGGGGGGAAAGGGAATAAGAAACTAGTGAAGCCGGGAACAAAAAAAATGGACTCTTCTCTTGATTCAACCAGCTTATTTCCTGTATCTCCATAAGGATAAGGTGTTTTGTCTCTTCCAGGTCTTTCTTCTACCAGCTTGAGTGTTGTGGTACTTGTGACCCTTGTTGATACCTCTAGATTTCTTACCAGTAGCAGTTAAGCCTCTGTTTTCACGGTGCTTGTGGACTGGGTTGCAGATCCAGTTGTATCTTGGGTCTCTTCTGATAGCCTTGTGTTGTGGGTCAACTAAGATAACTTCATAGTATTTGTAAGTAGAATCTTGGTTGATCCAATAAGAGTTCAAGACTCTTAAGTTAGCAGCACGACGACCAACTCTTTCTTCAGCAGTAGCTCTTAAAGATCTTTGGTACTTCAATTCATTGACACCTTGGTTAGTTGGCTTACCGTAGGTGGCACCCTTTGGAACAGGTCTCTTTCTGTTACCTCTTCTGACCCTGACTCTGTAGATAACGAAACCTTGCTTAGCTTTGTAACCTAATCTTCTAGCCTTGTCTGGTCTAGATGGTCTAGAAGCTCTGTGGATGACGTTCTTTTGTCTGTATTCCCAGACTCTGACTCTTTGTAAGAATCTTAAGACATCAGATTGCTTCTTTCTGTGTAATTCCTCTAAATACTTGTAAGCACCCATTGCTGATCGATAATAGTTGGTTGTGGACTCTTTACTTATCGAGAAAAAAAGTCTGTTAATTAACAGACAGAAATCACTGGCGAAAATAACAGACGACTCTTGATGCTCAAGTATGAAAACCCGCTTTCATCAAAACTTGCTTATTTTAATATTTAAGTACTTCAGATAAAAAAAAATTGAACAGGAGAATGACCCAAAAAAAAAAAAAGAAAAAAAGAAAAAAAAAAAAAAAAATTTTTTTCTGCGTGGGTCATCGTTGAAGACTGAAAGATTCGCCCTGGTTACTATATTTAGCAGACCCAAAGATTCGGGTCCCAGCTACAAGTGATATTTTAGGGTTTGAAACATCCGCGGTGTCTGGGTTCTTGAGCCAGGATGCCAATTTTTGAATGTTAAAGAAAATGGAATTGTGATTATTTTCGATGTTAGGGTTGACGACAGAAGCATCGCATCTTCCTTAGGGTTGTGTATAAATGAATTGGTCTTTTTTTTTTTATTGCAAGATCTCTCTGATGCAAGTTTGAGTGCAGGAAAGAGAGGGCAAGTGGTTGTTTTAACGGAAGAAATGGTGTGGATAGTGTTTGCGTCGATTTGGATCTCTTACGAATAATACATAATTCCAAAGTTAGTTTTATTAGAGTTTCTCTCTAATCACCAAATACAAATTATCATCTGCCTCTCTCTCTTTTTTTTTTCTCTTTTCCCCTCTTTATGCGGAATTTGAGATGCGACTCATAAAAGACTGAGTTTCGCGTTTCATTAATAAGAAAATAGATCAAATGTGGAAATATTTGATAGATGACATGGTATAGACAAAGGTTGAGTACTATAACTGCTATGTAAAGATATTTAGACTCTCAAATGATGTGTGTCTACTGTTTTGTTCTCTATTCTCCATACACATAAATATATATATGCATATATATTGTACAGACGCTAGTTAATAGTAAAATGAGTACAAAGAGACGATTTTTTAAAGATGAACTAGAATCCTCTTTAGAAACAACAACATCATTTAATACATCTTTTGATAATTCTAAATCTTTCCTATTCAATCCAGCACAAGAACAAACAGAATTGAACAATGTCAAAGCCTCTCAGAAATTAACAACAGACCCCAAATTGAGTCTCGACGATCATAACACACAAAATGATGCTGATGATGATAATAATGATAATGAAATTGAAATAATCGAAGAGAAACAATTATCTCCAATAGAAATATTTACTCATTCTATTCTAGAAGTTATTCCAAATATTAAAGCAAGTATAATATCTGAATTATTTAATACATTTAAAGAGAGCAATAATGATGATTTATTACAAAAGGCACTTTCATATTATTTTGAACATTATCAAACATCTAGTCTCAATAAAAGTAAAATATTGCATGATATACCCTCAAGTCCCTTACAAGTGTCCCCATTTAAGAGGAAGCAGCTTGTGATTCAAGAAACTAACAAAAGATTAAAAACTTCCTTTTCTTGGAAAAGATTTATTGGTTCCTTACAAGTGACTGCAATGGCCACGCGACCTACTACGAAACAACTGAAATATGGAACCGTTTTAAAATTGGTTAAACAAAATTCAGGAATCACCACATCGAAACTGTATGATAATAAAGGAAGACAAAAAAAGATGATGTCAAGTTATGTCAAAATTTATGATCCTCAATTGAATCGTGAAATCGGTAAAGTTCCAGAAGACATTGCAAGAATATTATATCCGTTGTTAGAAACTAACGAAGTCGTATTTGAAGCGATTTTAGTATTCTGCGACAGTAAAAGATTAAGTATTGGTGATAACTTTGTTTTTGAACTTGATTGTTACTTGACATCTAACTTATTTGAAAATGAAAGTGAGTTCGTCCATACACAAAGTTCCCAGAATATAATTACAAGTTGTGATAATGATGATTTAATCTATAATTTTAATTTTCACTGCAACAGCAACAACTATAAAAAATTATTGAATCAAAATTTTAAATCCAGTACTCCTGATAAAAAAGAACATGTTGAAAGTAAATCTAGAAGAATAGCATTGATTACATTATTCAAAAAATTAAGATTAAATCCATTAACTAACCATGAAGAGGAACTGATCAAATCACGAGATAATAATAATACTGCTAAAGACGGTAAAAGTGACGATGAAATTATTGATTTAGAAGGTGAGATGAGTTTTGAGGAGTTTACATCACAAACATATGAGAATCAAGAAGCTAACCCTTCGGGATATGAGTCTGAAGAAACAATGAGTTTGAATCAATTGCAACAGTTCTATAATTCAGCACAATCATATGAGCTTTTAAAAAATTTACCTGAAACAGAACCACCCTCAGGTTTGCTTAAATTGGCATTAAGGCCATATCAAAAGCAAGGTTTAACGTGGATGTTACGAAGGGAGCAAGAATATAATAAAGCAGCAGCTTTGGATGACTTGGAGGTAGATAGTAATATGATGAATCCATTGTGGAAGCAATTTAAATGGCCAAAGGATAGATCATGGGTAGTTAATAGAATGAAAGAAAAATCAAATGATGATCCTAGTTCAGAACTGTTTTTCTATGCAAATCTGCATACTGGTGACTTTTCCTTGGAAAAGCCCATATTAAAAACAATGATAAAAGGTGGCATCTTATCTGATGAAATGGGTCTAGGTAAAACAATATCTGCATTATCATTAGTACTGATGTGTCCTCATGATTCAAAAATGAAGGAAAATGAGTTATTCATTGCAGACATTGATAACAAAGAAAGCTCTGATGCTAATAAGGTCGAACTGAAAAAACCATACGCCTCAAAAACTACTTTGATTGTGGTTCCAATGTCATTGCTTAATCAATGGCATTCAGAGTTTGAGTCCATCAATAATAATCCTAATTTGAGAGCAGATATATATTATGGCGGAAATGTTAGTAGTCTAAAAAGGTTACTAACAAAGGCAAATAATCCACCAACTGTGATACTTACAACATATGGAATAGTTCAGAATGAATGGAGCAAATTATTTAGAGAAAATAGAAACACCAATGAAGCCATTTTGTCATCAAATGGGCTGTTTTCTTTAGAGTTTTATAGAATAATCATTGATGAAGGTCATACAATTAGAAACAGGAACACGATAACATCAAAGGCAGTCATGGATCTTTCTAGTAAATGTAAATGGGTTTTAACAGGTACACCTATTATTAATCGTTTAGATGATTTATTTAGTATGGTGAAGTTTTTGAAGTTGGAGCCGTGGTGTAATGTAAATTATTGGAAGACTTTTGTCTCAAATCCCTTTGAAGAGAAAGAATTCAAGCAAGCCTTTGATGTTGTCAATTCAATTATGGAGCCAGTGTTATTAAGAAGAACTAAACAAATGAAAGATGCTAATGGAGAATTATTGGTTAAACTGCCACCAAAGGAGATTATCATTAAAAAATTAAAATTGAATAAGACCCAAAAGACTGTATATAATTATTTTTTGGATATTGCAGAAAATTCTGTTAAAACAGGGTTAGCTCGTGGCGACTTATTGAAAAAATACTCTACAATTTTGGTTCATATTTTAAGATTAAGGCAAATATGTTGTGATGTTGAGTTATTAGGTACATTGGATGATAATGACGATGATATTTCGAAAAATACACAACTCTTAACACCTAATAATGAAATAAAACGCTTTCTGCGTAATACTCAAAAGAATGTAGAAAATGAATCAGAGAAAGCAAATAAAGGATTGATAGTTGCCAAGTTGAAAGAGAGATATTCAAATATTAAGTCATTAGCAGAAAAAGAATGTTCCATATGTACAAATGAAGATGTTGATGTATCGAAAATATTGTTAACTGAATGTGGACATCCATTTTGTGAAAATTGTCTTTTAGAATATATCAATTATCAACAAGAGAAGAAAAGTGAATTAAGATGTCCAATATGTCGTTTTAGTATATCACAGAAGTCAATGTTTAAGCCCAGTTATAATGAACATTTTGATACTTTAGATTTCATATCTTATGATACCGAAAATAAACCAGCCAAACTAGCTGCACTTATTGAGAATTTACAACAGTTACAAGATTCATCATCTGGGGAACAAGTGATTGTTTTTTCCCAATTTTCTTCTTACCTTGATATTTTAGAAAGACAATTGAAAGAAGTGTTTCCAATCGATAAGGCTAAAATTTATAAATTTGATGGAAGATTGTCTTTAAAAGAGAGAAATGACATATTGAAGGAATTTCGAGAAAAAGATCTTAGTAGGCAAAAGATACTTCTATTATCCTTAAAAGCCGGGGGAGTTGGATTAAATTTAACATGTGCATCATATGCGTTTATGATGGATCCCTGGTGGTCACCTAGTATGGAGGATCAGGCTATTGATAGAATTCATCGTATAGGGCAAATAAATAATGTAAAAGTCTTGAGATTTATCATTGAAGATAGTATTGAAGAAAAAATGCTTCGAATTCAGGATCAAAAAAGAAGTATTGGGGAGGTTATAGACACAGATCAAGAAGAAAGAAGAAAGAGAAGAATTGAAGAAATTAAAAGTTTGTTTGAGTAATTGTTTCAGAGAGTTTTTACTTTCTTTATACAAAATATTTATTTTATAAAGTGTTACTTCGTGATTGATAGAGGGACTTATATAGTTGTAGATGAATGTATATAACAAATCGATACACGTAAAAATGAGCAATATAAAAGAATTAAAAATTCTCAGTAAGGGATTTGGTAGATTTTTAATTTTAATATATATTTATACTGCTAAAAGAGTTTTTTTTGAATATATATGTAATTCAAATATAATATTCTTGTTATATATATAATTGCAAGAAGCATAATTTTATATAAATAACATAGTTAGCCTGACTTGTCAAATATATTCATTTACATTGATAGTTTTATAATACTAATTTTTTATATTGAGAAATGTTATCTTATAACTATTTTATGTATTCTATATCGAGCTTATTAAAACTAATCAAAATGTGAGAAGAACTGTGATTTAGAATTATAGAAATACATTATCAAACTATCTTATATAAATTTTTCAAGTAATTGTGTCTGCAAAATAAAAAACAATAATATTGTTTATGCAAAACTTTTGGTTTTCATGACATTAAGTCATCATCACGAAGTCAATGTAAACAAGTTTACCTGAAGAGACTCCTTTTATAACAAAACATAAAAAACAATCATATACATATTTTGAGTAATTTTACAGTAATTATTGAGAATGAGTGCCTGTAGTCATTGGATATATAGTGAACATTCTCAATATTATATTAAATAGATTTAGTATACAAAATTATAATAAAGTTCTTCACTTTCTTTCTCTATATACAACATAGAAATAATAATATACAAAGATTGTAAATAAGATAAAAATAATGTATGGTGAAATCCTTGGCTTTATATATGTTAACATTAAACTATTTTCCTCTACGAACAGTAAGATATTTAATAAACAAACTCAACAACTTTTGGGGACCTCTCAAAAATTATTACCCAACAATTTATCGTTTAGTGTCTGCTAAAGTCTTATTGTTCTATCTATTTCATTATAGAACATTCTATTTCAACAATAATACATTCAAGCTCATATAATAACTATAAATAGCTATAAATAATTTTTAAATAGTCTCTTTCTATTATATCAACTTCTAACATATCTTATTTTCTTTCTTCATTATTATCAAAAAATTTTATAAATAAAAAAAAACTTTTACTTTTTCTATCATATCATAAAGAGGATGTGAAACAAATAACATATCTACTAATAACAAAAAGAGATAATCAATATGCTTTGCCAACCTCTTGAAGCTAAATTAGTTAATATATTTTAGCACTTAATACCAACGTACCATAACTTAAGTCATATTTAAAAAAACAAATAAATCTTAAAAAGATTCATGTAACTACAAATCCATACAAGAAATTATCTCTGGATGGGTGACTTTAACTATTAGTATCTATTGCTACTATTAAGTAGGTTCACCTAATACTAATTATATCTTCTCTCATCCACACTCACAATTCATTCTTCTTTTCCTTCTACTTTTTTTATTTCTATTCTATCTATAGCTCCCCGAAAAAAATTTTTTTTATTTTTTTGGTCTTCAATTTATTTAAAAACTTCTTTTGAAAAATTTCTAAAGTCATCGCAAAAAATTTATTAAAATAATCCTTTTACTATGTAATGGTTAATGCAAAAAAAACCATATTATGACCTGTTTGTTTAGTTATTACTAAGTTTCCGACCGTTACCACTACTACAAAGGTATAATTGTTATTTATTAAATATATCTTCAAATAATTTTTTTTAAAAATACAAATATTAATAATCAAATAAATACCTACGGCCAATTCTTACCATGGGAACTTACAGGAAAAGATTTAATGAAAAGGCAAGGGCTGGTCAAATGGCCAAACTTAGAGAATTAAAAAGAATAAGGAATAAACAATTTTTTAGGCATGAATTTACTAACGATAGTGATAATGATGATAATGATTCAATGAAGAAATCCGAGAGTACAATTAGTAACGAGGATACTAATGCTGAATTATTGAAGCCTTTAACTGAAGAAGAGAGATCCCTGAAGAAAAGAAAATTACAAGAATTGTTTACTCCAAAGGAATCTAAAATATCTCGACAGAAGAAGAAAAGATTAGATAAGTTTATTGAACATCAACTGAAGAGGGAAGAGAGGAAGGCAATTATTCAAAAATTACAAGGTTATAAAATTGATACTTCTAGATTGACAAGTTCTAAAAAATTAGGTCATGGGAGACAAACCAGGAAAGAAGAATTTGCCGAAGCTTTAGAACTAGAGAGACAAGGTAGAGGTACAAACAAAACTAAGGATATTCTATACGAGGAACATGAGTTTAAAGAATGGAATGATGATAAAAATGATAATAGTATAAACAAAGAAGAAGAAGAAGAAAAGAGTGACTTTGAATCCAAGTTTGGTGATATAACAACTGAGGCCGCTTCCTCCTTTATTGATAACAGACCTTCTAAATTTGGTGGACAAGGCTTCGGTTTTGGTTTTGCTAATATTGAGGTAGTCAAAAAAGAAAAAAAACCTTCCAAGAGGAAATATAATTGGAGACAACGAGTTAAACTTCAAGGAAAAAAGAATCAAATGTTAGAAGATGAATTAGATTTTGAGTCAAGCTTTGAAGAAGATGATGATGAGGAAGAAGATGAAAATAGTATAGAGGAAAAAAATTCAAAAGAGGAATTCAATGATAATACTGAGAGTAGTAATAAAGAAGAGTTGGAAGAAGAAGTAAGTGAAGAGTCTGAAGAATCTGAAGGATCTGAAGAAGAATTATCCTCTGAAAAAAGTGAGGCTAAAAGGAGAGCTGAGGAATTTAAAGAGTGGGCCAATCAAGAAATTAAGAAAATTGAAGGAAGAGATGGAAATTTAGAAACTCCAACTTTAAACATCGAATATAAACCTATTATTAGAGAAGAAGATTTAGATGATGGCCTAGAAACTAATAATGTTCCTGTAGACTTAAACTCTAAAAGAAAAGCCTTTTTTGTTAAAGTAAATAGACCTGAAGAAATCCAACAAATCAGAATGCAATTACCTATATTTGCTGAAGAACATTCAATTATGGAGGCGATCCATCACAATGATGTTGTTATTATTTGTGGTGAAACAGGTTCTGGTAAGACCACTCAAGTTCCTCAATTTTTGTATGAATCTGGGTTCGGTAGTAAAGATTCTGATGATTATCCAGGTATGATTGGTATCACACAACCAAGAAGAGTTGCTGCTGTTTCTATGGCTAATCGTGTTAGTAATGAATTAGGTGATCATGGTAATAAGGTAGCTTATCAAATCCGTTTTGATTCCACCACTAAGGATGATACAAGAGTGAAGTTCATGACTGATGGTGTTTTATTAAGAGAAATGATGCATGATTTCAAACTTACCAAGTACTCTTCTATCATCATTGATGAAGCGCATGAGAGAAATATTAATACAGACATCCTGATCGGTATGCTAAGTCGTTGTGTCAGATTACGTGCTAAAGAACATGACGTAGATCCTATGAACTGCAAAAAATTAAAGTTGATTATCATGTCAGCTACACTTAGAGTTTCTGATTTTAGTGAAAATTCTACCTTATTCCCCATTCCGCCACCTATATTAAATATTTCTGCTAGACAATTCCCAGTTTCAATCCATTTTAATCGTAAGACTGCATTTAACTATGTCGAGGAAGCTTTCAAGAAGACTTGTAAAATCCATAGACGATTACCACCAGGTGCTATTTTAGTTTTCCTAACTGGTCAACAGGAGATAACACAAATGGTAAAAAGATTAAGAAAGGAATTTCCTTTCCCTAAGAAACACAAGCATCATAAAAATGGTGACAATATAGCTACCGTATGGGTTAATTCCAAAAACACAGATCTTGAAGTTGAAGATATTGATTTTAGTGTTAAAGCTGTTGATGAAGAACAATTTAATGCTGAAATGCAAGAAGAAAGTGATATAGATGGTACTAGTGAAGATGAAGAAGGATTTGAGGAGGTATTAACTGAAGAACAAACTCCAAATGACCCATTGTATGTTTTACCATTATACTCATTGTTACCCACTAAAGAACAGATAAGAGTGTTTGAAAACCCACCTCCTGGATCTAGATTATGTGTTGTGGCTACTAACGTTGCAGAAACATCACTAACTATTCCTAATGTCAGGTATGTAGTTGACTGTGGTAGATCTAAAGAGCGTGTTTACAATGAAGAAAATGGCGTTCAAAGTTTCGAAATAGATTGGATCAGCAAAGCCAGTGCAGATCAAAGAAGTGGTAGAGCTGGTCGTACTGGTCCAGGTCATTGTTATAGATTATATTCTTCTGCTGTATTTGAACGTGATTTCGAGCAATTCTCACGCCCTGAAATTTTACGAATGCCGGTTGAAAGTATTGTACTTCAAATGAAGAGTATGGCTATTCATAATATTATAAATTTCCCATTTCCTACTCCACCAGATAGAACAATGTTAGCTAATGCATTACAGTTATTAAAATACCTAGGTGCCTTAGATATGAAGGAACGTATTACAAAAGACGGTAAAAAAATGAGTCTATTCCCATTGTCACCTAGGTTTTCTAAGATGGTACTGGTTTCTACAGAACAAAATTGCCTGCCTTATGTTGTTTCAATTGTAAGTGCATTATCTGTTGGTAATCCATTTATCAGTGAATTCGAATTGGGTATCAATGAAAAGGTTAGAAATAGTGAATCCAGAGAAGGCAACGATTCTGGGGATGAAACAGAAAATAATTCTATAAGAGAGGAAAAAAAGCGTGAATTAAGGATAAAATTTTATAAAAGTAGAAATAGATTCAGTAAATTAGATCCTTATAGTGATGCTTTTCGTTTATTAAGTGTGGTGAGTGCGATTGATTATATTCCAAAATTGGCAAGAGAAAAATTTATAGAAGATAATTTCTTGAGAGGTAAATTGATGGAAGAAATCATGAAGTTAAGGAAACAATTGACTTATATCATTAAATCAAATACATCAAAAGAGAACATCGCTATCACAGTGAAAGATGAGGACCTAAAATCTAATATCCCCAATGAAACACAATTAAAATTATTAAAACAAATGATATGTGCCGGATTTGTTGACCGTGTTGCAATTCGTGCTGATTGTATTTACCCTGAAGATGCAAAAATCACAAAAAAAATCAATCTGGTCAATATTCCATATATCCCAGTGATGGCGCAAAAGAGCCCTATCATTGAAGAATCCTTTGTTTATATTCATCCAGCATCCATTCTTTCTAACTTAGGGGAATTGCCTCCAAAATATCTAGTTTTCCATTCTTTGCACCTTAGTAATAATAATAAAACAAGAATGAATGCTTTATGTGATATAAAGAGCACACCGCTCGCAAATATAGCAAGGAAGGGCCAACTATTGTCTTACAGTAAGCCATTGACTAGTCAAGGATTAAAGACAATAAACCTATCATTAAATGAACGTGTCTGCTACGTAGTCCCCAGATTCGGTAGTTCTGTGGATAGTGATCTTAAGGTTGGTTGGGATTTAAATCCAATAGCAGTTCACCAAAAGAAAGAAAATGGTCGATGGATTGTTGATAAATTCTTAACCAATAAAAATTATAAATCAATTGAACAAGCACAAAAATCTTAGAAGAAAAAAGAGATTCTGATATATTTTTAATTACCGTTATATTATATCTATTTAAAAGCTATATAGTGTATTATTTTTAGTAATTTATAAGATATATATATGGTTTCTGAAGGCCACTATCACTTTTGATAGATATATCTAGAATTCTACGTTGATTTTTGCTCACTCTCCTCTTTACTAATAAAAATTATTATGATTATTTCTTTCGACAGAGCTTCTACTACTAATCTATATACTTTTCTTACTTATGGAATTCATTAATAAGATTGAACTAAAAAATTCTCAAGAGTATTCGTTAAGATGACCTATGGACAAACGAAACAAATCAATGTTTCTTCATATCATTCATCCTTTGATTATACTATATAATAAAATATGTATTAAAAAAATTTGGGATTCTATTCAAGGACTCTTTTAATTGAAATGTCACAATTTTATTGCCACATCCTTCTAAACTCTTTTCTTTATTATGACGCTGACACTTTTTCAAAGACGTTTTTATGTCACTCCCAACGACATACACAAAGATTTTTCCACCAAAAAAAAAGAATCTAGAAAAACAAGAAAACATAAAAGCCCCCAAAGGTTACTCAAAGAGAGAAATGGTTTAAGAAACAGAAAATAGTTTAGTAAGATTTTTTTTTTTTTTTTCAATAAGACGCAATCCAAAACAAGATCAATTAGAAGTATAGAGAAAAAGAAAAAAAAAAATTGAAACGAAAGAAAAAACAAAGCCAAACTAAACAAAAAAGACAGGAAAGCGGAAAAACAATAACAAAAACAACCCACCAACATATTTTGACATATTGATTTTACGAGTGATTCCTTGATTGGTTTCTTGAATAGTATATTAATTTACTTTGAAACTATTAACAATGAGTGATACAAATGTGTTGAAAGACATCCATACAGTACTAGAAGCGTATGTATTTCGATTATCAGTTATTATTATTAATATTATCACAAACTGACATACACTTTCACATTCAGAGTGTATTTCTTTAAAGTTCTTCAAATATATCTTTTAGTAACTTAAAGTACAGATTATACTAACAAACATGTTTATTCTATAATATAATAATATTCTAACGATATATGCACACAATATATCAATACCATATTATCTAAATAGTGCTTCTTTGAAATGCAAAATATTAAATGAAAAGTTCCCCAGTTCATTCTTTGAACCTAATCCAGATAATATTTATACATCATATACCAAATATTTAGAGGAACTAACAGATGGTGATAAAAACATTATAGATGAGTCAAAATTACAATTGATAACAATCTCACAAAGATTTGATGAAAGTTATTATGATTTGAAAAAGGGAGGCTTTTACAAGCTTTACCATGATATTAAATTAGTATGTACCATGCTAATCCATTACTATAATCCGGGCACAAGAAATTATCAAATTGTAGATAAATTTTATAAATTTGCCTCGGAATTGATTCTAAGAGAATGCTATAACATTGGACTCCAATTAATCGAAAATATCGATGTTATAGATTCCACAGATAAGGATATCGATACGGATGAGGTAAAAAATAACACCGAATTAGATAAAGCAATAAGTAAAGACTTCATCAAAATCTCAACCAGTTATAAAATTCCAATCCCAGAGACATACCACATAAAGACTAAAGACATGGAACTATTTTCATCTATTATCACCAAGTCTCCATTGGACCATCGAGTCAGAGAATTACCTAATAACAATTTTGAAATTAATAAGATTATCCCACAGACAAATCTTTTTGAAGAAGCTCCAAGATTAGGGTTTATGGCTGCAAACACTAGCAATATTCCAGATCCAACATTACCTCCAACTGAAATGATGTCAAGATTTTTACATCCAAACTGGTATGCATTACCAACTACTACATGGTTAAAATATGGTGATTATAACTCATTTGCTCCAGCCTTTAATGAGAGTGGTACTATATTAGATGCTACAGCAAGAGGTGTAATGTGGTTGAAGAGAATCGGATATCTAGATCTAATATCATTGGCCGACAATAAATCAGAAAAACACAACACTACCTCTACTATTGCTGTTGATAATAATGAAATTAAGGAGAATAAATCAAAACAAGAGGATTTATTACCACAAAAAGAAGACAAAATATCCAATAAAAAGCCAATAAGTCATGAAAACACTAATGATAGCCTTAGTACTGATAGTAATAAACTTCCAAAGGAACAAATAATAGAAACAGAAAAGGAACAAACCAAAGTAAATAATGATCATAAGGATCCTGAAAACAACATTAATAATAATGATAACAATAAATCCTCTAATTTAAATCTTGAAAATATACTCTCATGGCATCCATCTCACTACATTGATGAAGATGAAATTAAAGCATTCCAAGAAGGTACACAATCCATACTGGTCAAGAAACTGTTATTGCAAATTCAAAAATTAAGGAGAGAAAGAGTATTGAATAAAATCTCAAAACCATCACATGAAGAAACAAGATTGTATTTTAAAGCTAAAAGAATACTAAAACAAATCATAATAAATAAACAAGTTAAAAGCTTACCTATCCATAATTCAAACTCATTCCCAATTATGCAAGCCAATTATAGTGGTACCATCCCAGTTGTACGCATACATATTGGTAGAAAAAGAAAATATAATACTAAAAAAAATTAATTTAGGTTATTTTAAATTCAAAACAAAGCCACAATTATACGTAAATCACTATTTTATATCCATTCAAGACAGAATAGTATGTAATATTATATAAGCTGGATGAAAGAAATAGAAAAGATATGGACTCCATTTTTAATATTTATTAATATATATTATATGCTTGTTATTCCTAAACGTACATATTCAAAAAAAAAATGAAATAATATAGTGCTATGCTTAGAATGCTAACGGGAAGTAAAAATGACAATATCAAGAATGTAAAATGATAATTAAGAAATCAAACAACGTAAAAGGATAAACCAGAAAAACAAATGTGTTAATATCGTTAAAAATGCACATCTTCACCTAACAAAAAGGACACAACTAAATATGTATTTAAACCTCCAATAATAGCCCAAATAAGAACAGCTGTCCATGACAATAGACGACTGTTTGTGAAATCACTCGTTTTCTTAAACTCACTATTCAAAGGTGTTTCTTCATTAATTACTCTCGAATTCACTTCAGAATTAGGTAACTCGCCATATTGATCAGTAACAGTCATCAGTTTTCTATTTGCAGTAAAATAAATTAATGGTGCCGACACAACTGGTAAAATTAATGATAAAAGCACTTGTGACAAATTAAGAATTTTCGAAATACCACTTTCACCCATAGTGAAAGCCACGAATAGACATGGTACAACAGATATTAGCCTAGTACATAGTCTAGTTGCCCATGGTGGTAACGACCATTCCAAAAACCCTTCTGATACAATTTGACCAGCAATTGTACAAATAATACCGGCTGATTGACCAGAAAACAACATTGCCAAGGCAAATATCATACCTGCTGCAGGAGATATGTAATGAACTAATAATTTATAAATTGATAATAAGTCTGCATCCTCAGCTTCTGGCTGACCTGCTAATGAAGCACCAGCGACAATTAATATAGAAGAATTTACAAATGTTGCGATTAAAAATAAAGATATTATTAGTTCTGCATATGCAAAATTTAAAGTATATTTGATAGCGCTCAAACTAGGACGATCTTCTACCTTACCAAAATGTTTTCTATCATAATCATTTAATCTTGGTTTAACAATGGATGAACCTAGATATAAAGAATGTGGCATAACTGTAGCACCAAGTATACCTAATGAAATATATAATGCTTGTTTCTCTTCAAAGATAATCTTTGATGGCAAAAATCCTTTAAATAATTCATCTTTATGTGGTACAGTAATTTTACAAAGTTCCAATACAAAACAGAAACATGTAGCAATTACTAAAGTACCTACAAATATTTCAAATGTCCTAACTTTTTTCATATCTTGTCCCTCTGGCTTATAAAATATTAAAATGATCAAAACATCCAGTACAGTTAAAATAACACCCCACGTTAAAGGAATACCAAATATAATTTGTAAAGCAACTGCAGTACCAACAACTTCAGCCAAATCCGTGGCAATGATAGCCAATTCTGCAAAAAAATACAAAGTTAAATTTAGTTTTCTTGGTAAATTTCTACGACAATTTTCTGCTAAATCATAACCAGTAACAGTACCTAATTTAACACATAAACATTGTAATATAACAGCAAATATGTTTGAAATAAAAACAGAAAATAATAATTGATATTTATATTTGGCCCCACCTGACACACTTGTAGAATAGTTTCCCGGATCCATGTAGGCCACACTAACCATGATACCTGGTCCAATAAACTTAAGAAATTTTTGTAATATCTGTATGTATGACATCCTCCTAATAATAATGGATTTATTAAAAATATTTTATCAAATTAAAAATATAAAACACACCTTTTGGTCCCTTTTAAGTTAACTGCTATGGATAAATAACATGAAATGAACGAGCAAACAACTCAACAAATGTCTCAAAATAGTCTTTTTTTGGTGTTGATAATATAAATATATCTATCTATGTATATATAAGATCTAATCAATGTTAGTGTCGAATAACTTTCGTGAACACTTCACCAATATACAAAAAAAAAGGGAGAGTTGTGGGGAAACAGATTGAGTGCACTTTTTAATGTTATAGCAATATCTATATATATATATATAGCCTTTTCTTGCCTTTACAGAAGAAAGTTAATAAATGATGTCTATAGGTGTCGTAAATCAAATATTTTTAGTGCCATCAAAACCAATAAGCAGTAACATTATAATAAGTTCATAAAATGCTTTCGCGACGTTTCTGCCTTTCCTTCTGACCCGCTATTATTAAAAAAATTTTCTATTCTTTTTTTTTTTCAATTTGAGTCTATCTAAATAAATCGTAGGTTTCCATAACAACAATAGCCAATTTGGGTAACTGCACCCCATATTTTCGTATTTGCAGAGGAGCAGATTCCTCGAACAAATTGAAAAACCAGACTCTCCTAAAAAAGAATGATAATACAGAACCCGACAACGGTAGATGAAAATGATAGTTTCTTTAAGATCAGTCAAACGCTTCACACCTGTATATGAATATTGGTCAAATTGTCATCTATGAAACCATCTACAAGACTTTTTGTCCTCCTCCATTATCAAGCTTTGTCAAAAATTGTAGGATCAGTTTGTCTATCTTCTGTCCCCTTTAACATGTACCAGCCATGGTCAGTTTTCTGCAAAGAGTTTATCATCTCATTACTTGATAAATTGCTAATCTCAGATAGCATTGCAACTAGTGAATTGGATAGTGTAACAATAAATCTTTTATTGAATTCTTCTTCATAATTATTCAGGTTTTTAGAGAACATGTAGATACATTTGGTCGAGTAACTATTTGTATATTCTGAATATAAAGATAGATGCCTTTTCAAATCGCTTTTAGGAATAAATGATATTGAGGCCTTACCATCTTGATTAGTTTTAGAATTATAATTTTTTTGAAAATCTTCCTTGGCTGATATGTGAAGATTATTAGTCAAAGTAGTCCTATCCGATGAATTTATTTTTTTTTCTTTCATTTGTTCATTCATATTTTCTAAGTTATTTGGTCTTTTGAGTTTTGAAATTGTTATGGGATTAGATAATGAGATGTCTTTAGCTAATTTTAAATCATCATCATTAAGATAGCTAGCTTGTTCATAATTATTAGTTAATGAAGATGGCAAAGATACACTATTTCGTGATTGACTTACACCTTTAATTTCATCACTTTTATCCTGCATAAATTCTACTTGATTGAACCAAAGTTTTCCCCAGTTGCCACTGCTACAACTATCTCTATTGTCTGATAGGAAGGAATCAGAGTTTGTTGTGCTTATATTCTTTTTCACAGCACTACCTTCATCATAATCTTCATTAATTACAGTTGTAGAATCTATAGATATATCATTATTGAATAAACTAGCTTCTTTTATTTGCTTGGTATCATTTTCATTAGTGTGTGATGTAATATCTGGGTTCGAATCCAAGTTCAAATCCAAAACTATTAATTTGGTTGAACAAGTCTTATGGTCTTCCCTATCTAATTGGTTCCCCCCTACTTGTTGTTGGATATTTTTATCTCTTGAACCATTTTCAAAAGGAGAAATATGCATTTTTCTATATTCAGAGTTTAGTTTGCTTTCTAATATTGAAGTTATAGCTTGTTCAAAATCATTCATTATGACTTCTTTATTACTTATCAATGCATTATTTTTTGCCGGTTCAATATTTATGTCAATTAAATTTCCTGAGCAATTAAAATTAATATACCAAACATGAGGTTCCAAAAGGTCAAATTTTTTGTAAATTTTATTTAGTGATTTATTGACCCTTTGACCAAAATCTAATTTAATTGATAATGGACGTTGATTTATACTAACAAATTTGAGCTGTTTCTTTTTATTAATTATTTCCATCTCGGATAACATATTTGGCAATATATAATCAATGCTGAAAAGATTATTAATAATAAAATTATCTTTATACCAAAAATTTAATTCAAGTGGTTTTCTTAAAGAAGCCATGCTTGAAAGCAGTCTTACTCTGGATATATTTGAGTTTATTGAACTATATAATTGCTTGTTAGAAGCGAACCCATTTCTTGAAAGTGATACCAATGAAAAAACAAATCTTATATTTCTGAATGATAGACTGTAATGATTAACTAAGTTGGATATGCTTGTTACAGTTTTATCAACTCTATCTTGTAACTCTATATATCTTACACGTAGTCCACCCAGTAAATTTTTTATAATAACTGTGGTACCTGTAGGGGCAGGGATCTTTCTTCTAGATTTAAGAATAATAGCTCCTTTCTTATCGACCAACCAACGTTCTGCAATATTATCTTGTTTTGTTCTAGTTATAATTTCCAGTGAGCCATTATTGGCAACCAAAGTACTTAAGAGAAATAACGCTTCGCCTCTAAAACCCAAGTTTGAAGTCATGCCAATATCTAATATATCTTGAATCTTTGAAGTAGAATGATTTAAACACATCATTGATCTATCTTCTATCAGGACACCCTCACCGTCATCTCGAACACATATATACTCACAACCGCCTGTTTTAGAATCCACATCAATCGATATAGTTTTTGAATGTGCATCAATACTATTATCCACTAATTCTTTAATTGCTGAAGTGGGATCAAATATGTATGAACTTGCAACAATTTTCCACTTAGTATCTTGAGAAAGTTGTTTTATTGCCATGTTATAACACAGGCATCCAATTATCAAACGTTGTAGAACAAAAAAATACAAATAAACACTGTTCAAAATACAGTTATTTTAGCCCTTGTTTGTGGTGTATTCTTATTTGAAAATTCTTGAAAAAAGAATTCTTCAATTATTATTTATTTAACAATCTATTTCTTTACTTTATGTTATTATATTTTCTGAGTCTGCAATTGGCGGTTATTCTATTTAAAGTTATTTAACTCATTGAAATACGGACCAAAAGACAAACACAAACCTAAATGACAAACCCGTGAGAAATTATAATAACACACTCGAGTATCCTTCTTTTTGAAGACTTAAGTAAGATATGTTCCTCAACAACTATCACCTTGATTAGTTTCTTTTATAAACACATATATATACGTACATATTATACAATTATAGATTGTTAGAAATGGATTAAATAAACCACCAAATTTGAGTAATTTCTCTGCCTGCAATAAGCTGCTAATGTGAAGTGTTCGGTAAAAAAAAGTTTCTGCTGAGTAGATACATCTTTTGCATATTTAAGATACTGCATCCAACAATATTCTTTGAATGAATACTCTGTACATATTCTTTTTTAGCATATCAAAACTAACGTTATAATAACTCTAATTTTGGTAGAAAGTTTATAAATTCCAAGATAAAATAAATAAATAAATATAGTCATAAGATGCAACAAGTACAAAAGATCATACCTAGAATCAAGATTTAATATATATATATATATATGGATATTCTCTTCTTTGTTTTTCTGATTATCACGTTTTCAGTTCTTCTTACAGTAACCTTTCAAGATATCATTATTCCTTTACGAGTGTGCATACCAGAGATAAACTCTTCTTAAACAACAAAATATTGCAAAAAATTTTATAATATATATAATAGACGAAGGCCTACCACGAGGGATATACTTTTTTGAAATATAAAATTAGATAAGTGATGCTTGGCTATTGTCTCCTATACATAACACATAAACTATACTCTACACAAGAAATAATTAATATACACAGATGTACAGATACTTAGACTTGTATAAACAAGACAAACAAGAACATCATCACCGATTAGAGAGTCCACAAGACCGTTTATAACGACATAAGGATTTCATATGTCACATAACCTTAGAATCATCAAATTTCCAATTGCAATAACCCTTAAGTTATATGCTTCTGATAACAGTTAATCTTGTTGAAATCACAATTATTATAGACTCTTCCTATATCTCTAGATGCAATATTCCCACATATTTATATAACTATATATCCTAATCTATGATAACCTAATAGTATAGACTTATAAACTATATATCTCAACTCATTTAATCCTTAATTCCCTCTTGGTTACTCCCTTGTACTTATGTTGGTTACTCCTGTTTTTATCTATGTTTGTAAAATTTTGCAAAAAGGAAAGTATAACAGATGAAAACCCGATTACGAGAGACATACTCTTCTAGACACTAAAATAGATAGATATAGCTCGATTTGTTGTCTATATATGACATATAGACTATACTCTGCAAAAAGAGTAAACTAATGTATACAGATATATAGATAAACATAGTTATATAAACAAGATAAACAGGAGCGTTGTCGTCGACCAAGGAGTCCACAAGATCGTTTATAGTGACCTCCGGATTTTATATGTTACAGAAAATTTAGAAAAATATCATCAACCCTCATTTTTTTAAACAAAATCCTAAAGAGTAACATCAAGGATATTACAAATATCACACCAATGCATAAAAAAGAATGGACGCGACCGGAATCGAACCGATGACCTCTTCCTTGCAAGGGAAGCGCGCTACCAACTGCGCCACGTGCCCAAAGAAGCTCGTGCCCTGCTATAGTTTGGACTTAACACCAATTCTTTTAATAGGACTATTGGACGAATAGTTAGGGCAATAACAAATATATAAGGACGTTATATATATAAGGGAATTAAAGGATTATTGCTTATTCTTCTTTCGTATTATACAGGGTTACATATAATTATAAATTAACCAAACATACAAGTTTAGATACCAAGATGATGGTCTCTTATATATGAATCATAGGTTGATAGTTACTTATTTGGGGTTCTGTAACGATTGTCACCGTAAACACATCTCTCGTTAATTAACTCATTAATGTCTCAATAATATCTCATTAATGCCTCATTGATGTTTCTGTTGGAATTTGGAGCACTCAGCATCCATGGTAATGGTAGACATCATTAAGTTATAGATACTTGTTTGTTTTGTATTAAATACATGTATATACTTATTATAAAGTGTATACAGTATACATTCTTGTATTTACTTCAAGTCTTCTTTTAAAGCTTTTCATCTTTTTTCAAATCTATGAAAAAAATATTTGGTGACAAATAAAATTTCTTCCTGATATTATGGTACATCCGTACACCACATAATATACAGAAAAACTAATTAAAAATAATTCTTATGGAAATGACAATAATAAAGTCTCATTTTCCAACAGTTTCATTAATGTTTCATTTTGTTACTTAGTATTCACAATCATATGGAATTTATTAACAAACCCTAAGTCCTATAAATCCAAACTAAAACTTTTTTATGACCTTCATTACAAAGTCCTAACAATACTCTTTCAACCCTTATTATTTTTTGTTTAACTGTAATTCTAGAATTTGTTTACTGCAAGCGCAGCAGTGGTGTGGTTTCGTGGTCTAGTTGGTTATGGCATCTGCTTAACACGCAGAACGTCCCCAGTTCGATCCTGGGCGAAATCAGCTTTTTGTTACCACATTTTTAAAATATCACGTAGCACGATAATTTTACTATATAAAGATTACAATGTATTATAATGTACACAGATGATAAAAGATACATCTGTTTAAAATATAGACCAAGTCAATTAATTCTTGGCTCCCATATCTGTGTATGCTGTACAAAGTAAAATGGTGTGAACAATGTCAAGTGAGATAGACTAAAATATGCGATTCCAAAAATTGATATAGCAAGATAAAATGCGCATATAAAACCATGTTATTTGTATAATATAGAAACCATGATTCTGTTATATAAATATTCAATACTCAAAAAACAGGACGAATGGTTGTTTGCATTATGAGACTAGACGTAGAGATTTGGAACCATTTAAATTTGGAAATAGAATACTTGTAGATAAAAATGCTTCTGTGAGGTACTATATACTAGTTATACATTCTGGTATAATATATAATTCGGAACCATTCGAAAGTAGTACAAATGATAGGAGATCCATATTTTGGAATTGGAAGAAACAAATTAAATTCTAAAGGATATTATATATTCAAAATTAGATTTGTGATAACATTCTATAAACAAACTCTCAATTTCATCAAATTCCAAGGAAAACGTTGAAAAAACAGAGAAAGCAACTCTGAGGAAGTTAATTAAAATTATAAATGCTAAAAAGAACAAATATAATCAAGAAACATTATTGCTAATTTTATAGAAATATAGAGAAGCTGATCCAGTTCAAGTTAACAAAGATGAATTGAAGAAAATGCTACACAAGGGAGAATCATCGAGATTATATGAAAAATTCGAAAGAAGCAGCTCATGGTTTAAAAACAACATGGAATCTGTTTCATAAAGAAAGGCAATTATAGTATCCTAGATATTACTATATTAGAGTTTTGATTATTGGTTTTGGAAGATAAAAGTTACTAGTATTTTTCTAAACTCTCTTTTTTTTTGAAAATTTTACAAGCAAATCTTGTTAGTAAAGTTATAAGAAAGTTATTATGTATAGATACACGCATATAAAACAGAAATAATTAACAGAAAATAAGAAAAGAGCAACCAAGAATAATCAAGAATCGATCAATAAAGTATATAATGTATATATAACATGATTATGTTGGTTCAGTTATGTAATAACATCATGTCTAAAAATATAGAGAGAGTCTATTTCCTACACCTCTTTAGGGATGCCGTTTTTACCATAATTGTTTTCAAATCACATACTGTCTGAAGTTCATATGAAAAGGCTCTTATCATTGAACCTATACATAACCCAAAGAATTGCCCAATTAGAAGAAGAAAAATAGAAGTAGAAGTATCGTTATCCGAAAAAAAAAACAGTAATCATTAGAGGGTGTAATAAATATGATAACAGAATATATATTTATATGCATATGTATATGTATATATGATAGTAGAACACTAAGTAACGTCTCACAACTATAATCTTATCTCAACTTAGTGCACATTATTAAAATAACAAAAAATAATTAATTAAAAAAAACACTTGTAAGGAAAAAAAGGGAGAAAGGAAGAAGCTAATAAAAGGAAAATACGTGAAAAAGAAAAATAAAAAAGAGTAAATCAATCAAAAACTTTGCTCGAGGCTACTTATTCAGCGCTGACATTACCAGCAAAAATGCCCTTTTCTCTTTGCTCATCCCATTTTTCAATCCAATCCACTGGACAAAGTGAGTTATACGTTCTCCAGAAGACTTTACAGGGAGCAAAATCCTCACCTTTTATATTGATACACTTGTGATAATCAACATAAGCTTGCCAGCAATGTTTGGTTTGATTTTGTTGAGGAAATCTAGCATCGAAACCGACTGTGTGTAATGGAGACCCTTCAGTCTTAATTTGAGCGGTTGCGGTATTTATGCTGTTTTCTTCGCTCATTACTTATTAAGTATATGCGTGTATATGTAAATGAAAGTTGACAAATGTTTTGAAATGTAAACAACAGTAGTAATGACAGCTCCTCTGTCACCGAGAAACAGTAGTTATAATTGAGGTTTTACGTTAGAGAGTCACAGAAGACAGCTTATACAACGTGTACGCAGTACAAGAAACATTGAAGGGCATGTAGACTAGTCCGACAGGTGCGCACGCGGTCAGAAGCACGCATACATATATATAGGTACGTATACCTATGTTTATATATATACATATGTTAGAGATAACGGAGTTAACTGGCTCGAATAAACACAAGAAGATTCTCCCTTCTCTTTGGGCAAAAGATTACATTTTCGCTGTTCTTCTTTTCTCCCCTAACAAAAGACAAATTTTTTCTTTGTTTTCGGTATTTTTCTCCCAAAAACCACGAGTGCAAGGGTTCGGCCTATTATTATTGGTCGAGAGAAAAAATGTGAGATTGGTAAAATATATCATTCAAGTACAGCCTAGATTCAGTCAGTTTGTTATTTAGTTCGTTTTGGCGTGTTCGGTATATATTTATTGCCTAAAAAGTACATTCCTCTATCTACACTAATTGTCGTTTTTACGTGACAGCGCAGGGTTTGCTCAGCTAACATCTTAGCATAACATCTCAAGAGCCTTCTGGACCAGATTGGTGTCATTTTGTTTATCTAATTCTTTTAGGAATCGAATCAATTGAAAACACATGTCCCATGCATCAGATGCACGACTGGGCTCATCTGTGGCAGCAGCACTAGTAACAAGTACATTTAAAACACGTAACATTAATTCTTCATCTGTCAGCGTGTTGCATATCGAGCCATTATTACTTGATTGAAATATTGGATTGTTGTTTGTATCTATAGTAGAATCAGAAATAATTTTCTCTTGTCTCTCCTCATGCTCGTCAATATCAGGCAATTTCGTGCTTGTTTGATTTTTTCTATTCTCGGTTAAATCTTTGATAAGACCTGTTTCGTTATAATTTAAAAATACTAGCAATAATACACCCAAGGTTTTAGCTTCATTCCCCTCAATACATATCCCTAATAGATCCCTGGGGGTCATCTTGAGACTATTGAATAGTTTACTCCAGTATTGGATCTCAATTTTTCTCAAACAATTGCTGATTATCTCCAACATATCACTATATGGATGTTTTTTAGATTGACCCATTGGAATAGAACATGCCTTAACTAATTGTAATATCTCAGTCAAATCTTCATCTCCTAGAATCTTGGTGGATAATATTTTCTCCAAAGCAAACTTATAATGTTTTAAACCATAGAATTGAAACGTAATCGAATCTGGAGTTTGACCTCTCTCTAATTTGGCTATTATCAATTTGTCCAAGTAAATATCATGTTTAATTACAAGCTTGGAAAATTCTTTGTTAAAGACACAATATAATTTATGCAATATTGCTGATTCAGGTGTAACAGAGATAGGATATCCATCCTCATCAATACTGATTGTCAATAATTCTTTTTTTTCATCCCATAAGTCTTCCAGATCGTATATTGTATACCTATTAGATTCTATAAGATAAATTTTGTTTTGCAAAATATCGATAATACGTTCAATATTATGTAATAATTCTATGTTTTGCCAGTGACCATTTTCCAATTTAAACAGCTTGTAAATCTTATCACTTGTATATAGAAGTATGTCATCCCTGATATTCATGGCCCATTGAATATTTTGTAAGTATGGTTCATTAGATATATTAACTTTAGTATACTCAAATATTTTTTTTAAGACATTGATATCATTAGAATATATAGCAGAAATGACATCAAAGAAAATTATTTCAGAGTTTGTAACAATAACAATTTCACCAGTTTTATAATATTTTTCATATTGCAAATACTCCATATTCTGATCTTTGGATTTAATTTTCAATGGTTTAAATTTGCATAACGTGTTGACATGGAAACTGTTAATTATTGTGGATGATGAGACCCTATATTCCCATACTAGCATATCAGTCAAAGACTTTGTTTCTGCACCTTGAAGTGGTATATGGATACATTGTAAAGATGCATTACCATCATCATCTATCGTATTCATCACCAAGTAATTGTTTGAAAGCCATTGTAAATCTATTATGGTAATCTCAGGATAATTGAACCATACATTAGTTTCAAGATTATATATTAATAAAATATTTTTGTTCGCAATGTATGTGGCCAATAATTTTAAGTTCCCATTAATCCTGATCAAGGAAATATAGTTGTTTAATGATTTGAGTGGCAGTTTTATGATAGGGAATCTATCATGATTTAATGGAGAATCGCCTTTTGGAGAATATAACATTATATCATTATCTCTTTGTAAAATAAAAGTAACAGGGGTCCTGAAATTCCATTGACCCTGTTTCGCTTCTTTCCATAATTGCCAAAGCTGATATTGTCCATCTTCAGTAGTGGTAATTAATGTATCATGAAAATAAGAATAATTAGAATATTGAAGTAACGGGACACTAAGTGGATTATCCTCTTCATAACTAGCACAGAATAAATGGTTCCCATTCCTCGAATAAAAGTAAATATCATTTTGTGCAGAAATAAAAATAAATACATCATCATTCACATATTTGCATAATTTAATTGAAAACGGTACAGTAAACTGGAAGGTAACTTTATTTAAAATAGGATCAAAAATCAATACTTTCTTCTCATAAATGAGAGCTATACCATAACCACCTTGAAATACTGACACAATTGATAACTCTTCACTTAAAACTGTAGAATTTGTTCTAAGATTTTCAAAATCTATTTCATTAATAATTGTCTGCTGTGTATCGCTATCATACGATACTACGATAATTTTTTCCTTGAAAATACATACTTTAAAACCCTTTGACAATTTTATTAATGTACTATCTATAAACTTAAAATCTACTAGATTTAACACTTGTAATCCATTTTCATGTAGGATTATTAAATTTTCTTCATACTTCCCCTCTTTAATACTAGTGAATTTCTTAAATCCGAAAACATCAATAAGGTTAAAATCAAATTTTAGTATAATCTTAAGACGAAGTTCAACTCTCTTCACTGGAAGTTCATCACTATTATCTTGATTATTCATAATTCTTTGCAACAACGATTGCTCCTTACATGCCACCAGACCATTCTGAATAATCTTGGAAGACCTGTTTGTTTCAAAAACTGTTAAAGTATCATCATCCAAATTATCATCATATTCTTCTGATACATTTTCAATTACCTTAGAAGGATCAGTTACAGGTAAACCGTAATCCCTAAAAATTGTGATAGGTGTAGAGTTTTTCAATATTTGATAAGTAAGTAAAAAATGTTTCTCTGTTGTAACATAAAATACTAGTTTTCCAGGATTCGCTAAGGATGTATCATTCTGATAATCTAAAGAAAATTTATTAGAAGTATATTGGAGTGCATTGGATGACTTTAGTGATATATTTAGTCCAAATTCATCAATTGAAGCTTGCGTTCTTTCTTGTACTGCAACCAGAGCTATTGGTTTTAAATTATAGATCAATACTCTGCTAGGTGTTAAAATCACAACGATATTTGCAAACGGTATAATTAGAATATCCAATATATGGTTGTCATTGAAGTCTTCATTGTTTAATTTACTAGATCTTGAAGGTATTTTAAATTGACTTGGTGGATTGACTGGCCAAAGTAACATTCTTCTGGAATTTTTTTCTTCTGGTTGTTTTTTTTTTTTGGATGCTCTTCTTGATTAATTACTAACGCTACTTCTTCTTATAAGAAACTTCTTGACTAGCAGCTTTATTAAGCTATGATTGTCAACTTTCCTTTAATATATATTATTGATATTTTTAGAAAACCTATTACAATATTTTTAATTTACTATTTGAATACAAAAAATAAATAAACAAAAAAAAATAAACAAGGAACGAGCCACTAAACTAAACATTAGATAATCTCATGTTAAAAAATGAAACATGTAATTTTCCTTTAACAAAACAGATTAGACTAACAAATGAATATTTTATTATATATATATATTCAACAGGATCCCATACACTGATAATAAAAATAGATATAGTGTTCGATGTGATGTTTTTCCATTACAAATAATATTACTATGTAAGCCATTCTCTAGGTCTATGGAAGATACTGCCTGTTCTATAATTTTATTATCAGATTTTGTTTATGTTGACTCCACAACAATAATGTATATAGACTTTGTTTCAAATGATGCCACTGTTCAAAATATTATTGGATGATATCTCACTTCATAAAAATGTTTACAATATTTACTATTAATAAACTGAGTTATTCCTTACCGTAAATCCGAAACTGCTAGAGGGAGAAGTCTTAATGGCTGGACGTACGCCAGTGGAAATAATTTTAGATGTGATACTTATAGTGCAATTAACTGTAATCATTGTAAATAAATCATCTGGTGATTATAATTTAATCAGATTAATATCATTTGGTAATAAAGAATACTGAGAAACATACAATAACAAACGTTTAAAGTTTTATAGAAAGGAAAAGTTTAAACAATAACTAATTACTAATCAATGTTTATATTGAATGGTACTAAGTAATAATCATAACCTTTAATAGCCTGAAGCAAAATAGTACCGTTTTTCGTCAAATATAAAAGATATTTTTTCTAAATTCATATCAAAGTCATAAAGAAATGCTATAAAAAAATAATAATAAAAAGAGGAAGGGAAGATATGAAGGTGTATAGCAGACATTCTAAAATATTTGGCATATTTTAAAAAAATTTATTCATTTAAAACAAAAAGAATATTAGAGACAATATGAAAAATAATGTGTCTGTAGGAATTACCACTGACCCATGATTCCCGGAAGTAAAATTAGATTTTGTTTTAAAATTACTAGACATAGATGTGGAATATGTAGAATAATTTTGTTTACTGATATCAGATAATGTAATTCTTGTTCTATACGGATTAGTAACTGTGGCAGTGCTTTTATTGGTCTGCAAGGCAGTTGAAGTCTTTGGGGTGGTTATGTTTGCATTATTTTGCGCAGGTATGCTAAACATAGCTTCTTCTTCGTTAGGATATGTTGCATATTCATAAGTCATGGACGATGGCAGATGGAGTAGAAAAGTACCAAATTGATTTGTATCCATCGAGTTTTCAAAGATATTGGTTGTGAAATCACCAGAAGCAGTAATAAGACTATTTTCCAGAATAAAATCACTATTTTCTTCAGATTTGACACAAGTAGAATATAGTGCTAACAACAATATGTTCAATATAATAACTAATTTCATTTTAAGTATCTTATTTATTTATTATTTTTCTTTTATCGCCATTTTCATGACAGTAGAATTTGTTCCTTTAATACTGAAGTTTTATTTTGACATGACGTTACTATATCTCTATATCTTGTTTTTACTATATATATATGTATGTGTGTGTGTATGTGTATATGTCTACAAAAAAAAAGGTTATAAAGTTTGTTATTACTCAAACTTACAAGAATGTATAGTTTAACTAACAAAACAGTTACATACTTGGTGCAATAAAACTAATCTGGAATTAAACCTCCATTACTTCACATAGTTCACATTTGAAACAAACACTATTCTTTTTTTTTTTTCCTTTTCTTTTCTTTTCTTTTTTATTTCTAAGTTTTGTTAAATCCAAGATCATCAAGTAAAAGAAAGAGGATAATCCCATCAAAGTAGTAAGAAAAGAACTAAAAATAGAAATATATTTGAGTATCGCAGAAAAATGTTGGATGATGCATGCAATTAAGAAAAGTTTTATATTTCAAACTTTTCTTTGTTCTTAAAACAAAAACTGAGATAGACTTTTCTTTTTTTTTTCTTTCAACACAACGTTATGTTATTTACATTTATCGATTTAGATCTCTTTTTATGTACATTCGGACTAACACTCTACATATAGAACAGATTCTGAAGAAATTTCTTGATATTTATTCCAGTTGTGCTATATTAGCTACACACTTCTAGACGTTCACCGTGTGCTAAAAAAGAATATAAACTTTACTAGACAATAGAGTGGGTTTGGATCAAATGACGTAATTTTTAAATCCGGAACAGGAAGTTCGATTGTTTTGTTTTGTCAAAGCTTTCCTCCCAAAAAGAAAAAGGAAAAAAACAAAAAAGAATGTGACAGGTTTCAGGACAAGAATGTCATCGTAGAAAGCCCAGAATTAAACATACAGCATGCAAAGGAATAAAAAAACAAATAAGAACAAATGGAACACATTATATTCACTTTATAGGAATCAGATGTTCCTGGTTCCTTTCTTTGTCCCCTTTCAACCAACATTGAACTTTGAAATAAAAAAAAAAGATAAAAAGTATATGAAGGGACACTTTTATCCCTTCTTAACTTTCATTGCGCAGAAGAAGAAGAAGTTAAAAATCAAAGGGTAAAATCTTCGTAACAAGACACTGTAACCTCACCTTTTTTTTTTTTTTTACTTTAACAGAACAAAATTGAGCTTAAAAGGTGAAGAAAAAAAGAAGAAGAAGAAGAAAAGAAAGTGACAAAAATTGTATCATATATATATTTTTTTAGAATCAGCGTCAAGTGGCAGTAGTGTATGTATATCATCAGAATATTACAATCTCCTTAATATATATCTATCACTATTACTTTTTGTTCCTAACCCTCTTAGTTAATTTATTTTGTTTTGTTTATTTTTTTGTTTTTATACCACTGAACATTTCTCTCAGTGATCGACTTTTGATCAGGTTAGTAAATTAAGAAAGTTTCTTCAAAAATCTTCTAGTTTTTAAAGGGATATTAAATTGTATTACTTATTTCCATTTTGAATCTTGCCTTTAATGAACAAAGTTGATCTATTGAAGGAAGAAGAGGAAGCTAAAAGGAAACATTTAATATTAAATTAAGTTGTATAAATTGAAATAAAATATTTTTTTTTTCTTATTAATAAAGCTTCAAATATATATATAATTATCATCTTTTTATTGCTTATATTCATCATATACAATGATACAAAATGCAAATCTATATAAAATAAATATGAATCCTTCTAATAACAATAACAATAACATAAGTTACTCAAACTGGGATAAAAAAAATGATGTTCCCAAAACATTTAGGCACATAAAACCTACAATAAATAAACTCCCCTCAATTTCATATATGTTAATACCTCAACAAAAAGACAATAAAAGGAACAACGAGAAAGAAACAGCTACAGAAACTAAACTTGTTGAAACAGCAGATACAAAAGAGACAAATGAACTGGCAAAAGAGAATCTGTTCCATTCAAGTCCTCCACTCTCAACTATTGCCATAGAATCTACAAATCAACCTGTAAACTATGAATTCAGAATTCCAGCATCACATCAACGTACAAGTTCATTAGATTCGTTAATGAATGCTGCCGAAAACTTAGAACATGTAGACCACAAGTTACAATCAAAAATACCAAATCTACAAAGGATTAAAAGCATATTTCTAGAGAATATTAATGTCATAGAAAGAAAATATTGTGGAAATATTAATCAAAATTTGACAACAATAAGAGAAGAAGAAATGTTTGAAACTTTAAGGAATTTGCAAAAATTGTCTCTTGAATTACATGCACTGATTTTAGATATATTGGAACCACAAAGAGGAAAGTTGGTAGCTACATCACAATCTATATCAAACACTTCTCTTTCACCAACTGAAAAAAATTCCCTTTCTACCATAGATTTACCTCAACCTCGCATGACTTTATTGCCACCACTAATATTAAATGAAAATTCTCATACTATCCCAGGAATGACTGATTTCAAATTCCCATATATTAAATCACATTTTTTAACACCAAATTGGAATAATGCCAATCTCCAAAAAAAAGTTATTATTGAAGAAGAACCGTATAATGCACCTTTAGAACAAAACCTACAATATAAACCACCAATATTTAACAAAACTAATCATCTTCTACAAACACCAAAAAGAGAAGAGTACTCAAATATAACACCCAATTATGAAACACCTACTGCTCAGCCTAATCTAGTTATTACAAATCCATTTAACAAATCTGGAAATTCTTTTACATTGTTTCCCAAAAATAATAATGGAAAATCTACAATAATAACACCTGTTTCGCAAGGTAAAAATCATATTTCACAAAAGAATAAAGGAACTGTAAATACAGTGTTTATTCCGCCTTTGAATCATGAATCAGAAACGGTTAAGATAACACCAAAGACGTCAAGAAAAGAAGACATGATATTTTCAGACACAATGCAAGTAGAAAATGAACCCAAAATGGATATCCCATACAACGTTAAACGAATAAAGACAGGATCAACAACAAAAAATTTAGCGTCTAGAAAGGGGGCACCTATTGGAATTACAACGACTCTCAAATTGACAAATAGATCACTGATGGAAAAGTCTATTAAAAAATATAAACAAAAAGAAGAATTTGAACATAATGAAACATATTCACCAACAAGGGAATCTGTTACAATTGGAAAACATTTTGAAAACAAAGGTCCAATAATGCAGATACAAGATATGGGGAAAATAGATTCTAAGAAAAAATCAAGAGAGAAAGATAAAGGAGAAGAAGGAGTAGAAGAGGTAAATAAGAAATGCTTTCATTGCCAAAGTTCAAAGACTCCAGAATGGAGAGCAGGCCCTTATGGCGGTGAAAATATATGTAACGCTTGTGGATTGTTCTATCGTAAAATTGTTTCTAAATTTGGCGAAAAGGGTGGGAATTTGTTGATGAAATATAGACAGTTGGTATGTCCAACGAATAGGAGGGTGCCACCTTATATAGAAATACCAGAAGAATATATGATAAGATTCAGTAAAGAGTCAGGCTTTAATCAATTTTCTAGTTGAAATTTCTTTTTGTTTTTTTTTTTTTTTTTTTCAAAAAAGTTGAAAAAGATAAAATAACTAAAAAAGACAATTATGGACAATATGTATATATTTTTATGTATCACTTACTTATATCTAAATATTAATTCAAAATAAAGTTTATTAATGCTGCAACAAAAAAAAAAAATAAAAAAAATAAAAAACAAGAAAACTCTGTTTTTAAATTTGTGACACTTTAAAATTTTTCATCTATAGTTTTGTCGTTAGAATGATGGAAGCCAAAGTAAAAACACAAACTAAAAATAAAGCCATATTTGAATGTAATGTATGGGTTTATAACAAAACAGGAAATTTCAGCCTTTCCCCTCCCTCCCTTCCTCCATATCTTCAAGGAGAAGATGGAAGGGGAGGTTGACGGAAATATTAGCAACAGTGGAAGAACGCATCAACTGTTTGCTACAACTAAGATATATATATAAATATAAAACAAACAAGCAGTCCTTTTGCATCGAACTCTTTTATTTTTATTTAAAACATAGCTGAAGCAAAACCAAAAAACATAATAATAAAATCAATAACCAGAGAGAAAGAGAAAGAGAAAGAACGAGAACAATTATGGTTAAGGTTTGCGTTTTAGGTGCATTTGGAGGCATTGGACAACCTTTGTCTCTGTTATTAAAGATAAACCCTTTTATTAGCGAATTATCTTTATACGATATAGCAGATTGTCATGGAATAGGCACTGATCTATCACATATCAATACAAAGAGTATCACCAAGGGATTTGATAAAAATGGAATAAGGGAGGCATTGAAAGGTAGTGATATAGTAGTGATACCTGCAGGCATGGCAAGAAAGGAAGGCATGACCAGAGATGATCTATTCAAAGTGAATGCCGGCATTATGAAGACTCTGTGTTTACATATCGGACAAGTGTGTTCGAACAATGTGAAAGTATTGATTATATCTAATCCAGTCAATTGTTTGACTCCTGTGGCAATTGAGACGTTCAAAAAACTGGGCAAGTTGCGGTTAGAAAATGTTATTGGTATCACGATGCTGGATGTGATTAGAGCAGAGACATTTTTGAAGCAGCATCTATGTGAATTGGGTGATAGGGAGAACGATCCATTGGAACATGAAATTATCAGTGTTGTCGGGGGCCATTCAGGGACGACTATTGTTCCTCTTATAATGGATAAGAGGATTATCAAATTCTTAGGTGTGAAAAGATATCATGACTTGATCAAAAGGATTCAGTTTGGTGGGGACGAAGTCATAAAAGCCAAGAAAAGCAGTGGATCTGCAACTTTATCTATGGCATATGCAGCAGATGAATTTATTAGTAGTATGATATCTAGCATGGTGGTAGTGGTAAAGGATGCTGAGAGGATAGAGTACCGTAGAAGACAAAAATATAGATATCTTCCTGGCTACGTTTATCTTCCAAGTGTGAAAGGCGGACTTGCTTTGAAACGTCGGCTAAGACAGATTGCTCATTTGGACGTTGATTATTTTGCAGTACCATTAAAATTCAAGAATGGGTCGATTAGTCATATAGATTTGAATGTGTTAAATAATCTATCACAAGAGGAGATTGAATTGTTAAGAATTGCTATGGGACCGTTACAAACTAATATCAAAAAAGGAGAAAAGTTTGTTAGAAATACTGCGAAGATGTGAAAGGGGTAACTGACTACCATACTATAGCGTATATATACATGCATATATATATATATACATATACATATACATACATATATATATATATATATGCATACGAACATGTGTGTGCAAGTATTTTACGTGAATCTGGTCGTAATCTATAAATTCTACTTCCCTTTTTTCCCTGCCCAGTTCTTCGATCGAACTTTACCCCGCCATTTACAAACAGAAGAAGAGCTCCCATAGATAAATTTTGGATAATAAACAAAAACAGAGCAAAGAGAAAAAAAGGTGGGGTGAGAAACAATATTTTGGTATTTTTGCAATGTTCATGAATACTTAGGGTTAGGGTTGGATTACACATTTTTTCTATGTAGTATTTAAAAAAAATGAATTATCTGAAGGTAAGTCAATAATAAGTCAACAATCTTTGATTCATCTAGAATACGTTGCATTATAACCAGCAATTTTAGATCTTTTTTTTTTTTTCTTTGTGTACTTTATTGGTCACCTGGGTAAGCAATAAAAGAACGTATACCGTTCTCTTCTTCACTGCAAAAGGTTGTAATTGACTCTATTCTTTTTAAAAAGAAAGAAAAACGGGGGAAAAAAACACTTTTTTAAGGGTACATTTTTTCGTTTTTTTCGTTTTTTTCGTTTTTTTTATTTTTTATTTTTATTCTTTAGTTTTGGCAAGATTTTCTTTGTGTGACATAATTTTAAAGGGGACGCGTTGTCAGTGGAGACATGTAAAAGCGGTTTCTTCCATTCTTCTATTCTTTGTTCTGTATTTCTCCCCTCCTCCCCTAAAGTTTGGTGTGGGGGCGTCTCGGGACAGCGGAAGTGAAGTTGTAGAGAAGGCGAAAGTAAGAGGGAAAAGGGAGGGGAGGACAGAAGAAAGAAGTCCTCAAACAAATCAAAGAAGAGAAAAATCTCAGGTTGGTTCCTGCACACCTTCTTTGGCAGATTCAGAAGAAGAACATAGAAGAAAGAGAAAGGAAGAAAGAAAAGCGAATAAAAGGCTTTTGGTTTTTGGTTTTTGGTCTTGGACCCCACATATTTTAAATCAAAGATATCGCTTATCCATTGATTTGTTTACCTGTTTACTTTTTTATTTACTTGTTTATTTACGTTTCAAACATCATAGTGAAACACATCTGTAAAAAAAAAAATTATATCTTCGATATTCTCGTCCACATATTAGAATATTCATTGTCCTGTTTGGTTGTGTCAGTCAAGAATTATTACAACCACTACTAGTATTAAAAGTTGTTGAGATATCAACAGTAAATCTCTTCTTTCATTCTCTGCAACCCACCTTCATTTTTTTTTCTTCTCTCTGTTTCATTACTACTGTTACTTTGTGATTTTTGTATCTCACAGTGTGCGATTCTCAATATTCTCTGTTTTTCTTAATTTTTATTGTTTTAGTTTTAGTTTTAATTTTTTTTTTTTTTCATTTTTTTTTTTTTGTTTTTGATATTCAATCTTTTAAATATATTCCCATCCCATTAACACATATTAAAAGTTATTGATTATCAAATAAGCATGAAGTATTAAATTAGATAGAAAAAAAAAACAAGAAACAGAAAACAGAAAACAAATAAGAAGAAAAGAAAGGGAGAAAATAAAAAGGTAAAAAAGAATAGCCAGCAGAAAAAAAATAAAAAAATAAAAAAATAAAAAATAAAAATATCGTTATACTAATAGTAAATATATACTACTTTGTCATTGACAGATAACCATACAATCATGAATATTCAATATACTAGTTCTGAAATAGTTTATAAACAAGTATATCGTGGCCATCCTGGTCTAGAAAATAATAGTTATAGTAATAGTTACAGTAATAGTAATAGTAATAGTAATAGTAATGATAATAGTGGAATTGAAAGTCATGCCACTGAACCTTGCTCTAAGCAACCACCTGAATCAATACAAATATCGTTTCCTACTACAGAAGTCATCGGACATGGCTCCTTTGGTGTTGTTTTCACTACAACAATACGGGAAACAAACGAATCTGTCGCAATTAAAAAAGTTTTACAGGATAAAAGATTCAAAAATAGAGAATTGGAAATTATGCAACAATTAATGCACCCAAATATAATCAATCTGAAATATTTTTTCTATGAAAAGGATGACCAAGATGAAGTCTACTTGAATTTGATACTAGACTATATGCCACAATCGTTATACCAGAGATTAAGACATTTCGTTCACCAAAAGACTCTAATGCCTAGACTAGAGATCAAATTTTACATGTATCAATTATTTAAATCGTTGAATTATTTACATAACTATGCAAAAGTATGTCATAGAGACATTAAACCACAGAATTTACTGGTTAACCCGCAAAATTGGTGCTTGAAATTATGTGATTTCGGTAGTGCTAAAAAATTGTCTCCAAAGGAACCCAACGTGTCTTACATCTGTTCTAGATATTATAGAGCACCAGAATTAATATTTGGCGCCACAAATTATACTAACCAGATTGATCTGTGGTCGAGTGGATGTGTAATGGCAGAACTATTACTGGGTCAACCAATGTTTCCTGGCGAGAGCGGGATCGATCAATTAGTAGAAATTATCAAGATACTGGGCACACCATCAAAACAAGAAATATGTTCAATGAATCCAAATTATGCAGAACATAAGTTCCCACAGATTAAAGCTATCCCCTTATATAAAGTATTTAAAAAAGAAGATGAATATACCATCGATTTGCTAGCAAATATCCTGAAATACGACCCTAACAAAAGATTTGATCCGTTACAATGTCTTTGTGCCCCATATTTTGACGAATTGAGATTCACTGATGGTGGCACTAAGATTAACGAAATGATAAGTGAATTGAAACTTTTAGATTTTAGTAGCATTACAGAGTTGGGATATTTAAATGAAGAAGAATTGATTGTGGCTAAACAAAAATTGACTCCAAGACAAATGGCTGGAAAAGAATAATAATTGTTTGTTTAAAGTCAAAGGAAAAAAAGAAAGAAAGAAAGAAAAAAAAACTTGAAAAGGTAAAACAAAGAACAAAAAAAAAACATTTATGGTTAATTGAAGTTTATATGATGAAATAAGTATGCTGAAAATTCAACATGTGCTATTGGATACCTTTTTTTTTTTATTTTTTTTTTTTTAACATTATATTTATGTCTTCGATACAACGCTTCTTAAACTTTTTCATTGAACTGTTTTTTTTTCAAATATTTCCTTTATTCTTCATACATTTGTGAATATCTGGGAAAGAACAGTTGGAATCAATGTTAATGTTGTTTGTTGCTATTGTGTTCAGTTTAATATATCTGTACAGATATACAAGAAGATGAAAAGCTTTTTGAATGAGTGAGACAGAATCGGCAAATGAACATCTATTTATGCATAACCCGCCTTTAAATACTCACGTATGTAAATCGACACATGTATAAGGTTTTTGCTTGTTTATTTATTTATTTATTTTTATTTATTTATGCTTTGTGACCTCATGTAATTATTTGTTACTTAGTATACATTCCTATTGATTTCACTAGTATTTTACCACCACTGTTCAAATATTTGTAAATGTTTAGATTAAAATGACCACTCAGTCATTATCACCTAATAACAATGAAATGCTTCGTAACAATGCGCCTGCACTCTATCGAAGTGACTCTTTTGTTTTTTTTTTTTATTCAAGAGTTTTTCCGAAAGGAGAAATCGGAATCTTCGAGCTCAAAAAATTTGAGCAAACATTTTGGAACAAAAAAAAAAAAGCGAAAAATCGGCTGAAAAAAATAAATGAAACCAAATATTAAAGATTAAGTTCTCAGATTAAAAATCTTCTAATGGACGTAAAACAAAAAATCACAAAAACATACAATATCTTTCAGTAAGTTGAAAGAAACGAAGCTATTCATAGATACAAGAATAAACCATTGAGTCTGATGAGTCTCACGACTAAAATCAACAACTTTTCATTTCCTTCTAATTGATTTTTAATTAACCAGCACCCGTCAGAAAAATAAAATATCGCTTTCTTTGGATATAATAAAAAATTATATGAACATATTTATCCACCATCTCTTTCTTTATTATTTTTCTGGCAAGTCATTATATACTAAACACTTATCTAATATATTTAAAGTAAGAGACAGTCAACTTTGAAGAAAATTATTTCTCTTTTGTATTGCATATTTTTTTTTAATTTTTTTTTTTTCGTTGTTTCTTTATTCACATGACATATGTTCAACATCATAAACTACCAGATCAAATAACAATAGCAGAATATATATGTTATAGACTGAAACAATTGAATATTAAGACCATTTTTGGTCTTCCTGGTGAGTTCAACATGCCCTTACTAGATAAAATATATGAAATAGATGGGATGCGTTGGGCAGGGAATGCCAATGAATTGAATGCTGCTTATGCAGCTGATGGTTACTCCAGAATAAAATGGTTAGGATGTCTTATAACTACATTTGGTGTTGGTGAATTATCTGTTCTAAATGGTGTAGCAGGTTCTTATGCTGAACACGTTGGAATATTACATATTATTGGAATGCCCCCCACAAGTGCTCAAACAAAACAATTACTATTACATCACACTTTAGGTAATGGAGATTACAATGTCTTTTATAGGATGGGTTCAGATATTGCTTGTCATTCAAGAATTCTTAATGATTCTGAATTTTGTTATTCACATGTGGACAAATGTATTGAAATGGCATGGAATGAACAAAGACCTGTTTATTTGGGCATACCTGTCAACAGAATACAAATGCTAGTGCCCTCCTCACATCTCAATCGACCATTAAATTTAAATACTCTTAGATATCCAAATGACAGTAACAGTCTTACTGATCTTAAACTACCGAAAGAACTTGACATGAAATATGATGAACTGATAGATAACATTTTAAAAAAAATTTATTTGAGTGAAAAACCTGTTATAGTAATAGATGCTGGTATTATAAGACATCACATAACGAAGATGGCAGAAGACTTTATCAAGTTGACAAAATTTCCCTCTTTTGTCACACCTATGGGGAAGGGGTCTGTAAATGAGAATTTATCCAATTTTGATGGCGTCTTTGCTGGTTCGTTATCGAGACCCAATGTTAAAGAATTAGTGGATAATTCAGATTGTGTCATTGTTCTAGGATGTCTTTTGCCTGAATTTAGCACAACAACTTTCCATTTTGGTTATAGAGCAAAAACAAAAAATAAAATATTTATTTACCCCAAATCCGTTAAAATGAAAAATATTACTTATCCAGATACTAAAATTGAAATTGTTTTAGAGAAACTTCTATTAAAATATGACTCAAAAAAAGTATTACGTACATTTAGTCACATTGATACTATCAATGTGCCTCGTCAAACTTTATCTGATAATCAGCTCTTGAAACAAGAATGGGTATGGCATGAATTTTCCAAGTGGTTTAAGCCAGAAGATATAATTGTAACCGAAGTCGGTTCTAGTGCCTTTGGTATAATACAAATTAAGTTTCCACCAAGGACACTTAGTATATCACAACCCTTATGGGGATCTTCAGGTTTTTCCATTGGTGCATGTTTGGGTGTTTTGTTTGCTACCAATGAATTGAAGAGAGAATCATCATGTAATGGATATGAAAATTCATCTATTGAAGAGAGTATGAATTTGAAAAGTTTACAAGATCGAAGAATTATTTTATTTGTTGGGGATGGTGCGTTTCAAATATCAATGCAAGAAATATCCACAATGATCCGTTGGAATTTAACTCCATATATTTTTTTATTAAACAATGCAGGTTTTTCGGTCGATCGATTTATAAATAAAAAATCGAATTCAAGTAAATTTGATGTTCAACCCTGGAAATATTTAGATGTGTTTAATATATTTGGTGCTACAAATTATGAAACGAGAAAAGTTGTAACATTAGGAGATCTACGAGAGGTGCTAAGTGATGAAGATTTTAATATTGCTAGCAAGATAAGGCTAGTAGAAATAATCTTGCCAAGCACGGATGTACCTCCTGCATTATTGGAAAAGTGGATTAGTGAGAGAGCATAGTCTAATATAATTAAGAAATTATTCAGCTTTTTTGTATTATAGGAATCCTTTTAATTTTTCGTATTGGATGATGTCACACTTTATGATTTTAAACATAACAGCATTATTTCATCAAGATAAAAAAGAAAAATTATTACATATTATTGCATATACTTAATAATTATAGAGTTTCTACAGAATTGTAACATTTTATTTAATGATATAATTAAAATTTATATGAAATAAAAAGTTTGGGAAAATTAAGAAATCATTTAATAAATTTCTCTACATAAAAGAATTGATACTATATTGGTATATATGGATATATTGATTGATTCTTGTTACTTATTATATTTTATCATAGACCATTATATACATTGCTGTACCATAACGGTCCCTAATAATTAGAGTATAGGTGTATTTCAATTAGTTTGACTTCATATTTCTAGAATATTTTATTTAGGATAAACCAAATTTCATATATAATATTAAAACTGATGTTAATAATACAGTGTTTGTAAGAAGCTCTAATTGAAAATCCTGAAATACGTAGTCTGCGGATAAGGCGGAATGTCGAGGTAAAGAGCTTGGACCAGTTGAAAATCTGAGCCCAGGCTGTGAGTGTATTCGAATAAACAATCGCTAGATTGATATTGGTGGCATATTACTAAGAACTTTATTTAAGAAACCTTTAATTATTAAGAGATGGTGCCAGAGGTAACTATCAGCATTAACATTTGTATTTTATCTAATAGGTTTTAGCTAGAGGAAGACAAACTAAATTATCAAGAATAATTAGAATTAATCTATTTATTAGTTAGAATCAATCAATTATATAATTTGTAAGTGTTTATATATATAATTAATACTCATTTTTAGTATACTATTTATGATAACTCTTACAGTATTTTAATTATAAAAAAAATACATTAATTAGTGCAACTGTTATGTAATTAAAAGAATTTCTGTTTTATTTTTTTTTTGCCACCACAAACATCTGAAAACTTATGAAAATACCCATAATAAGAAAGAGAGTATTTAATAAAACGTTAAATCCTAGCACACACCACATTCAATATTTAATAAAAGAAAAATAAATAAAATTAAACAAAATATTCCTTATACTCTAAAATAATCCTGCATATACAGAAAATCACATTTTATTATCAATTACCTTAATATTATTAAAAATGGATTTTAATAATTGAAAGAAACTCCATGCAAAAAAAAAAACAAAAATGAATTTATTAAAACCTAAATTTATACCAAATATTTCTTTGTATATTACAAGAAACTAATTAATTTATTTTTTTTTATTTATTGGCTTAGGCATAGTCTAAGAGATATATAAATCTTTTTTTTATCAACAAGTGCGTGTTACTTCTTATGCTAATTAGTTGCAACTAGTCTTCTTGCAAAAAAAAAAATTATACACATGAAAATGAAAGCAACATGTAATTGTCCTTTATTTATTTATACATTAACAAGAATATACTTTTATTTTATCCCCAAAATAGCTTTCATTATTAATATTAAAATGTAATTATAGGCAACCTTGCTACTAATATTAATCAGAAATACATTGTCTAAAATATATCACATTCCAGTAAAAATTAAAAATTTCTTTTGAAACATATCAGACAATATCTAATCGGTAGGAACAATTAATATATGTTGTAACCTATTCTCTCTTAACTATGCACTGTCCAATGTTATCAAAACTTATAAGTCCTTTATAAACAAAAACAGTCATATGTTTTACATCCGCACACCCAATAATTTGCTTTTTTATTTTCCTCCTTATAAAAAAACATACTTATATTTTCCTATTTAAAAATTGTATGTTCTGCATCTTTTTTTCCATTTTTTATTTAGGCAAAGAAACAAAAAAAAAAAACAGTAGCACAGTGGGGCTCACTGAAGCTAAAAGGAAAAATGATTGGAGACCAGAGTAAATGTTTAACTTCCAGAGGGAAAACAATTTTCCCTTGAGACAAAAATAGAAAAAGAAGGACGTCCCTTGTGACAAATTCCAGTTTGAGAAAGTTAATTTCCGAAAGAGCCTCCGTCTATCTGCTTTGGGGTTTGGCTTGCTAAACCAAAACTTCTATCATGAGTATCGATGAGCAAAAGGTTTTCCACTTCAGTCTTCCAAACTAGAACTTTGTATTATCAGACGTTCTGTGGCACTTCTACGAATAACTCATTGTAGCTAGTGTACGATTGATTGACCCTGTGACTGCTGCACCTGTTTAGATTGCTCAATAATGGGAACATGCTCACAACCTTGAAGGGCTTGCTGCTGATTGCAGTTATACTATGGTGTTTCTTAGTGTAGTAGTGAATTATTGTGTACTAAATTCGGGCTATTATTTCTTGATGTGTAGTCTAAGTTGTGATGCAGTTTACAAGGTAATGCACTTTTAGGTGTCAACTCGAGGAGCAGGAGAAAAGAAAGCTAAGCATAAGATGTCTGCCGTCCCAAGTGTTCAAGTATGTCATTTAAATCAGTTTAAACGGATAGAGGAGAAAACAGAGTGTGTATAAATGTAATGTGAATAATAATATAAAGATGTGACATATATATCTATGAAAAGGAACAACAATCTATTCTAGTTTGAAGAGAAATTACTTCACTTAATAATTCTGTGATAAAAATACTGAATAAAAAAACTTTTTTAATAGAACTGTCATAAGAAAACACATATTATTCCATAAATAGCCAAGATAGAGGTTTCATCAAACATATTATAAAAGAAGAAATCAACTATAATGGACCTAATGAATGATTACAAAATAGAAGAAAAATAATAGTGTATAGATAAACATGACGACTCAATAAATGATAATGATTTGCATTTATAGATGGCGGATAGATTTCCAGTTTTACTCCCAATAATTCTTATTAAGCTAAACAGAAGAACTAGTAATTTCCATTAATGTCGCTCACTTGCCATTTTGAAGGCAAGTATTATACCGCGATGAACTATTAATGTTTTCCTTACATTATACCTCTGCTTCTTTCTATTAGCTAATTTTGAACCTTCATAAGAAAAGGACATTTTTTACTAACATAGTTTATTTTGATCGATTGTATGAGCATATATCATATCTATTATGTTTCATTTTAATTGAATCCCATAACTTATCAACTTTTTATGTTGTTTTATTTTTACGTTTAGACTTTTGGTAAGAAGAAGTCTGCTACTGCCGTCGCCCATGTCAAGGCCGGTAAAGGTTTAATCAAGGTTAACGGTTCTCCAATCACTTTAGTTGAACCAGAAATCTTAAGATTCAAGGTTTACGAACCATTATTATTGGTTGGTTTAGACAAATTTGCCAACATCGACATCAGAGTTAGAGTTACTGGTGGTGGTCACGTCTCTCAAGTTTATGCTATTAGACAAGCCATTGCTAAGGGCTTAGTCGCTTACCACCAAAAATACGTCGATGAACAATCCAAGAATGAATTAAAGAAAGCCTTCACTTCTTACGATAGAACCTTATTAATTGCTGATGCTAGAAGACCAGAACCAAAGAAATTCGGTGGTAGAGGTGCTAGAGCTAGATTCCAAAAATCCTACCGTTAAGAAAGACAAAAGCAAAAAGGAAATTTGTATTCTATATTCATTATTTACTGTTATTATTACATTATTATTCTAGAATTCGTATATATATTTTTTTTTTATTTTGACTCTTTCTAACAAAAATCTAATTTCTTCTGTTATCTATAAATATGAACATATTTTAGTCAATATATATAAGACTCATAGGCGGAAAAAATATAAGCCTGCAAACGAACAATAACAGCATTAAAACTGTTAATATTTATAAGACTAGAGGGGCTAGTGATAGTAGTAAATTTTTCTTATTTATGCACATTTATAAAGTGGACGATACTATTTTAAATAGTTAATTAATCATAACTAGTAACCTTGCCTTGTTGATATTATCCTATTTTAAAATGGCTATTTTAAGAGTAACAATCATCTAAATCAATAAAAAGAATTATAATGTTCTACAATTTTCTTTACGGAATTTCACCGGTTTAAAAAAAAACTTAATTAAAACTGTACACGGAAATATTTCGGAAGGGCACAAGCTTATTTATTTATTCCGCACAGCGGCTTTTATTTCCTAAAGTGTTGCAACTATGCGGAATTCAAAAGTTTTACAAACTCGTAATTTTTTACGCGTCTGATTTCGCGTTCATATCTTTTTTATTATGTTTTTTTCTTACATATAATTTTGGCAGTTCGTACAATTCATCAAAGAATTATTTCTTTATTGAAAAGTAAACAAAGATATATGAATGGGTCATAGATGGGTGAATTATTGATCGTCTTGTATTCTAAAATAATTTCTACATAATATAAATGCATCAGAATCGATAAAAGTTGTTATTAAAAACTGACCCCTTCTTTGACAATAAGAAAAAGACGTATATTCATATTTATACGTAGTAGACAAATAACAAATATTGAAGAAGAAAAAAAAAGGGGGAAACATACGCAGTGTATGACAAATGGGACTAAAAGACAACATTCCATTAGAACCATCACAATTTCCAACTAGTAATGTTTTTTTAAATACAAGTAATTCTATTAATGACTCTGATTTGTTTCAGTCTTTGAAAGCAGGCGAATCATTAATCAAACAATTGCTTGAAAACAATCGGCTGTTATCAAGTGTTAACAAGACTGATGATTCTAAACAAGATAGTAGCCTTAATACACCACAAAATAGCCAGAGCCATGAATCTTTAGATGAAAATAATTTGGATAAAATTAATGAGAGAGAGATATTTAATACGATACATTCTCTAGTAACATCTTTAAGGACAGCAATAATACAAACACAACAACTAAAATATAAATCCATGATCCAAAATACTATGAACAGTGAAGATATACAATCTAGGATTAATGTCGAGAAAAACTTACAAAAACAAGAATTTGAAAGGATTAAAGGTCAACTACTGATCGAGAAAAATTCATTGTTAGATAAGGTTACAAATAACGAAAAAAAGATTAGGAAATACAAAAAAAGAATCATGGAAAAAAATTTAGAGATCAATAGATTAGCCAAATTATTAAATGAAAATGTAACCGATATAACATATCAAGATGTTTCATCTTTAGACAATTCTAATTTTAGGGTATCCTCTTCTTTAAAACAAACAACGATACCATCAATAGAAGAATCACTTACTATAAAAAGCAACACCAATTCAAAGGATACATCAAACATGTTGAGAACACTAGGTGCATTGGCTACGCACGTTTTAAAAGCGAATGAAGATAATGAAGAAACATCTGCCAATAGAACATTACTATTGCAGCATAGTAAATTAGAAGATGAAAATAACACAGAGATAGAGATATCGTTTCAAAACAATAATTATAATAATCATGTGAATAATGATACCAGTGATCATGTTATAGAATGTAGTAATATTTTAGATAACCACTTAACTACTTCCACTTCAACTCCTACCACAAAATTAAATCATGACATGTATATTGAAAATAAAAGAAATCTATTAAATAAAAAAATAAGCATACCTACAGTTCAAACAAATGAATCAGGAAAACATGATATACCAAAGTTAATACCTTTACCTAAAATGAGTAGTTTCCATACGGTAAATGGCTCAACCAATAATTAATATAAAACATAAATATTCATCTGCTCTATTTTACTATTATTATACTGACTCCTCCTGCTTCTTCTTCCTCATTGCCCACTTTTTTTATTTATTGTAACATATATAAACCTCTATCTTATTAATAATGACTAAATATTATCTTTGGATATAAAAACATAATACATGGACATAATAATATATGTACCTGCATAAATATTTCAGGAGGAGAATAATATTTTCTTATATTTATATACTTGTTATTTAGGTTATTACATGTGTAAAAGATACATTTTTCTTTTTGGTTTTATATTGATGTATAGTTCTAGAAAATATCTAGACCCAACTATAGTTCCGAACAGATAATAAGAAGAGTTAAAAAAACGGAGGAGTTAAGAGTCATATTGAGATAGTTAGAAAACAAACAATAAAAAACATAAATAGATAAAACAAAACTATCATTTGACTTTTAGCACTTCCACATTTAGTTGTTCAAGTATGTAGATGGATCAATACCCTCCTCCGGAAATTCAGAAATCTTAACATCAAAACGTTCTTGAATCTTACTCAAAACTTCTTCATCAGCTGGAGAAGAAACAAATGAGATGGCTAAACCTTTAGTACCGAATCTACCAGCCCTGCCAACACGATGTAAATATTGATCAGCTTCAGTGGTTAAATCGTAGTTAATTGCCAAATTAATACGTTCAATATCGATACCTCTACCAAAGACATCAGTAGAAACACAAATACGCTTCTCAAAATCCTTGAAAGCCTTATAACGAGCAATACGTTCTTCTTGTTTCATATGACCATGGACAGTAATAGCTGGGAAGTTGGAAGCATTTAATAATTTAGTCAATTCATTAGCTCTAGCAGTAGATTTAACAAAAATAATAACTTGGTTAAATTCTAAGTCATCTAATAATTGAGCCAATTTACGATTCTTTTCACGTTCTTCTAATTTTATATAATATTGTTGTAAACCATGTAAAGTCAATTTAGCTTCATCATCAACAAAGATTTCCAACGGATTTTGTAAGAAACGTCTACAGATTGGCCTAATCTCTTGAGATAAAGTAGCAGAAAACATCATAACTTGTTTATCTCTTGGTGTGGCTCTAAAAATATCCTGAACATCTCTTCTCATATCCAATTCTTCAAGGACTTTATCACATTCATCAATAACGAAGTTCTTAACGTGAGATAAATCTATATATTTGTCTCTAACAAGGGCCTTTAAACGACCTGGAGTGGCAACAACGATGTGTGGAGCGGTATCCTTATTCTTTAATAATTCGGCATCTTTACTAATTGGAGTACCACCGTAAAAAACAGCTGTCTTAACATCTGGCATATATTTAGAAAATCTCAAGTATTCATTACGAATTTGATAAGCCAACTCTCTAGCATTACAAATGACCACTACAGATACTTCACCTGGGACTGGGTCTAATTGTTGTAAGGTAGATAAAACAAAAACTGCAGTCTTACCCAAACCAGATTTGGCTTGACACAAGACGTCAGTACCATGGATAGATTGTGGAATGGTATGTTGTTGGACTTCAGATGGATGCTCGAAACCACAGTCAATAATAGCTCTAGATAATTCAGGTTTTAATAAGAAATCCTTGAAACCAGTTGAGTGGATACCTACATATGAACCTTTCTTATCAGCTTCATTTGTACTGGAAGTTTGTTCTTCCCCAGTACTGCCAACAACAGCAGACCCTTCACCACTTTCGGCAGCATTGTTGGCATCAACTTGGATTTCTTGTTCGTTATCAGAGTATTCTAATAAATCTTCTTCACCTTCGTGGGACATTATGATATTCAGTATAGTAGATTATGATATCCTTTCTTTTCTTTATACTTAAATTTGTTTGCTTAATCTATTCAAGGATTTTGTATGATATTCTAATACTGAACAAAAAAAATTAAACAAAGGATAACGTTCCAGGATTGTGTAAAAGAGCTTAGTTAAACGTAACTGGTCCAAATGGTACAAAAAAGAGTCACTAAACTAGTTCCACACACAACAATTCACTGTGCTACGCACCTGGCAATCAGACAATGGAATAGTGATAATACTTGCGTGCCCTACACAGACTTAATCGACGATCCTTCAATAATGCGTTATGTTGTTTATCTTATAAACTTTTAATTATTTTTCATCTTTATCTGAATTTTTCAAAAAAAAAAAAAAAAAATAATTTCATGAACATATAAAAAGATCGTAAGAAATGATGATTGCATTTCGAAATCTATGACTAAACAAGTAATTAAGATAATGACACATTAAATTACCAATCATCTTGATTGCCATTTTAGTTCCATTGACTGTTCAAAAAATTTTCAGCACTATCATTAATATTAATATTGATACTTACATTTATTAAAATTTATTATTATAATAAATATGGTAATAGAATGAACTTTAACAAATATTAACAATATCTTTAACTAAAGATATGAAAAAATGTAAAACAGATAATTACAATCTATACTATCTATACTATCCAATTGAACTGTTTTGTTAAGTTTGACTCCATTATATGTAGTTTATACACACACACATATATATATATATATACATAATAGTTCTGATTGTCAACAATATCATTATTTATTAAGAACATTTTCGATTCTTCTATGTCAATAATTATTATAAAAATAACTTTAATTTACCAATTGTGGAAGCAAACTACACATAGAAATGTACTAAAGATGCATTTTCCATCATAGAAACATATAAACTAAATTTACAATGCCAGTACCAATATTGTTCTCACCACCACAAAAGCTTATATGTAATTATATTAAATAGTGAAAAAAAAATGCATGATTATATTTCGACTGTGTACTTATTTCAACGTGGCAGGTGTTGAAGACTATAGAAGAAATGAAAAGATAATAAAAAAAAAAGAGAAATTAATCATTTGCAGGAATGACACTACATTAATTTTAATTATGCATTACATAAAATTAAGGGAATAATATATCAGATTATATTCGAATATTGATTGAATTTTATGTACAGATAGTTAATCGGCAAAAATGAAACACAGAAAATAATAGAAAGGAATAAAGCAATAAGATACAAAACACATAATTCAATATATTTCAAAAAAAAAAAATAATGTAAAAAAGAAACAGAAAAAAAAGCAACTACAACCCATTACTCTTCTCTAAGAAACAATGAAAATTATGACTACAGATCGAAAGGGGAAGCATAAAAGAGTTTGTTCTCCATTTTTACAATCAGATTTTCTTTTATTATTATTATTATCGGTAATTCTTTTTGATTGATTTGTTTTCTGTCTCAAACAGAAGAGTCTCTGCCAAAGACAGATGTTCTAATCCAATCAGCAGTAACAAGGACTTTATTTCTTAAGGAAATACACATGGATAAGTAGACAGATCTCCAGAACCAGAAAACAAAATTACCACCTGATAGCCTGTATTTGGAACCAGCAATACTTAAATCGATAATGGCTTTGTCATCACCAATATATGCCAAAGTACCCTTATGATGGTATTGGAAATCGACTAGGTTGGATTCAATCTTTTCGATCTTAATTTTCAACGATTCCTTGTCAGGACAACCTGGTTGTTCCATCTTCCATTTCAACTGATCAATCTCATGTAATTTTTTCAAATATTTTGCCAAATATTCACCTTCTTGATGAGCTACTTGAGCAGTAGGAACCCAACCTGGATGGAAAGTACAGTCACCAATACCAAATACGGAATCTTCGGCACCTAACAATCTTAGCTTGTCATCGATCAACAAACCACGTCTATCGGTTTGTACATCTAATTTTTTCATGATGTCCATGGTCAGTTTCTGTGGCTTAATACCAGTAGACCAGATTAGCACACCATATGGGTATTCGACTTCTTCACCTTTACAGGATGCATAGACAGCATCTGGGGTGACGCGTTTAACCAAAGTGTCTAATTTTAGGTCAACATCTTCATTAATTAAGAATTTTTGGGTGTAGTCGATCAATTTCTTATCAAACATGTTCAAGATATTTGGCAAGCCCTCAATCAAAGAGACTTTGATATCTTGGGCGACTTCCGGCATAGTCTTTGTCAAATCTTGTTTGATAAAATCCTGCAACTCAGCGACAAATTCGACACCAGTTGGACCACCACCGACGACCAAGAAGTTTAGTAATTTGGCTCTCTCCGGATCATCACGGGGTAAAAACGAGGCCTTTTCAATGGTATTCATGATCTTAGCTCTAGCTCTTTCAGAATCTGTGACTTCCTTCATAAAGATAGCATTTTCGGTGACACCCGGGATATTGAATGTAGTGGAGGTAGCACCGATACTCATAACCAGATAATCATATTTTAAAGTTTTTAAAGTTTGTACGGTTGGACAGCGTTTATTTTGGGAGTCAGAAGATACAGGTTTGATAGTCAAGGTCTTATTAACTAGATCGACATCAGTAGCATAAGCTTCATAGTAGATAACCTCACCCTTAGACCTTCTAGTGATGGATCTAATAGGTTCAACGATAGATTTCAAATTGACAGTGCCGACTGGGGTAGAAGGTAACAATGGTGTGAAAAGGAAGTAATTTCTTGGGGATACTATGACAACGTTATATAAGGAAGTGTCTAATTCTTGCAAAAGAGAGACGGCACCCCAACCGGTACCCAAAATAACCAAAGTCTTACGAGGAGAACCATCAGCAAAGGTTGGGGATTGTGGTTCTTGATCATTTGGATGCAATTCCTTATATAAACTATAGGAGAAATAACTGGCGATAGTCAAAGTGGAATATAAAGCGAATCTTGAGACAAACTTACCAAAGGAACGTAATTTAGACTTTGGTTTTAAAGAGGTAGAAGATTGCTGTTGTAAAAGAGGAACAATTCTGTGGAAATGTCTATTGGTACTAGTATCAGTACTTAAAGTTTTGAAATTAGATGATGTGAATTTGGAAGTATTCTTGATAGTTGAGAGACAACGTTGTTGTTTGATGATGGAAGGGATCAAAGTTCTTTGTAAAATGGAAGATTGACTCTTCGAAACGGAAATCATCAAAGATAATGATCTACCACCCATATTCATTACTATTTTATTTTATTTTTTTATTTATTTATTTATCTATTTATGTAATTGTTTTCTTTAATTTTTTTTTTCTCTCTTCTTTATCTATATTAGAAATTATTGTAATTGAGTCCAGCTTACTTTAAAATCAAAGTAGTGTGATATATACATCAACTGTACTCAGTCAAGTCACAAAGCCACAGTATAATAAACCAAAAAAAAAAAAAATAAGAACAAGAATGTTTCTTTTTTTTTTTTATTTTTTTATTTTTTTTTCTTTAGTGGGAAAAGCAAAGATTACTATATATAAATACAAAGGAAAGCAAACCAAGAACAAGAGAAATATTTATTAGTTTGAGATATAGGAAAGCTTCAATTAGGGAAAAAAATAAAAAAAAAAAGAACAAAGAATTAAAGAAAACATTGCCTACTTGAAAATTGATAGAACCTTACAAGGCAAATGAGTTTTATTTATTATTTTTATTATCTCCAGTTGAAAATGTCCGATGTTTTTGAATCTGCCGCCACGCACTCATAAACAGATTATATAAACTCCAATTGGAACTTTGACCAATAGAAAGTCACATATAAAAATACAAACAAACAATACGATGTGATATGGTATTATGTTGCGTTATATTATATTATATATACAATATCTAGAAAATCTGTTTTTACGTAAAGCAAGGTTTCAGATCAAATAATAAATAGCCAGCAATAATAATAATAATAGTAAGTGAGGAAATCTGAATTATTTAAAATGTTAAACTTTGGATTCTTCTAAAAAATTATAATATTTCTTGTTGATATTTTCCTTGCTTCTACCTTCTTTTTTTATTACTTGCCCAGAAGTAAAAAAAATTAAAAAAAAAAGAAAAAAGAAAAAAGGAGCAATTCCTAGAAGAATTCCATCCAATCAAATGGACTATATAACGAAATAAACAAAAAAAAAAAGAAAAAAGAAATTTCCGTGGAGATAGGAATTATTTTCCGCTTTTCTTCTCATCTCAACTCCCTCCTCCCCCCTTTTTTTTTTCCCTTTTTCTTTTTTCTTTTCTTTAATTTTATTTTATTTTATTTTATTGTATAGATTTAAAGGGAGCAACGGCTTTACCGGAACAACAAAGGGAACACCAAGAAAAAAATTAAATAAATAAATAAATAAATAAATAAATAAATCCAGTTTTCTTGTTGTTATTTATATATTTATCTTCATACATTATATTCTTCTCTTTTTCATCCTTTTTTTTTTTTCTCATGATCTTTGGTTATGCTGTAGACGCGGCTAAAAAGAAAAATGTTCTAAATTAGGGTACAGTGAAATAAAGATATCAACCAACAAACGCAGATGGAAAAGATGTTCGTTAGAAAAAAAAAACTTCTAAGATTCTCTTAAGTTCGATTGCCTTGATCTTGCTTGAAAAAAAAAAAGAAAAAACAATTTCTAGTTCTTGGGTTGCTCTTGGACTTTGACAGTTTAGGCACTAATGATATTTTTTTTTCTTTCTTTTTTTTTTTTTTTTTTTAGATAATTCACTTTTCCTCATTTGTGGTAGTGTAACACCCAAGAGACGTTTTTAATCGTCTATTAAATTGCTCAAACATCAAGGAAAAACAACATTCAGATAGAGTCGGATTGAATTTATCGTTATCCCTTTCATCGCTAATAAAATTTGTGTCTGTATCCATTAACTCCAAAATACTAAAATTTATCCCATTTGATCTCAAATTGTCGCGTATCAGATCTCTACCCTTGAAACCAATCTTGGTACTCTCTGTACCAAATATCAACAAAAGTTCTTTACTTGGCTCCACTTCTTTTATTACTCTCGATAAAGTATTATCATTCATTCCAAACCCTAGAGTCTTCGAATCTATATCTGTTGGAGAAAAACAGGTGGCACAACACACACCCTCGTTCAATAATGATCTAAACGCTAAATGGCCTCCAAGACACATCCCTGTAGCACCAATCCCACGTCCATCAAAATTCGCCATTTCGTACAACTTCTTACAACATATATCAATGTCTTCGTCGTATGAATCCAATGGTTTTTGTATCTTATAATCGTTACCATCCTCCTGGCCTTGGTTATTGAATGGCAACGGTTCAGAACCAACAAAATTATGGAACAATGAAGGTGATATGACTATGTACCCATTCGAGGCAATCCTTTTGGCTAATCTACGTACTGTCTCTGTTACTTGATATATTTCACTAAATAATATTATACCTGGGAATTGTGCCCTTGGGTAATTTTCAATAAATGGAGTCCATATGAATATATGTAATGGGTTCTTGCCATATCTTGTGATACTATCAACTTGTTCTTCTCTAACCAACATTTTTTTTTTTCCTTTTCTCTCTCTCTCTCTCTCTCTCCACCATATTATCATAAAATTTGAGTTTAACAAAAAAAAAAAAAAACCTTCTAAGTTCTATCTTTTTTTTCCTCCCCCAACCTTAAATACATGCTTATATATACATATATTAAAATAGGATAAGTTTAATTAAGTAGATGCCTTTTATATGGATCATGATGATAACAACAATTGAAATAAGGGGAGATAGTGTAGCAACAGCAATAATTATTCCCAAAAAAACAAAAAAAAGGTTTTGTGGATATTATTTTGTATACATCATTTCACAAGTATATTATTTAATCATTAAATATTGATAGATGCTAAAATTTCAATAAAGGGATATCTGGTTAAAGATATTCTTTTTCCCCTATCTTATCTTATCTTATCTTGTTTTACTTAAATAGGCAATTCTAGATTGTGATCCAAATCCCTTCTTTTTCCGTTTTTTTTTTTTTCTTTAATTTCATCAAATTTTCAATATGGTAGTGCAAATATGGAGAAGAAAAAGAAGAAGATACATAGTTAATTTCCTATGCACAAAACAATCTACAAAAAACTTATACTTGTGTTTTTTAGTTTTTAGTTCATACCCATGTACATGCTTTTTGTTTTTGTTTCTTTGTTTCTTTGTGTTATATTTGAAGATATATTGTTTGTAGCAACAACATCAAAAAAAAAATTTACATTAACAATGACCTCTCATAGGTGTCTTAGGCATCACTAAATCTAATACACAATGTAAGATACTAATCCAAGACCCAAAGGTTAAATATTGTAGATTTCATCAATATCAAGATCCAACTAAATTGATTTCCTCTTCAGCTAACATATCAAATAAAAAAGATGGATATATTTATATTTATACATATAGATTATTATATGACTCATTGGTTAATCACAACCAAAGAACTAAGTTAAATTGGTTAAAAGTTGACAATTCAATAGTATCAAATGGTAATGTTAGTAAATTAACCCAGTATGACCACAGTAAAGGGTACATTTTATGCAAAATTGGAATGACGACCAAAAATGATGTACAAATACGATTAAAAGAATGGGAATCCCATTGTCATCATCCTGTTACTAACTTAACCCCAGACAGAGTGTCTTTTTTAATTCAAAGATATACTTCTAACTGTGCTAATTTTAATTCTAACAACAGCAACAGCAACAGCAATAGCAATAATAACAAATCGTTTAAATTTATCTCATTAAGTAAATTGTTTCAACAACTATCAATCAAGGAAAATTATCATCATAATCATCTTCATGAAATTCCACAGCTTACCACAAACCATTTTTCTACTTATAAAAATGGTGGCTTTTATGTTTGTAAAACAAGTAAATTATCACTGAATGAAATTGAATCATTTTTACATCAATACTTTTGGAAAAAATACGGTCGCGGCATAATTCACTGTCTAGGGTGTTCAACAAATAATAATAAAAATAGTAATACAAGAAAACATATTGAATGGTTTAATGTACCAATTAAAGAATTGCCTGATATGTTATACACAATAGATAAATTTACTCATGTCCAATCGTAAAGAATTCTTCTTGTTTGCTCCACAATGAATTGTATATTTATTGAACTAGAAATATTATATTCGCCACTATATCCGCGTTTCAAACATTTCATGATATTGTCATTTACTGTATCACTCGATACCTGTCTTAATATTACTTCTGATGGGAGCAATATTAAAAGACATTTTCCGCTGATTTCCGAACTCAATGAGTCATGAAACTGGTTGATAGAATTCCCGCAAATTGATTGATCTATATTATTATACAATTTAGCAAATTCGCTACTATCGGAACTGAGTTGATCACTTATTGACAAATTTACTATATATGGTGACTCTGCATGTAGTGTATATTTCATAGCTTTCATCGGATTGATAATACATTTATTGAAAGTATGTTGGAAATTTACAACATTTAAAAACATATTTTCAGATTTGCTTTGTATATATTGAGTTAAATTTATAAATATATCAAATATAACCATCTTTGTGCAATAATTACGGAAGTTTCTTCTATTCAAATAGTTTATTGAGTCAGTGAACCCATTTCTGTGATATAGATCGCAGTATATATAATGAATATTTGAATTGGACCATATTTTATGCTGTATATCAACCTTGGATATATTGAAATAGTAAACATGACATTTTGGCGAATGATTTAATACCATATCGCATAATTGTAAACTATTATCGTTTAGTAGATCTCCACCCAACACTAAAACATTTCCTGAAAATTTTTTAGTTAATTCAAATCCTAAATCACCTTTATCTAAGATCCATTGCATTATTGATGTAGAATATTTTAAAAACATAATCTTTTATATTATAAAAACCAATTAATATATTACCATACTAACTTTAATTTCTCAAATGTTACAATCCTTGTTTAATATACATATTTCTCAATTGTCATAGATAAATATAACTTGTTATTCCCGTATTTTTGTGTCATCTTTGTTTTAATTAAACATTGTATCTGTTGTTTTTCAATTTTCTGTCATCAAATTTTGATCATGTGAAAAGGAAAGGAAACAGAAAACATACGTTAATCAGGCTGACGTTTTAATTTTTTTTGTTTTTACAACGATAGAAGCTATATTATTCATGATGATAGAGATATTCAACCATTCACCAAAATAATACGGATATATAATTAGCAATATCTTCGTTTGGATTAACTTCTTCTGCTATTTCTTCCTGTTATTGATTTCTCTACTTGATAACATTATCGGGTTAAAAGATGTCAACACCAGCTGCAGAGCAAAAGAAATTATTAGAACAGTTAATGGGTAAAGAATCCCAACATGGTAAATATCATAGCAATAGTTACAAAAGCCGATATCAAAATAACAGGAAAGATCTAGGTTTGTACGACCCCAAAATATGTAAAGCATATCTGGTCGGTGATTGTCCCTATGACTTGTTTCAAGGCACAAAGCAAAGTTTAGGTAAATGTCCACAGCTACATTTGGCTAGATATAAACTACAATATGAAAGGGAGAAAAAAAATGGTAAAAAGTTCCCTGAGTTTGAAAGAGAATATTTTATTATTTTATCCAAAATTATTAACGAATGTAACGGACAGATTAAAATTGCATTAAAGAAATTAGAGCATACCCCAGAAGAGAGAGCTAAGATCCAAAGCATTACTAAGGAAATTGATGTCATCGACAAGAGAATTGGATTAATGATGCAAGAAATAAATATTCTGATAAAACATAATCAAGTGTCTAGAGCAATGAGACGATCTGTAGAATTAGAAAAATTGCAAGAGAGAAGAGTTGTCGTAGCTAAAAAGATTAAATTTATTACAGAAAATATAGGTCAAAGTGCACAACAAAAATTACAAGTATGTGAAGTTTGTGGTGCATATTTATCTAGATTAGACACAGATAGAAGGTTAGCCGATCATTTCTTAGGGAAAATACATTTAGGATATGTCAAGATGAGGGAACAATATAAACTATACTCTACAAAAAACACAAAGAATAAAGAGTTGGTTATTTAACTATGTATATCTAAACTCTTTCTAAAAAAGATAGACTCTGATTACAAAGAAGATAGAAGGAACTCCCTGACACCATATTATTCATATACAAATAATAAAATAACTGGTGCACCTTTTATACAACTGACAAATTAAATATCAAATATCTAAAACGAATGTCTGAAAAAAGATATATATATGTTGGAGATTAAACTGTGATACTAATACTACCAGACTCTTGCATTTTTCAAATTAAAAGAGAAAAACTATAAATGTCCTGCTCTCTTTCCATCAAGTATCGAATATGATATGTGCAAAAATGATCTATCTTTTGTTAGGTCTACTATATTCTAAAAAAGTACAAAGAAGTTTCTTTATTTCTTTCCCACTCTTATATATAAGTAATTTTTTTTTTTACTTTGGTTTAGATCTCAATGTGCATTTTGTAAATTCACAGATTTATATGTTACCACATTATGGCCTCTTATATTATCTTTAATTTCTTCAAATTCATTTGTATTTTTATTATATCGTTCCCGTATTAAATCACCGGTCAAAGTGTGAGTTTTGAATATGTCATTATTTCTTACAACAGAAAATGGGTAAAATTTAATAAAGCCGGAACCATTTGGTATAGCATCGAGTTGAACATCTTGATACTTCTTTGATACCACTGGTTTAACTCTTTTCATATAATATTCATCTAAAACAGCACTAAATAGGATCATATCAACCTTATTTCTATTCTGATATTTATTTAAAATCAATTGAAACAAATATTGGTTTATCAAAATAGCAAATAGTGTAGAAAATGATACTGGTGAAAGACAAATAAAAATCAAAGAAATGGGTGAAAAGGTCATGAAAAGGTTGGTGATAAATTTGGTAGGAACCCATTTCCTAATCTCATAATAGTAATCTTTATCTGATAATGAATCTGTTGAATTTTTAGCTCTATGTTTTCCGTTGAATATTTTAATGATGCAATTTTTGGCCATACTAAGAGGTGTTATTTTGGGTGAAAATTTGTTTTCATTATCAATTAAAGTCTTTAAAGGTCTTCTAAAAACATCTGGCGAATTAGTGGATACCTTTGGAGTATAAAATAGGGAATAATATCTGTAATGTCCCAATAAAAAATAAATACTTATGAATATGTTTATAATGACAATGAAAATAAGTAATAAGAAGAGGAAATAATCAAGGTACTTTAAACTATTATAGTACCAATTATTGTTAGATTTATACTTTTCTAATTTAATATAAAGCTGATTTCCTGACTTATCACTATGATTCATGTTATAGTCATTGTTAATACTGGAGACCTGTGGTAATAGATTATATTTCCTTAAAGTGTCTGACTTGGTAAAATCGAATAATGTCTCTACAGTATGAGTATCATATATATTCATATAATTAGGTTTTATCAAATTGTCTTGAAGAAATCTTATGATGAATGTTAAAATAGTTAACCCATGGCCCAATGGTTGTGCCAGTGTCCTTGCCTTCCCATCCCAGTCCACCAATTCCGCTTTTTCATTGTAAAATAACAACAAATCAGATGGAGACATCTTTATAAGATGATAAATCCACTTAAAATAATTCATATTATCAAAATCAATAAATTCTTCATCGTTTTCCTTATCTTTTTCAACACTAATTGTTTTTTTTTTTGTAAATTTAAAGAACATCTCTCCTACCTACACTTTTCCTCTCTCTTGCCATAAAATGGTTGACGTATTATATACTATCATATATTCATCTTTTATCTCTTTACATGCTTCTCCAAGTCTTTCAAAAACAGTTAAAACATGCCATTAACCGGAATGATGGAGACTAATAGTTGTGTCTGTAATAGACTAATGGATAATTTCTGTCTAATGTTATTTGAAAAGATTTGATTCTATGTTTAGCACATCGTGTAATTTACCACTTTCGGTAATAACTGGGGATTTGATTTCTACAAAGGTTAACAAACTCTTCTCTCTAACCTTGCAGTTTAAGTTGCCTATAGCATACCCTTTTATCTCTTAATACATTGATTGTACCTTGTTCAAATAAAAAACAATAGGTGATTGGAAGAAGATTTTGTTTCATGCTGATACATTTCAAGTTTAACTTTTAAAAATCTTATCACATAAATACACACACATATACATATATTATAGAAATAATATGACTAAAATTCAAAATAGCATAGCCAAACTACTTGGAAAGAAACGAGAGGTTATAGAAAGAGTTCTCAATGAAGATGAAGAAGAATACAAGTCATTACCAGAACAAGAAAGTTTACATTCTATTGAAGAAATCATGAAGGAAATTGAAACAGAAACCATACTTGATCGTCAAGAAGTAATTGAATCATGTATAGAACTGTTAATGAAGGAACCTAAACTTTTATTGAAGAATTCTCATTTAAACTACCTTTATTTTGCATTCACTACACAGCTTCCTCCAAATTTAACAGCTCTGGATGCATCACAACCCTGGATGCTATATTGGATTGCCAATTCTTTGAAAGTTTTGTCACCAGAATCATTATCTGAAGATTTTCAGAGAAGGGTTACTAGAAAATTGTTGGAGATATCACCAGAAGGTGGTCCTTTCGGTGGTGGTATTGGACAAATTCCTCATATAGCAGGTACCTACGCTGCCATCAATGCCCTATCACTATGTAATAATATTGAAGGCTGTTGGGACAAGATTAACAGAAAGGCCATCTATGAATGGTTATTAAAGCTAAAACAAGCTGATGGCGGATTTAAAACATGTTTAGGAGTTGGTGAGAATGACACAAGAGGTGTATATTGTGCATTGAGTGTAGCTTCTGTGCTAAATATTTTAACACCACAGTTATGTGATGGTGTATTGGAATATCTTATTAATTGTCAAACTTATGAAGGCGGATTTGGTGCAACACCACAGGTAGATGAAGCACATGGCGGGTACACATTTTGTGCTGTAGCCAGTCTGATGATACTAAAACAATTAGATAAGATTAATGTTAAAGCATTGATACAGTGGTGTAGTTCTCGACAGTGTTTTGAAGAGCGTGGCTTAAATGGGAGGTCAAATAAATTAGTTGATGGATGTTACAGTTTTTGGATCGGTGGTACTGCTGCCATGATAGAAGCAGCCGGTTATGGGTGTTGTATTGATCGAAATGCATTACATGAATACATATGTCAATGCTGTCAAAATGAACAAGGTGGTGGACTTATCGATAAACCTGGAAAAAGCCCTGATTTTTATCATACAAATTATGTGTTACTAGGTTTATCCATAAGTGAAAGTGAATATTCTTTACAAGAAGACAATATAACAAACAATATATCAACTATCTTAATCAGATCTAAACAGAACAATTCCCTATCTTATCCCTTATCTAATTTGAATTCAATTAACCCTGTATATGGCATTCCTAATACAGATTTATTGAATTTTGTAAAACACTTCAATACATCTTTATAGAAGTTTAGTATAATCCTATATTAATATGTATATGTAGTTACTATTTTAATTAATTCAATCAAACAATGCATGTCGAAATTACAATACATAATAAACAGGCAAATATGTAAAGAATATGAATGTGTGTAGATCATTAACTCACCTGTATCATGCTAATTATTTCATTGTAATACATTCATTTATCTACTATGCATTAAGATGACATTCTTGTATTTTTTTGAATTTTTCTATCTATGCAATTATAGCTAAAAAGTGAGAAAAAATATATTCAACTTGTTCCAGAAAGCAATAAAACTAAATAACATGCAAGGAATCCAGAGTAGAAAAAAGAGAGATGAAGGCACAAAATAGTAAGAGAATAATGTTGAGATTCAGAGGATGAATAAAAGACTTTTATTTTGCTGTTTCAAAGATTAATTGATACGTTAAAACAGACAAGCCATATCATATTGAAGTATTATTCTTATTCCTTAATATCAATACAAAGATCATTAAAAGAAAATAGGGAGAGAGTACTTCTTACTCTATCACTATAAGACTGCTTTTAATACTCATATTTTTTTTTGCAGCATGAATATATTTAGATTAAATAGACAAAGAGGTGACGAAGAAGAACTTTTGAATTCAATACCCGGTGGTTTTCCCACAGTAAACGTATCTAATTCAAGTAACAATAATACCACTCAGTCACAGGATGTTCCACTTGCGAATAATAGTACGGTAAGTTTTCTAAGAATAGTTTTACAAATTCCTTTGTACATTCTTTATTATTTGGTTATGATTATATTGATGATTCTTTCATTGTTGAAACCGATTCTCAATTTTAATAAACTTTATGCTCATCGTCATAGACAACATTATGACTATAACACAAATATGAAAGTTTTATTAGACCAAATTTCAAATGAAGATGTTCACAATGATTTACATTTAGAATCATCAAATTGCACATTTGGCTCAGTATATAATTCCGAGACATCTGTGATTTCAGCTCAATTGATCCAAAAGAGTTACCTAGAGTTATTAGAGAATTGCTCATCTGAATGTAAATTCGGTTTAATATATTTACATAATCCATTACTCTGTGATAAGATGAGTTATGTGAAGCATATCCTTTGTTCTCCGAGAGTTATTAATTGTATTAAAAGTTATCAGATATTACTTTGGTTTGGCGATGTCACTACATCGGCAGGGTTGCAAGTATCTAATGCTTTAAAGGTACGTAGATTCCCTTATTTCGGTGTATTATCTAGGAGAAGTAATGAAACTGCAGAGATTATATTCAATTTTAATGGTCCTATTGAAAAGTTTAATCCACAAGATTTAGAGTCTGTGCTTGTTCAAAAATATCCTCATCTATTGCAGATGATTGAACAAAGACAAAACATAGAGAGAGATAGACTAATCAGGCAACAACAAGATGAGAGATTTAGACAATCACTTTTACATGACCAAGCAAGAGAACGTCAACGAAATGAGGCACTTCGTAGAGAGCAAGAACAAAGAGATCAAGAATTATTAAAGAGGCAGTGGTTATTGTGGAGAAAAAGTCGATTACGTCCGGAACCTACTAGATCACAAGCACAAGATGTAAGTAGAATAGCCATTAAAATGAATAATTTTCATAATAATAGTTCTAGAATAGTAAGAAATTTTGACCCAACATTACCTATCGAGGAAATCTATGCGTTTGTTGAATTGACACAAAATAATATTATGGAGTCAGGAGATCGTTATGAATATGGAGACAATCCACCAAGTGGATATCAACATCAATATAAGTTTAAATTGATCATACCTGTTCCAAGGAAGGAACTTGTTCCGTCAACACTCATTGGGAATGAGCCTGGAATATATCCATCGGGTAACATTATTGTTGAATCCGTATAAAGAATCAATTGATAGAAAACAATATAATATAAATTTTGTGGATATTGGAAATATATTTTTTGTTATATATATATATATATATGTTTAAATGAGAATACATAATAAAATTAAATGTGCATTTAGAAAAATCATCTAGTTGAAACGAACATTATTCATTGCTTTTCTTTTATTTAGAGAAATCAACCTATTGACCTTTTTTAATTTTACTCTTGCTTACTGATTTACCAACTTTCTTTTTCTTCTTTTTGACAAGACCATCCATATTATGTTTAGCTATTGCAGAGTAACCTAACCAAAATTTATCAAAACTATCAACAGGCACAATTGTAGAACACTTATGTTTGTTGACTTTAACACCATACGATATTCTAACAAGTATATTATATATATTTTGAGAGATAGTATCATTTACTTTAATTCCTGATTCCTTTGAAATATCATACTTGGGTGATTCATCAGTATTATATTCTAGATTGCCATCAACAAGATCTGGTTTAATGTATCTTTTCATTGTAAAACGTACAGCAATTGCCTTCTTATTAGCTTCTTTAAAATATTCTTCAGCTTTTTTCAAAAAAGCATCTTGCTCAATACAGCCATCATTAGTCATTATGTAGATGTGTGTATGTGTATATCAAAAGAGATAATGAGAAAAACTCAGAATATTGAAATATGATATTTTTAAACCAAATTTAATCTGATCACTTCGACTCCTTAATCAAAGTTAATTAAGAAAACACAATTTGACTATTTTTTGGTAAAATGAAATTATTCAATACTGTTGGTTTAAGTAGTGATATAAACTATCATCAGTAAAGTGCCATTGTTGGTTGTGGTTTTGTCTTTTTTAGTCTTTATTTTTCAGTTCAAGCTATATTTTATTTTTTTTTCTCTACCGCAGAATTTCAAAAAATTTTTCTACTAACAACTGGTAGAATTCAGACACTTTCATATTATCAATGCATAGATACTTATGAGCACATGTATCAACGTATCTTTAATCGCTTATGGTCTCTATGGTTAGAGACTTCAAACAATGATAGACCAAATGATATAATAGATTTGTTTCGAAACAGTTATATAGTTATATATAGAAAAACTATTTGAGAATATACATTTTTTCAAAGATGAATCTATGCTATTTCAAAATAATATTCAAAATTAATAAACAATCAAATAAATAAGAAAAATCGCACCTATAATTAAAGTTAAAATCAATAGAGATTAAACAAGTATCTTGTTATCATCAGTGACTAATTTATATTAAATATACGCAGATACCATGATGATTATAGTTCATTCAGTTTATTCATGTATTGCACTCTTCTTTAAAATGGCACCTTCTTCCTTAACCATTCTCTTAACTTCCTCTGGATCAAGTTTATTTCCGTTTGAATCAACAAACACAGCTTTAATTTCTGCTTCATTAATCATTTCATCTACTATGGAATCTTGGATCATTTCAGCTTCAGAAGTAGGAGTTGGAAAACCGTAACTGAAACTGGCAAAATCGTCAGTCTTAACTCTTTGAGACTTTTGTGCTTGGTACTGATCTACACTTAAGGTGTATCCATTACAATCATAATCCCAACCGGATAACCATTTAGAAGCTTCACAAGAATCATGTGACCACATTGAACCATAAGCCAAAGCCTTACGGTTTTGGAAGAAATAAATGTTGCCGATAACAAACAAGGTAATAACTGCATAAGCAGCTTGTTTGATAATCTTATTGGATGGGATAACAAATAATGCATCAAAACCATGACCTAACGCCAGAGCACCAAAGTAATAAGCAGGAAGATATTCATAGACAAAATAATTCCCACCCAAAAAAATGTATGGTGCCATATAGATAGCATAACCTAATAAATATTCAACTGTTTGGATGTGGAAGTCGATAATATAAATGGTTTGGAAGATAGTTTTACCAGTTTGCCATGCAATTAACTCACATGCAAAACCAAGACCAAAGATTATGATAAATAAAGTGACTGCAAACCACATGATTGCATTACCAATGAAATAGACATTTTCAAAATTGTGATAGGCTAATTCTACACCACGTGACATAAATGGCCAGGATAGTGGGTTTGAATTATAGGAATTTGGAATATCCTTTTTCTTACTAACGTAGACAATCTTTTTATGAATCTCAACAAATTTTTGTAAGAAGGATAATCTTGGATATGAGACCCTTTCAGTATCATCTGGTAAGAAGTCATGGTCATTACTTTCAATATACCATAGAGTTAAATCTTTGATCCCTTGAGTAGCACATGTAACTTCTTGTTGATTGTAACTGGAAGCTGGTAAACGAGTATCATGAGAGAAAAGGTAGCAACCTGTCATAGCGTGTCTCAATCTAAATTTAGTATTAATGGCTTTAACGGCCTCTTTGGCACCTTCTACAGACTTATCCTTATCAATTTCAATGATCCAATCATCGTTACCATCCCCTTCAAAACCTTCGTAACCGTAACATGAGACTTCCTTTTGCCAATCACTGTTTTCAGAGACTGGAGGTTTGTGGTCATGTGAATGTAATCTACAATGGGTTTTATGATTCAACCTAATCTTGGTACCATCAACCAGTTCGGTAAAATTAGTGATTGGGTTACCTGATTCAGAATATAATTCAAGGTACCATTCATTCTTAGGATCTTCGTATGGATATAAAGTAATCTCTTGTTGTTTGGAACCAGCAGTGTAAAAGATATCATGAGAATGCAAATAACCACCATATGTACCAGCATGACGAATGGTAACTCTGGAACCAAGACCTACAGGAGCTTTAACGTTTTCTGGGATATTATTACCAATCAATTCATATCTGTATTCTGAGGATAAAATCTCTGCATCCTTACTAATATGAGTAGTTAATTGGAAATGAGCGTAAAATGATAACACGTAAACAAAAGTTGGAATAATTAAGCATAATAAACCTTTTATCGTAGTATGTTTTATAGATGAACAGACAGATTTAGATAGATCACCAATGTTTAGGATGAATTTTAAAACTAAACTAATACCAACCCAGATAATAATAAAAGCACCAACCCATTTAGTAGAAACAGTACAACCTAGGGCAATGGCAGAACTAAACAGAGAAATGTACGATTTGCAAGATCCCATTGAATATAACTGAGATCTCTTGAAAAGGTAGATAGCCAATGCAATGAAGAAAAGATATGGAGATTCATCAAAGATGTAACGAGAAATTGTCACATAACCATTTTCAAAGACCAAAGCCAAAGAGATTGCAAAGGCAACAAACATTTTAACACCAGTGAGACGTAAAGTGGAATAGAATAAAACCACAGTCAATAAACCTAATACAGAAGAAAATAATCTAAAGGTAACGTATGGGACTTTATTTGGATATGGATAGCCAGCTGGTTGAAAATTGAATTGGCCATCAAATCCATTAAAGAATGAAACTAAAAAGTAAAACAAATTGGCCATTGGTGGGGTAGTCCCAATGAAAAATTCACGATTAATATAATTAGAGATGATACCACCAACAATACTTTCTTTATCAATGACATTATTTGGTGCAGTTAGGTTGTGTGATCTGACAGCAGAACCAATTATCACCAAAACGATAAGGTACAACTTATCGAAAAGACTATTGGAAATACGACTATTTACAAATTCATCTGTTACCTTGATATCCAAATAAGGTCTCACAGGACCATTTTTAACTTCAATTGGTTCCAAGGAGGTATCACCTACCTTCTTATTGACTGATTTTTTACCCTTCACAGACATTATCAATATAATTGGATTAGAAACCTAACAAAAAAAAAAAGAAAACTGTGTGAAAGGAGCAAAAAATTTAACTATGTCAATAATTTGTTATATTTTGTGTTAGTTTGCGTTTTTGTCAAGTCTTTAGCTAATACTAAACACATATAATCAATAATATTTACAACTGCATGAATATTTCCCTCTCCAAACCATTATTACAATGGATTCCAATATTCTTTATAACATATATGGATATGAAGATGGACAAATGTAAATAAACAAACAAAAAAAATTCTTCAAGGAAAAGAAGGAAAAAAAAAATTGCAATATTTCGTGTAAAGGGATACCATATTTTTGTACCGATAAGAGATTTCTAAAGAGTGTGCAGATAATAAAGGTCCAATTGTAGTGGGAAAGTATGTGTATACAGACCATCCTCGATTAACTCAACCAATAATATATAATACTCTATTAGTGCAATACTTCTTTTTTTTTTCTTTTTTTTAAATAAAAATATACATAATCTATAATCAATTAATTATTTTATTGATATTCTTTGTGGGAGTTTTAAAAGATGTTACAATCATAATCCCAATTAGGTAACCATTTCGATTTCCTACATTTCTTTCTAGACCATGATAATCCATAAATCAATGGTTTATAAGTGTTAAAAAAATAAATACAACCACCAGTAAAAATGATTAATGCTAACATTCCTATTATCTTTGTTCTTCTGTTAAAATATGTTACTAGCAGATTGAATCCACAAGCTAATGCTAAGATACCAAAATAATAAGCAGGTAAGTAATGGTGTAAAAACAACTGCCTTTTCATAAAAAATGATGGGACGAAATGGATGGTAAAACCCAATAGATAATGAAATGTTTGAAGGTTGAAATTAATAATATTTGGATCCTTAAAAATGCTAGTGACGCCTAATTGCCATGAAACCAATTCCCCCATAAAGATTCCAATGAAGAACAAGGCAAATAATGAAACAGACCACCACATGATGGCGTTACCTAGTAGATAGATACGTCTATTTTTTTCAGACCAGTAACTTATACCTCTTGATAAGAAAGGCCATGAATTTGGATAGGAAGAATAAAGATGAGATGCCACTAAATTCTTGTTAATGTGCCACATCTTTTGATGAGATTCGATAAATTTGCGCCAAAAGGATGGGTTTTCATAAGATACCCTTGGTGACTTTGATTCGTCAAGGTTCATATTCTCGTTATCTTCTACGTACCATTGAGTCAAATGGAACTTTCCCTGAGTAGCACAGGTAACTTCTTGTTGGTTGAACCCCCACGCAGGTAAGTTGACTTCGTGTGAGAAAAGGTAGCAACCACTGGCAAAATGTTTTAGTTTAAAGATAGTCTTCAAAGCAATAACCCTCTGTTTAGCCTCAGGGTCTGTTGTTGCTTGTTTATCTATTTCGATGATCCAGGTATCGTTTACATCACCATCGAATCCATGTGCCCCGTAGCAAGACACTTCAGTCTGCCAATCACTAAATTCCGAGACAGGAGCAGGGAAATCGTGTGAATGCAGTCTACAATATGTCAAAGGATGCAACAGTCTGATTTGAGTACCATCCTTCAAGGATTCGAAGTTTGGAACAGTGACACCGGGATTTGATGCCAATTCAATGATCCATTTGTTGTTATCATCCAGATGTGGATATAAAGTGATCTGTTGTTGCTTGGACCCTGTTTCCAAGAGATGAGGATGCGAGTGTAGATAGCCACCCATCGTGCCGACGTGACGGATAGTGACCACAGATGATATGCCCACGTCTCTTAAGATGTTTACTGGGACATTGCTGTTATGGAGAGTAGATCTGAAAGCGGGGGACAAAAACCCTGAACCATCCCCTGCGTTGGTAAGGGTATCAAAATGAATCTTGAAAGCCATACAATAGATTATGAATGGAACAACTAACAAACAGATGAATTTAGCCAGGATCAGTTTAATAATCTTGTTTGGTTTTAAAGAAAGATCTCCTATAGACAGCCATATTTTGCAGATTGACAATAAACCTATCCAAGCGAGAGTGAAAAAACCTACCCATTTGGAGGAAATAGCTAAACCCAATGCAATACCTGTGGATAAGAGAGCCTTATAAGATTTGCAAGTGTCAATTGGATAGAGTTCGAATCTTTTATAGGAATAAACGGTTAAAGCGATGAAAAAGATCAGTGGTGAATCCAGAAGGATGTAGCGAGATATGGTAACAAAGGAGTTTTCTAATACAAAAGAGACAGTGATCAGCAGACAGACGAACATGGAGACACCAGAATATCTTAGGGTCATATACATTAGAAGGACAGTTAGGGAACCTAGGATAGCAGAAAATAATCTCATTGGGACATAAGGAGTATTTGAAGGGTATTTTTCACCAATTGACTCAAATTGGAAACTCCCATCAAACCCACAAAGATATGAGATTGCAGCAAATACCATTTTAATTAGTGGAGGATGAACATCCATGAAAAAGATTCCCTTAATGTACTTAGAAGCAAAACCACCGAAATGAACTTCATCAAAGACGACAGAATCTGGATATTGTAAGTTATATAATCTGACAACCGCGGTAAATAAGACCAGAAATAAAACAGTCAATCGTTCCTTAAAGGTTCTTATTGATCTTAGTTTCTCTAGTTTGTTGTTTGGTTGAGAGACTAGATAGCTTCTTCTGGGACCATTTTTAAATTCAAAGTTTGAAACAGGGTCATTCTCACATGTGCTGCTGATATCATTTTGAGCAATATTATTATCCTGAGGTACTGTAGTATTCATTCTTTTATTATTATTGTTATTATTATTATTGCCTTCTTCTTCCTTCCGTGCCCTAGTTGCAAGCTTTGTAGAATGTTGTTACAGTTTTACTTTTTTCTCACCTGTGTCGTAAATGTCTATATATTGCACACTGATATAAATGCAAACGAAAAAATATGAGTTATAGAGATATGCAACATACCTTTACTAAGGTAATCTTATATTATATCATGTCATATTATATGTATATATAAACCGTTATTTCAAGCCTTGTACAAGCTAGTGGTTCCTATACACAACACGCATGCATACACAGAAAATCTGGACAGTATCCATTCGAACTCATCGAGCTCAGTCGTTTAGTACGGGAAAAAAAGAAATAAAAATAAAACAAACGAGAAACAACAAACGACGACGTCAAAACACCCATGCACCAGACCACGTGACTCTTCCTTCAAAAAAAAAAAGAAATAAAAAAAAGAGAAACAGTCCCCTTTTTCCCCCTACACACCCACACACCCACACCACAATATATACACTATAATATACAATATATAATATGATATAGTACATAATGTAAAATGTATTTTATACAGCGACACAGATGTAAAGATAGGAAGAGCGTGAGAGGACAGAAGGGACTTTTGGGTTGAGGGGACGAGGGAAAGAGGGACGAGAAGGGTATTATCAAAAGCATAAGCAATACACAAGCAAAGCATCGCATTACAGTATGTGTTGTTGCAGAAGGAGGGGATGGCTTTGTGTGAGATTCGTGCATGTAAGGATTGTGGGGTGAAGTTAAGGGAGGAGGGAATCATATATAGGGATATTTATATATACATCTGCCCAATATATATATATATATATGTGTGTGTGTGTGTGTGTATGTGTGTGAGTAGATATGTACATGGGTGTAGGTGAATATGCATGGATATAGTATTCTTTTTGTATATGTATGGGGAGGATAAATATATATCTATATATCTTGGTAGTGTATTATATAGGCAGGGTTTTTTTTTTTTGTCAAAGCTTTCAGATATTGGCTGGTCCTATTGTAGGTCGTATTTGTGTTTGTGTTTGTGTTTATTTGTTTTATTGTTTTCTTAATATTTCTTTCTTCTTCTCTCTCCCTGCTTTCCCCAGATGTCTAGTGATTCGAAAGATACTATTAAAACATTGATTTCTAGGTTCAATTATAAAAGAGTGCTTAATTCAAATCCACAATTCAAAGTCATCTCTTTACTTGGCACAATCGATGGTAAAAATGCAATTTTGACAGTAGAAAAGACCCATTTTATGTTCGAAGAAAACATCCAACTACAACAACAAAAACCATCCATTTATAACAACAGAAACAATAGAAGCAGTAGAGATAGTAAAGAGGCATATCACCATCCTTATTCCCATCCACATCCCTATGCTCATGCCTCGCTCTTCAATCAGTTGAAAGCAGAATCACCGCCCCCATTATATTATCATTGTAAAAATGAATATTCTTGTGTACAAGGTCTACAAGATATTAAACAAATTACTTCAAATGACGTCTATTATTGGGGCGTTGGTATTATTAAACAAGATCTAAACAAAAATCCAACTGCAAGACTCAACCTTATTTGGCCCGCCAACTATATTCACATAAAAAGATTCGATCAACAGAATTTGCATTTTGTAATCGAAACTCCCGCCACATATATGCAGGTAGTCAAGCCTTATATCGACGAACAAGTAAACGATAATCAGAATCTCAAGTGGGTCTACAAGATCTTGTACGAGGGTTCCGATAACGATAGGGTTTTATATAAAGAAGATGAAGATAGGGAAAGAGGTTTTTTGATTTTGCCCGATACAAGATGGGATGGCGTCAACATTGAAACTTTATACCTTGTTGCATTGGTCTATAGAGACGATATCCGGTCTTTAAGAGACTTGAAACCTGTTCATAGAGAATGGTTGATCGAATTGAATAAAAAAATTAGATCTATTGTCCCTGCTTGCTACAATTTTATGGTCCGCTCCGATGAATTGAGGATCTTTATCCATTATCAACCTTCATATTATTATTTCCATCTCCATATTATTAATACTAGATACCCTGCAGGTAATGAAGGTCTAACTGTTGGGAAGGCTGTCCTTCTGGAAGACGCAATTGAAGCGTTAACATATTCAGGCCCTGATGGGTATATGGAAAGGACAATATCGTATTCAATTAGTGAAAATCATGATCTTTGGAAAAGAGGTTTAGAGTCTGCAAATCAACAACAGTTTGATGATATGGGGATTCCTAGAACACCTGAGATTGGAAATTAAGCCATTTCTTGCGTTCTCCCTTTAACAAAAATATATAAAAAAAAGAATAAATTTAAGAATACATTTTTAATATATACACTCTATACTTCATATACATATATATGTGTATGTATAGTTTGCCTACCCGGTTGATGCAAGGTATGTACTTTGTTTGTTTCTCTATCTTTCACTTATCTCTTCCTATATCTTCATATACATGTATACATATATATATATATATTTTTTTTAACTTTTTTTTTTATTATTTCACTGTTATGGGTAAATAAGCATAATACTGGTAAGGGCACAAGTACTAGTATTAATAAGAAATAGCATGCCTAGTCTATTCAACCATACTTATATAAAATATCAGAATTAGTTTAGGACTAAACATTTTCAACTGCTTCTTAAGAAAAATAAATAAAAGAACTATGACGACAGAATTTGCCCAAGGACACGCTAAATCCTCATCAACAGTCTCAATAGCAGATGTTAATAATGTTTATTCAAAGAAAACTTTAAACTATTTGAATGTAACATCAAAATACGGTGATTCAAGAGACAATATAAAAGACATCGAACTTTATAAAAATATATGCTCCTATGAGGACACTTTAAATAGCCTTGTGGAATCTGTGGATAAATATAAACCTGATATACAACTAGCTAAGGAACTCATAACTGTCGACCGAAATCTGTTTCAATCGTTGGACAAATTCAATAGGTATGATCAAATTGATACAAAATTGACACGATTAAATGAGGAGAGTCAGGAGATCGATTTGAAAATAAAAAACATCTTAGACACTTTAAATGAGTGTCATGATCAATTGAATAGTATGCCGACATTACAACAGGTTGAATTTGAGATGAATGTTATCCTAGAACAAAGACAGAGGATCAATTCAAGGGATTTATTGGAGTATGCTACAAAATTGTCTAAGTTTACCAAAGCTCCACCAACTTTTGATAAAGGTTCTATTGGACCAAATAATTTTATTTGGCCTGCAGAAGATGCTTTAAGGAGAGGTATGTTAGCTATGGCTAATTTACATTCAAATGAGTTGACTAAAATATCTGCAAATAATAATGATAATCGTGCAATAACAGACTCTAATACTATTTCAAATAATAATACTGCACAAGGACTAAGACAGAGTGGAGATGAATTTAGTACAGAAAATCATGAAAAAAGGGAAAGAAGATCGTCTTTCGTTTTTGGTGCACATGTTAATAGTGAAAATGAAAAGGATAATGAAAATGAAAACGATGAAGATGCGATGGATCTCGATTTAGATTTATTTAGTCCAGATGAACTTTGAAGATTAGTACTATATGATATCTAATTATTATATTGAGCTTGATGTGCATTATCATGGTAAAAATATATACGTGTATATATATATACATAGATAAATATAAACATAACTTAAAGATACATATATACATATAAAAGATGTTTATTCATATAATGCATTATACACTAATTATATCTTTCGAATTATTCTCTGTATGCTACATAAATAAGAGAGAGGGAGTGTAGGCTTCTCACTTAAATCTCATTATTCTTTGGAAGGCAAGTATTCACTAAAACTTGTTCTTCTCTTTAAATTATCAGTTTGAATCTCTCTTTTAAAATCTTCGAAAGCTTTTTTTAAATTTTCTTCTTCAATCTCAAGACCACGTTCTTGCCTCCATTCGTTATACGACTTTGTGAACTCGTCCCATTCCTTCTTTGCATTTTCAATTTCATCAAAATTAATAGTTGGAATACCAAGATTCATTTCATCATTCTCGGGTTTTAGTTGTTTTCTTTGCCTTTCTTCTTCTTCCTCTTCATATTTCAACTTTTCTTTCAAAATGTCACCCAAGACAGAAGCTTTGGTAGTAATATCTTTCTCTAGTTCTTTCTGTTTTATCAATGCAGTTTCTTTAAGTTGTTTTAGTTTACACCATTGAATTACTTGTTTAGAATACGGTCCCTTGAATAAGAAAAATGACAAGGCTATAATTATATGTCCATAGAAATAAACTGACGACCATGCTTGCACTGAACCTTTGAATTCCAATACTAAAAATGGTTGAACTAAATAGCCAAAAGCTAATTTAATGACATACATACATAGAAGATCGTATATCCACTTATAGGATAATGGAGTTTTTCCATCTTCTGCAAGGAAAATAGGTCTTAGATTGCGTCTATAAAATTTGCCACATGTTTGGTATAATGCACCGGTAGCAAAAGTCAAATAATAACCAGGATTAATTCCATGCCAGAATGCACTTGTAATGAATGTAAACAATGTAGCTCTAAAACCAGGCTTGTGACCCTTTTTGGTGACACGTAAATACACATAATATTTTAGCCATTTATTTGTATTCATATTCCAACTTTCCAGGGCTTGTCTTGTACTTTGTGCCATTTCTACATTCCAAATATCTATATTTTGAACACGATTCCATTTAATTTTTTTGGTCACCGGATCATACCCATTATAACCTAATCCACATAGAATGCATGCACCTTCAGATATAGTCCATGCTGCATAATATTTAAATCTGGCTATTAATCCAAGGAAATACATGTAATGAATTCTATATATAAAGCTTCTTGACATGAATTGTTCCTTGTTCAACATATACTCAATATTACAAAATTGTGGTAAATAACTTCTTAATGCTAACCAAATTAAACCTTGAATAACTTTCCATAAAGCTAATCTCCCATTCTTTGGAATCTGCCTTTGTTGGCCAGGGTTGATAATCTTACTTACAGGTTTCTTTGAATGAGGTAGATCCTTAAACATTTCACAATTTAACCATGATTGGAAATCGCAATAATCAAAACTGGGACCTGTTAATAGAGTTGGGTAAAAAAAAATATATGCCATAAAATTTAATAAAGATGGGTGTCTTCGTAAAGCTTTTTGTTTTTGATATTCAGTCAAATTATTTTCAAATTCATTTTTGCTTAAAAGAGAGCCATCATAGTAGGACCATGCAAAAGAGGTTAATTTCATAACCATAACCATTTGTGCAGCTGTGATATCTATTGAACTTGCTGCCTCAATGGCAGAAGAATCAGTAAAATATTGGGCATAGATATGGTTTACTGCTAAATGACCCATAACAAAGATGAAATTTAAGTATGGCATAAATTTAGATTTGTAGAATCTCGTTATTAAATAAGTAAATATAGAACTAATGAAAAGTGTTCTGAAACCAGTAGCTAGATTCATGACACCAAAAAGATAAATTGCAGATATAAATAGGATGAAATAGCATTTCAAATCAATTCTTTTATCTGGTAATCTTTTTAAAATTGCATTTAATGGGAAAGATCCAAGTAGACAAATAGCATATCTTAATGTGAAACTATCGATTCCATAAAGTTCCGTAAGTTTATTAATGCCATCGTTAATCGGATTGAACATTTTTTTATCCTTGTTGGTGAAGTTTTGTTCTATTCTTCTTCCTAGTCTAATAAAAACAAAATGGTAATAGAGCAGTGGTTCAATTGCAAGAAATTATTGTAATTAGATTAGAATTTTTGGTTGAATTTATATAGAGAGGAAGATGATGGGATAGAGCGGAGAAAAGGTAACCTTCAGTTTGGGTTAGAATTTTGTTCGCCAGGAATAGCCTATAGAATTGTGTTTATATATATATACATATATGAGTAGCTAATTACTCTGTTGAATAATTGAGAATTCTCAAATAGACAAAGCTCGGAATTCTAATAAATTGTTGAATTTTTTTAATCTTGTTCTCCCTTCTTATCATCATGATATTTGTGTCTGCGTATAATTTTCCTTGGGATCATCTATCTTAAGCTTGCTTGACTAACGTGCACGATCTTTGAAATAATTAGGGTTCTACTTTTTTCCACTTTTCCATTTTTTTTTTCCAAAAAGTTTAAATCAAAAAATATGTCCTTTTCTAAAAAACATCAGTCAGCATTTTTTTTTTTTTAATATATCGTGTGGTGATTAAATAATAAAAATAAAAAAAGTCATTTTACTGAGCTTTTTACTCATGTTAGATATACACACTACCAATTAATAGTAAACAAATAATCACTGGGTTGGATATTTTGATCAATGAAAGAAAAATCTTACAAAAAATCTTATTTCAGTTGTTTTTGATCATAAAAGGAAAAAGAAAAAGAGAGATATTTCTCAATTTTTTCAGGATGTGGATTTCTAAAAAACCACTCCTTTTCAAAGATATTCATAACGTGGCACAAATGAGGGTTATACTATTTTGAAATCTTTTTCCTGCCATTAGCTGTTTTTTTATTAGGAAATTTTTTTATTTTTCTCACTTTCTCTTCTGTTTTCTTAAGTAAATTTCTATTGTTTTATCGTTTATTTTTTTTGTTTCTTTCTTTTCTTTTTGTTTTGTTTTAATTTTTATTTTTTATTATTAATCAAAAAAAAATTATAATGCCACGGATTATTAGGGAAACCCCAGTATTTTTTCAGTATAGGCATATATATTCATATATATTCATGTATATATATATATATATATAAGGTATAGTTGCTTGTTCGACGTTAAAATATCATATTGGACATTTTTTTGGTCTAGCTTCTTTGTCTCTTTTAGCTATCATAATTTTTTCCATTAAATGATCTGTGGTTAGTTAACTAACTCATGATGTCTTGGTCTTAACTTAGTCGGTTTGTGTTTTTTATAGGGGAGCAGTATATCAATAAATAATTCAATATTGTGTGTAAAGGTTAAGGATGAATCTACTAGTAGCAAGCAATATGAAACTATTGTTTCAAAGACAATGTCTAAGTTCACAGTTTAACATATCTTCGGTAACTATAAAAACTTTTTCGAAACATTTTTATGGTAATTCAATTGTTAAAAACAAGTCACCAACTGGGATTGTATTCATGAACATGGGTGGTCCATCCACTGTTGAAGAAACACATGATTTTTTATATGAATTATTTGCAGATAATGATTTGATTCCAATATCTCAGAAGTATCAACCAATGTTTGCCAAATGGATATCCAAGTTCAGAACGCCAAAAATTGAAAAACAGTATATTGAAATTGGTGGTGGTTCACCCATTCGTCGTTGGTCAGAATATCAAGCCTCGGAGGTATGTAAAATTTTGGATGAAATTAAGCCTGAGACTGCCCCACACAAACCGTATGTTGCCTTCCGTTATGCCAAGCCTTCAACAGAGACTACATACCAGCAAATGTTGAAAGATGGCGTTAAAAGAGCAGTTGCATTCACTCAATATCCTCAATTCTCATATTCCACAACAGGTTCGTCAATTAATGAATTATGGAGACAGGTGAAGAAATTAGATCCTAATAGACAAATTCAATGGTCTCTAATAGATAGATGGCCAACCAATACTGGGTTAATCAATGCCTTTGTGGAAAATATCAACAAGAAGTTAATGGAATTTCCAGAAGAAGTTAGAGATAAAGTTATTTTATTATTTTCTGCACATTCGTTACCGATGGATGTAGTGAATACTGGTGATTCATATCCAGCTGAAGTAGCAGCCTCTGTTTATAAGATAATGGAATCCTTGAAATTTAAAAACCCATATAGATTATGCTGGCAATCACAAGTTGGCCCTAAATCATGGCTCGGTGCTCAAACTGCTAAGATTTCTGAATTTTTGGGTCCCAAATGCGATGGTTTACTTTTTGTCCCAATTGCTTTTACTTCAGATCATATCGAAACTCTACATGAAATTGATTTAGGTCTTATTAAAGAATCTCCATATGCTCATAAATTTAAAAGATGCAGTTCATTGAATGGGAACAAGACGTTTATTAGGGGTATGGCTGATTTGGTCAAAGAGCATTTAAATGGGAAATTAAATTACTCTAAACAACTTCCCCTTGATTTTACTTTAGGGAAATCTAATGATCCTGTCAAAGATTTAGATGAGTTATTTAATGCAAAGAGATCCTGAATTTTTCATGGAAAAAATAAGAAAAATAGTTGAAAATACAGTTATTTGAACCTGTATCCTAGGATGTATCGTTCTGTTTGGGCTTTTCTTGTGATTAATTGCTAATAATTTTGTTCATTGTATCAATTGATTTTTCTTTGCTACATCTTATTTATGACCATATATTATTAAACAACTTATTATTTATTGGAAAAGGGCATTAAATAAAAAAAACAAAAAATGAGTAAGCTTAGTAAGTGAGAATGTTACTATATATAATTTTTGCTTATTCTTAATGATAAATAATTGTATGGATAAGTGTTTTTATTTTTGTTTCACATAACTAAGTTTTTTTATATGAAGAACTTTGACTTACAGGGGGTTTGAGTTTAAGAATGGAAAAATGATGGTCCGTTGTAAAAAAGAAAAAATTGGTATAAATTTAAAAGATAGATGTATGTATAACATTATTAGGGAAAAGATTGGGTAAAAAATAATGTTCTATGTTTTGTCCAATAATTTATAGCTATTTGAAATAAGGGTTTTATGGAAAACATCTTGAAACAATCAATATAGGTTGACTTTAACCTGTAGATCAAGTTAAAATGATAAATTAGCGTGACCATTAAGTTGATCTATGAAGATTCTATACTGTAATTACAGAAGAATATTTTGGTGGTAAATATCTCATTTGCATATCTTTGAATATATTGTCCGAGATTGTGTAAAAGCAACAATTTGTAGATTGCAATTGTCTTTTTGGATTACAACCTTTAAAAGGGGGCAGTATCATTGATGGTGATGGTGATGATGTAAGAAAGCTTCCAAACTCTAGGAGAAGCTAATCATATATGAATAAATAAAAGTAGCATATACTTGTACAGGTAAAAATATTAGGTAAATATATAATATATAGGGCAATACTCAAGGAAGTATGTAGTTTATAGCTCGAACAATTGATCATAGTTAGTTTAAAAAAGGGGGGACTTTTGCTAACAGTATAAATACCGTATATTAAAGTAAAACAAAAGGTATTATGATAGCAATAAAAATAATGTATATTAGATGTAATTTATTGAGTTGGGAAGTTTAGATCAGAAAATAATTGAGTATATGTTGCTTAAAAATAGTCTACGTTCTTTTCTCTATTATTTTATGCTGATTAATGTGTCTTTTTCTGCTTTTTCTACATAGTGTGACAATTAATAAATATATTGTATTTTTTTTCCCCCTTTTGTAATAACTAATGATTGCAGTTAATACTGATGAATTTATTATGCGTAAATTTTTTGATACTTCAAACTAAAAATGGTTTTGTTGGGATAAAATATTTTAAAAATATATCGATTAAACACAGAGAATTTCTCTATATCTCGATATCCATGATCTATTAGGACTATAAGAAACAAAAAGGATAAATTAGATTTACTTATGAGAATATTCACTAAATAAATGAAAAAATCGGTATTTTAACTGTTAAAAATTAATATATTTAACAACAATATTAACTGGAAATTAAAATATAAAATGTATGGATTCATTATTTTTGAATATTTTAATTATATTTTTTTTGTTATATTTTATTTTTTTAACAATTGAAGAATCTGTTTATATAAAAATACACTCAGGTATTTTACAACAGATAATATTTTAATTTAGTATAGACAAATAATATAATCACTATTTGACAAAAATGTTATTCTCATTTTCATTTCAAGAAACTCTTTTTCAATATTTTATAATTCTTTAAACCAAATAATAAGTAGAAATATTATATTCAAATAGTTCCCGAAAATGTGACGTCAAAAGATTATCATTTTCTAACAACATATATTAATAAATATCATGGAACACTGGCAAACTTTTACTTTTAACCTCAAAAAATACAATTAATTCACAACCATTCTTGTTGTACAATGAAGTCAGTAACACCACTTGAACATGGAAAGGTATTCTCTTGGTTATTAGAGAACTAATTAGTAAATTATTTAGATTATTTGATATAGACTGATGATAAATACAGCAATATGTTATTACTTAATATTTTTAGTAATGTTATTTGTTGGAATTGGGAGTACCCAGCATCCATGGTAATGGCAGACATCATCAAGTTATAGATAGTTCTTTGTTTTGTACTAAATACATGTATATACTCATTATATAGTGTATACAGTATATATTCTTTTATTTACTTTTACTCTTTTTTTAAGTTTTTCATTTTTCTTCAATTCTCTAACAAAACATATTTGGTGACAAATAAAATATCTTCCTGATATTATGGTACATCCGTGCACCACATAATACACAGAAAAACTAATTAAAAATAATTCTTATGAAAATGACGGTAATAAACTCTCATTTTCCGACGTTATTAATAATTTTATTCTTATTATATTGCCTCAGGTTGTTTTTGTCTTACATGAATTTCAAAGGGTATAAGATAAATACTAAATTGGAACACAATCTTTTCTAATGTTAGCTCTTTATATGAATATCTTTCAAAGTCATTTGACTTAGTTATTATGAAGCCATTTTGGTATTTTATATAGAAACTATAACTAACAATCTAATATTGCATATGTTCTTAATATAGGGCTCATAAAACAAATTTAACAATAGTTTTCTTATAGATAATCAACTTGTTGCTTTCTATATTTTGTTGTCATATAAAAAGTCATCACCATCGGCATTACGTATGATCCTAGATAAATCTAGAATTACCCATTATAGTTATGTACACCGTGTTCATATATCTTTGTTACTGCGTCACAATAACCTATTGTCCTGAATGTTCTATGAGGGTCGATTATATTATTATAACTAATAGTAAAAATATGGACTACTAATCCTTTAATATATCAAGTTGAATAGTTGATTGAGCTTTAGAAAACATAAAAAAGGACAGCATTTTTTAAAGATAAAGAACCATCTTCCATAACCTTTTCTTGTAGATAATTTATATATTATATATATACGTAAATAGAACTACAAACCAAGTAACCTCGAACAAATATATAAGCTCGATAAAGGCTGCTCAATATATAAGACCGTTTTAGTAATTATATTATCGACTATATTTGATTATTGTCTTGATTATTTGAATACCTGTTGATATTATTTGTGCTTCCCCGAAATATATAAAAAATCTAATTATATACTATTGCGACAGTGAATGTTATAGTTTGGACTTAGGACCGATTCTTTTAATAGAACTATTAGACGAATAGTTAGGGCAATAACAAATATATAAGAACGTTATATATATAAGGAAATTAAAGGATTATTGCTTACTTTTTTTCTTATACAATATGTTACATACAATTATAAATCAGATAAAAACACAAATTTAGATCCTAAGATGATAGTCCTTTATATATAAATCGTGGCTGATAATTTCTTATTTGGATTCTGTAATGATTGTCATTGTTGAACACATATCTCTTTTTTTTCTTTATTTTTTTATTTAACTATACATTTAAGGCTGGTTTACGGCAGCAAGCAGAAGTTGCTGGTTCTATAGTGTAGTGGTCATCACTTTCGGTTTTGATCCGAACAACCCCGGTTCGAATCCGGGTAGGACCTTTTTTTATATCTTTGTATTGTTATATCGTATGATATGATGTATAAAGTATGATTACGGGCATTTCCAAATCCTTTCCTTAAACTGTAATAGATGAAAACCCGATTACAAGAGATATACTCTTCTAGACGCTAAAATAGATAGATATAGCTTGATTTGTCGTCTATATATGACATATAAACTACACTTTACATAAAGAGTAAACTAATACACAGATATACAGATAAATATAATCATATAAACAAGATAAACACGAAAAACAAGAACGTCGTCGTCGACCAAGGAGTCCACAAGATTGTTTATAGTGATATCTGGATTTCATATGTTTCATAAATTATATACCGTATATGTTGGTAAGATATAATGGAGTTTTGGAGAACTACCTCAAGAAAGAATCTATAACTTCCAAAGTAAATGAATAAGAAATTGAAAATATTTACTATTTGGCGTTGGCATTAGGCCCATCTATTTTAATCAACAATAATCATGTCACAATACATATTGAAGATAGTCTGGTTCTCATCTTTTTTACTTGATATATACGTAGTCAATTATTTCAGAAATAAGCATGTATATATCTGTAGATTATTATATAGATATTTTTCTCAATAATGAACTTTTTACGTGCTATATAGTATTGAGAGAATAAGAAAATAGTGTTATTAAAATACAGCGTACTGCTTTGTTTGTGTAAGTGGAGTTTATTTATAAAGAAACATAGTGTTTTGGGATGTTAATTCACGACCGAATCAGTTCAATAATATTCTACTTTTGATCTGTGAGATTTGTCTTAATGATCTCTTAATAAATTAGACTAAGAGTATATATATGTATTTCGTACAAAAGGACATATGAAAACTTAATCAATTATTTTTTTCTCAAAAATGTTTAATTTATAGTACAAAATATGAGCTTAATGTATAATGTAGGAGGAATGAATAGAACTGGGGTCTAGAAGAAACAGAGAGGTTATGCTTCAAGTTCATTAGACAAAATTCGCTAAAATATTTTAGAATGTTGGAAAAGATTAATATTGAGTAAATTTGGAGAATTAGCAGTTGGAACTATAATTTGATTGATGAATATCCTATATTTCTAATGATTCAGTTATGGATAAACTTCAATAATTTTGAAAAGAGACCTACAAGGAGAGGCATTTATAATTATTGTTGAAAGTATATATTGCTATTTTTTTTTCGTTAAATCGATTAGCTACAAAAAATAATAATTATTACTAAGTAATAATTATTTTAAATTAGCAAAAGATAAGGTTTATGTTCTTTAAAAAATTAATAAGTTAAATGGTGTCCTTGTGGAAACTTAAAATTTTTGCAAAATTTTATTTACAGGTTTTATTTAATTTTTTTTATGCGCAATAGTCTTGTATGTATCTAAAAAGAACCTTAATAGCTTAAATATATACAAGAAGGATGAGAAGCATTTATGAATAAATGTTAATATTGATATTAAACAAATAAAAAAAATGTAACAGTAAGAAAACTATTTATTTTCTAAAATCTATCTCTACCATGTTCTATCAACTATTGAATCCTCTTATTATGATCAAAGTTAATGGTTCTAATATATATATACTGTACCCTTTTAAAAAGAATAAAGTACTGATCTGTTTGATAACCATCACAAAACATGTTGAAATCAAAAAAATTTTATACTGTATTATACACGAATATATATAGAAAAAAGCATTTTATATAAGGTAAAACAAAAAGGGAAGGAAAAATCAATTTTTTTCATCGGCTGTTTTCTTAAAATATTCCTTGGAATCCTCAACTGTTGGCTTGATAGTAGCGGAACCTGGAGTCCAGTTACATGGTAAAACTGTACCATTCTTATCAACCCATTGGAAACCTTCAACAATTCTTAAGGTTTCTTCAACATTTCTACCAACTGGCAAATCATTTATTGTGATATGTCTGACAACACCCTTGCCATCAATTACAAATAATCCTCTCAAAGCGACACCTTCTTCTTCAATCAAAACACCGTAGTCTCTAGAAAGAGTGTGATTAGTGTCCGAAATTAATGGGATATCGATTGGTCCTAAACCACCATTAGCTTGATCTAAATTGGTCCATGCTAACAAAGTAAATTCAGAATCAGTAGAAGCAAATAAAACTTCCGCACCAATATCTCTAAATCTTTTAGCGGCCTTTGAAAATGCAATAATTTCAGTTGGACAAACAAAAGTGAAAGCCATTGGAATAAAAGCTAAGACGACATATTTACCTTTGTATTGTTCTAAGGAGACTTCTTCAAAGACACCGTCAATGATAGCGGTCTTTTTGAAAGCTGGAGCAACTTTTTGAACTTGAGCAACCATTGTTAAATTATTATTTGTTTTATTGTTGAGTAGTATTTTTTATTAAGATATGTATTATAGTATATTATTGTTGATTATTTTGGTTTTTTTATGTGTCTTTGATTCTAATATGGAAAGAAACATATTGTAATGGATTAAATTTTTGTTTAAGGTTATTTATATATCAAATAATTTTGCCAATTACCAGGATGTTTAATTTTTCATTATTTCAGTTATCTAGGTTGGAGTCTAGACTAGCTGAATAATATTAATAAGTCTCGTAAAATATAGCTGGAGCAAAATTTTTACCTAAACGTGCATTATGCACTACTGAGTTCTAGAGTGTGAATATTATTATAAATCAGATTGGTCATCATAGGAGTATTCTTAAAAGAAGATAATACACCTGGAAAAAGTATTTTTGGCATTACACACCTTTTTTATCGTTGCTTATTAAGAAAAAATAGCTATATTTGCCCACTTAGTAACGCTTTCTAGATGTTCTAGAACGGTGCTGAGTAATAGAAAAAAATTGTTGAGGGACTTTTACCGTTTTCCGGTTATTTGGTCTTAAAAGTAGGGTTAATAAAAACAAAAAAATAAAAAATAGAATTAATCTTGACAAAACCTTAGGTTTTAACAAATTGATATAAGAAAAGGATTTTTTTTTCTGATATTTTTACTGATGGTAACTCTGTACTAACTTGTATACTAGGTAGTATATTTGTTAAAGATCTAAAAAGTTAAGTGTATTATTAAATGTTGTAAAAATCTCTATTGTTGTATAACTTTCTATGTAGTCTTAGTGGTTATAAAACTTTTTTTTTGCCTTTATTTAATTCTAATTAACACCTTTAAAACTCTATCTTTCAAAAGTTAATAAAATAGTATTAGCTATTAAAGAATTTACAAATTACAAAAATGAAACAATTCATGTGAACTCGATCTAATACTGCTCAACATTTGGAGTCAGAATAAAATGCTTGGTAATTTTATTTATGCCAAATTTTCATAGTTATAATGTACATTAGAATGCAATCCTTATCAAAAATTATTTTTTTTTAACGTATAAATAAAATTTTCTGATAGAAGATATAATAAAATGGCTAGTACTGTAGATTACTTTCCACCAGTCAGTTAATTAATACTATAATGTTCGATAATTTTAGAAAGGGATAAAAGCATAAGTATAGTTGTATATGTTTTTAAATTACTGAGATTTTAAACGTTCAGCCAATCCTTAAGGAATGTGTTTTTATCATAGTTAAATTGTCGTTACCATTTTTGTCTATGTGTTACTTTTTGAATGTATCTGTTTACACTCCTTTATCTTTATCTCAAATTGGTAAGAATGTTACGACTTTTCCCGTATTCAGTAAAAAATGTACCTCGTCTAAAAATATTTGCCGTATCCATTGTTTTCTGTCCCACATTCTTGCTGAAACAAAAATTAAAAAAAAAAAACAGAGGTTTATCTAAATTCCGAGAACATGTAAATTTACAGAAATAAAAAAAGACTCTTTACAGCATAACAGAATGTAAAAAGTTTGTAGGACTAAAAGCTTAAAAGCATGGCTTATAATTTGTTGTTAGTAGGATATCTTCTATACATTATTGAAAAAAGAAACTGGAAATTGAATATTTTTTTTCTCTGTCTCAGTATTACATAAAGAAAACTTTGGACTCTTACTACTTTTTTAAGTGAGACTAAAATATAATTAAAATATCTATATATTTAGTTATGTATATATTTCTGTATAAATTTGAAAGATATATGATTAGTATTTATGATATGAGAAAGGAAAAATGCAGAAAAAGATTATGACTTACACTTATCGAAAATTAATATGAATACATTAGCAAAATAAAAAAAATTTGGTCTATTTTTAGGAATAAAAGAAAGCAAAACAAAAAAGAAGAAAAATTAGCCAGTAATTTAAATAAACACTTGAAGTATGATTAATGCTTGAATAATAATAATATTATAATTTGTAAAAATTCCTCTATAACAGGAGAAAAATAACATAAGGTAGTCTAGTATTTTAATGATTCTTGTTTAAATTTTGTGATACAAAATAAAGTGTTGTAGGTAAAAGGGCAGAAGAAGAAAAGAATACCAGATTCTTTCTCATTTATAAATATAGGGTGGACCCAGGTGATGAAGATGGACTTAACTCTGAAAAGCTTGATATCGGATCTTTATCTGATGGTGGTGATGTATAAAAACAATAAGATTGTAGTAATTTTTGATAATCCACGTTTTTAAAAGAATTGCTTTGTATCACAGAGTTAGGATTATTATTTGAATGAAACAAACATTGATTAGTTTTATCGGTAGCTGAATTACAATTTTTTGAATTATCCATCATTTGATCAATGTTTATATTATCATTGATCTTTGTGTTATTATTACTATTGGATATGGTTGAGGGATCTTTAAAAGTTGTATCTGTTCCAACACTTTGTATTTCATCTTGTTGATTCAATATATGTTTAGAATTCAATGAGGTAGAAGGAACTGTCAAGTCATTGTTAAAGTATTCTATGGTTGGATGTTGAATATCAAAAAAATCTTTCATACTATCACTTATTAAAGATGAACTAGATGATAATCCGCTATTTTGTCTTGATATGAAATTAGATGCAGGATTCATATAATTAATGGAATGATTTGCTTCGTTTTTACTCAAATTGGTAGAATTCAGTTCAACAATACTATTATTTGCATTAATGGTTGTACTACTATTTGGTATAAAGCTATTTTTATCTAAAGACGCAGATACATGTGGAGGAGATATAGAATCAGATGATAATGTAGAAGATGTTAACGATGAATTTTTCTTCTTAGCAGTCAAATTGTCATCTTGGAATGATGAAAAAGATATCGATGAATTTGTAGATGATAGAGATGAATTAGAAAATGTCCTATCTTCTAATGGATGTGTTAAATGAGGTATAGTGTCTTTTTGTTTGTCTTTTTCTTGAGACCCTCTAAATTGATTATTATCATTAATTGCTGATGTTGTAAGAGTATTAGATTGTTTATTTAAAGGATCTAACAAATCTATATGGAATTTTTTCATTGTAATAGAAGGGCCCGGTAGTGTATCTGGTAGTCGTAATGGATTAGTCTCAATGTTTAAGACCTCATTTATTGTTGCTGGTTTCTTTACAAATTCACAAGTATCATTATGATAGAGATGTTTTAATGGTGATGTATTGTAATAATCTGTATCTTCACTAAATGTTCTCGAATGGCCCATATATCTATTATTCATGAATTGTCTAGATGTCATTGGGACAATATATTTGTTATTGACTAAAAATGGATGATTGTATTGGTGGTTGTTTGTAGCGGTAGTAGCGGTAGTAGTTAAAGATTTATTAGTGCCGGCACTTACCCCCTTATCACTACTATTATTTTGGATGTTTCTATTAGTGTCATTTAAAGTATTCATTTTTGGATTATGGATATAAGAATTGATATAATCATTCCTGTTTTTTTGCAATGAGTTTAATGTCAGTGTTAAAGATGCTACGTTATTATCTGTCGGATGTTGTTGAGGATCCATATATTGTGAAGATGAAGTAGAGGATGATGATAAACCTGACGGTAATGATGATGTTGTATCTGAAAATAGCAAACTTCCGACACGATGACTATTAGTAAAATTAGCATCCTCTCTTGTTTTTCTATCGATGTCATCATCCACTTTAATTAGTTTTAAAGTGTAATTTTGATAATTATTGTTATCGAAATAAATTTCATTGCCAACATCATATCTACAACATAAATCAATTTTAATATGTTTATTTAGCAAATCTTTAATTTGTAAGAAAAATTTATAACAATTCAAATCAATGGTGAATTGGAATTCGTCGAATTTTGAAGTCAAAGATCTTCTGTAAGTTGAACTAATATAGTGAATATTATTCCAATTATTGAAAGTGAATTTAATTTCAATAATTTTTTCAAAGTTGATATTATTAACTATTAGGTAACCATGCAATTTATTTTCTTTTACATCTGACTGTTCCAATCTATATAGTTTGATATTTTGACCATTTAAATACGATTCAATCGATTGATCATTCTGAAGATCTAGAGACTGAGATATTACTGGAACATTAGAATCAATCAATTTCCATTTGATATCGACATCGGATATAAGCAACTCATTTGAATACATTAAGGGTTCATTGCCCACCATTTTGTTCTTGATGTTAGTATTAGTATTAGTATCTGTGGCATTATCACTGTTATAACCTAAAAAGCTGTTATAATTACTATTGATAGTTGAATTTAAATAAACAGAACGAATATTATCTAAATTGTTTATAGTTATATCATCATCGTTGTCTTCATCCTCATAAACATAACCATAGTTATATGCATAATCTTCATTGTCATCATAATCTAAATCAAAATCAGATAAACTCAAATCGTTTTGTTTATAAAAACTCTTCGAACCGGTGTTAAGTTGTTTATTATTAGTATGAGAAGTGTTGGAGGAAGAAGAGGAGATTGACTTATTTTTTTTATAAAGGGAATAGAATTGTTTATCGAAATTAATCAAATTCGGTAAAATATCTAGATTATTAAACCAACATGACTCGTTCTTAATATTATTCTGGAAAGACTTCGAGGATAAATAACGATTATTATAAGAATAATTATCATTTTGATTGTATATATCCCTACTATTGTTATCGTCAATATCAGGAGACATAATTGGGGAACTTTCATTTGATATAGTGATAGGTTCATCATCTGAATCAAATCGTTTTATAGTTGTAGAAAACAGATCAAATCTAACATTTTTAGAAATGGGTTTTTGAGAAGAAGAAGAAGAAGCAGAAGAGATTGATGATGATGATGGTAAAGATTTATTTGATTTTATATCTGACTTATGTTTTAAAATAGATTTTATCATTTCAATAATATTCTAGTTTATTGAGTACAATACCAAAAAAAAAAAAACAAAAGAAGATGATGAATAAGAGGAAGAAGATAAAGAAGACAAGTAAAGTACAACAAAGTAAACTAAAATATAATGAATTAAAAACAAATAGATATAGAAAATTTCTTTGTTTATATCGTTTGTATTTTAACGAATTCTATTTTTATTTATTTGTTTGCTTGTTTGTTTGTTTGTTTTGGGGAGGAGGGGGGGGGAAGGTTCTTTATAATTTAAAATATTATTGCTTGTTATGATATCTATAAAAAGGGCTAGTAGTATATATGTATGATAGAGAAAACAGAGGAAAGTAAAGAAGTAAAAGAAACAAAAACACTAAAGAAAAAAAAAGAAAAAGAAAAAGAGAGAGAGAGAGAAAAAAGGAAAATGTTATGGATAGATATGTAATGTTTGTTATAGCATTTGGTTATAATCCCTTCACTTGAATGGAAAAAGAAGAAGTGTCGCAACAGAAGGCAGCAAGAAGTAAAAGACGTCATACAAACCAAACGTACAGAGCCAGAGACAAGCGTTCCATACAGAGGGAAATAGAGATTTATATTAAGGGAAAAAAAAAGTACAAACAAGACATCGAAAAGATCGATTCTCTCCTTATTTTTCTTTCCGGTTTTTTTGGTTTGTATGGTTTTTTGCCTTTTTTTTTTTGTTTTGGTATATCCCAAATTGAAGAAACTGAAAAGGGGGTGGGAAAAGTTTGTTTTGTTTTTTGTGTTGCAGCATCTAGAAACTTATTTTTTTTCCCTTTCTGGTTTTCTATTTTTATGTAATCAATTACTATTACAAATCTCGGTAAAAAAAGACAAAAGAAAACAATTGCACAAAGAAAAAAGCATAGAATAGCAGCACAAACAAAAAAACAAAGAACAAAGAAATCTGTTCGGGGTGTGGATGTTGCGTGGAGGGGGGGAGGAAAGGAAGAGAAAGGAGGGAGGAATACAAAAATAAAGAACAAAGAAAACAAAATTTCGTAACCTCCGTACTCTCATCCTAGAATTTGGGGGCTTTCTTACATCATCACCATCACCATCAATGATACTGCCCCCTTTTAAAGGTTGTGATCCAAAGAGATAATTGCAATCTACAAATTGTTGCTTTTACACAATCTCGGACAATATATTCAAAGATATGCAAATGAGATATTTACCACCAAAATATTCTTTTGTAATCACAGTATAGAATCTTCATAGATCAACTTAATGGTCACGCTAATTTATCATTTTAACTTGATCTACAGGTTAAAGTCAACCTATATTGATTGTTTCAAGATGCTTTCCATAAAACCCTTATTTCAAATAGCTATAAATTATTGGACAAAACATAGAACATTATTTCTTACCCAATCTTTTTTGTATCAGTATTATATAAAGTGTATATATTTTTATTTTTAAAAAAAAAAATAGGTGAAAGATTTTGAATATTCTTGGAATTTCAAAGGTATGTTTCAATATTAAAAGATTGGAACAGAGAGAAAACTCCTTAGTGTCAATGTCTTTATTTCGAAAATTCAATCAGTGATATAAGCTTTTACTTGAAAAATGCTAATGATTGGCAACTTATTTACATTTGTAATCGCAAATGGTATTGCGAGAGACTTTACTTTTCTAATAATATACGTTATCTATATTTATATAGTAATAATACTAATACCGTAAATCGTAATGTTTACTAATCTGTCTTTTATATGCTTGAATGTAGTTGACTTCTATTTTCATTCTTATATATACTTCAACCAAAAGAAGTAATTTGGTCACATGGTAAAGATTAATATGGCACCTTGGTATAGAAGATACATACATATATATATATATAGTATCATTTATGAAAGTTATATTTTCCTAGCATAACGGTTCTTTTAAATCTTTTCCAATACTTAGTAATGATTCAATCCTACCACGTAATGGGTTACTATTACATTTAACAACCTTCATCTTATTAAAATCAATTTGTGCGGTTATACGATCTAATGTAATCAATCCATTGTTTGGTATTCCCTCCATACTACTGAAACTTGATCCAAATTGTTCTTTAAATAATGCAATTATTGGATCTACATTCTTAAAATTTAATCTTTTGTATTCCCCTTTTACAAAACTTTTTTGTTTCTCATTATTATTATTATTAGCAGTAATACTAGTAGTATTTTGATCCATTGATATTATAACTAAGATAACACTCTCTATCACAAGATCAATCATATTAGCTAGGTCTTTTCTTTCATTATTATTTGTATCCCTATTAGTATCATCTATATTTGTTTCAAGACATTTATATATTTTAACTATATTATCTTTAATATTATAAATTACTTCAATCGTATCCCATATGTAAAAATTATACTTATATACCTCTGTATCTTTGTCTTTATCCTCATTGCTTCTTCCCCCTTCTTCTATAACTTTTTTATTTGATACCATTGGTATTGATGTGCCAACATTTCCATATGTAAACTCCAGTATATCTTGGAACTCATTAAGGTTACAATATAACGGTATCGATGCATAAAGTGTCTTATTCATGGTACTGTTATTATTATTACAATGATATGTTTATATATTTATATCGATATCTATATTTATGTGTGTGTATATGCAGAAAAATTTATAACAATAAAGCGACGATAATTCTCTCTTTTTTTTTGTTGCAACAAATCTAATGTGTTATCAATTAGTTCTTAGATAAAATAAAAATATGACCGAGCAAAGTTCAGTGTCTTATCTAACACATATGTATAGATATATATATATGTAGATATATACCTAGATTCTACTAGTGTTTTTCTTTTCTATGTGTTTTTCTGAGAATATAAATATTATATTTTTTCATTGTTATCTTCCCTTGTGTCTTTTGTATCATTGGACACGAAATGTATCTTTTTCTCCATATCTTTCTAGTTATTACGTATGATATTTAGAAGATGATAGTGATTTAGTTATTTATGCAAACATACGTACATACATACATACATATATATATATATATATATATTACGTTAAAAATTCATAATCATCATTAACTGTCCAGAAATCTTCTACTGGTGCAAAATTATCAGGAAATCGAGTCTTTGTAACAAATTTATTTGCCATTTTACTTTGAGAATTCTTGAGATTATTATTATAACTATCTGATAAGCTAGTACCAATACGCTTTGGTACCATCATTCCATTGTTACTTTGGTTAACATCTACATGGCTAATCATCCTATTATTTGGCTCATTGGTTCGAATTGGTTGATTATTCTCATTAGAACACCCATCAGCATCCTGGGGGTGCAACATTGAAGCATTGTTATTACTGTTATTATTATTATTATTATTATTGGTAGTAGCAGTATTAGTAGTAGTAGATGTTGGAGTGAGGTTTACACTATTACTTGAACCAATATGTGAAGTCACATTGTTATTTGTGGAGAAATGAGTCATATTCTTCTTGTCACTATCTGTTGGTATTGGATTTGTTGGCTCTAAATTAAACATGCTATAATTATAATTAGAATGGCTTAATAATTCATTAGCTGAATCATTGGTCCATGTAGATATATTATTAATCATGTCATGTGTACCATTATTGAAAAGAACACCACTGGAAGTGACTTCATTGTTCCTTGTTATTGTCATAACATCATTATTATTAGGAATATTATTATTATTACACATACTGATAAGTGGCATTGTGCTGACTGGGATCGTACTAAAAGTATTGTTGCTGTTATTGTTATTGTTATTATTTACCATTGGTCCATGAATGACAGAGGCGCCTGGATAACTTGTATTTCCCATTCCAGTCCTGTTAATATTGGTTGATTGATAAATTTCGGATACGGGTTGTATTGGAACATCATTAAATGTGGGAATGGGTACATGAGTGTTGGCAGAAGTAGTAGAACTAAGAATGTCATTACTGTTATGACTTTTATAAGAGTTCATATTTTTAACATAATTTTGTTGTGGTATATTTGTTGATTGAGAATTCGTTGAATTTAAATTAGCTGGCAGAGTAAGTTGTGCACCAATATATGGTTGTAGATTTGAATATGGAATAATCCCATTGCCATTATTTGTTGCAGTATTTACATTTACACTTGGTGGAAGCTGTTTATTGTTATTATTATCAGTCTTATTATAGTTTAATGACGTTAAATATACTTGTAAATTTTGTTGTGCATAATGTTGTTGTAAAAATGCTTGGTGTTCAAAATTTTCCCAATTAAATTCATTTAAATTAACAGGTTTCTTGACAATATATCTCTTTGTATCATCATTAATACTAGTTGTTGGACTTGATTCATCATCATCTTCTTCTTCTTCTTTCAGCGAGTTGGATGGTGTGTCAGCAGTTGGTTTTTTGGAACTTTCTGCCTCTGTTCGATTGAAGCTTTTTTCATCTTCATTATCTTCATTAATTAATAAATGAGCTAAACTTTTAGGGAGAGTAGCCTTTTGTAAAATTCCTCTCTTTCTATTCAGTTCCTTTTGTTTAGCAGGATCGACTTGAGAATTTGCCACAAAACCGGCATGCTCTTCTGCTTGACCTTTCCCAAATGTTCTGTTCATAGCTGGTGGCATTCCATTAGTAGAGTTGGTCGTCTCATAATTTGTGTTTTCTTTACTAATATTGTTATCATTGGATGCTTTATCGTTGATTCTTCCATCTTGGTCACTACTCATTAGTGTAGTATCCTCGTCTGTCATATTTTGTGTTTTCTTCTTTTGATAACTATTAGAAGCTTTATGTTGCCCATTCTTAGTATCATTAGCCATGTATATTAACTCAGATGAATTAGGACCACATCTTTCAATTAAATTTCCTACAGTTGCATTCATCAATTGTTCAAATGCGTCTCTAAAAATTCTAGCAAAATTGGATCTTTCTGTGATGACATAAAGGCAAACAGAACAAGCCCTTAAATCATCCATCGTAGAAAATAGAGTGGCACTAACTAAAGGCCTGGTATGTTTAGAGTCATCACCTAATTTTTTTCTCTTTTTATCACCAAAATTCCTAGCTAGCCACATACAATAAATTAATGTGACACCGGCTACGAACACTGTATGCACGGCAGGTGTTGAATGTCCTGTAACAGTCTTTTGATGGAATATTTTATATAACTGGCAAATTTGGCCAGCAGCAGCTTGACATTCTCTAAATAATCTGTCATCGGGAGGCAAGACTTCAAGGTATGGTTGAATTAATAATCTAACTGCACTGTAATAATATAATTTTAGTGTTTCATTTTCAAAATTTTTGAAACTACTAGTGACTAGACCAGACCTCCATACCTCTAGGTCTTTAAATATTTTTCTTACTTCTGGCAATTGTTTAATTAGTAATTTTTTATTATTGCTGTTATTAGGTGTACTATCAGCATCTTCAGGTTTTTGTGGAATGATTTTTAACCGTTCTACAAAATTGGATTCAGTACGACGCAATTTTAATGATTGATTAATGAAATTTACTCCATTATGAGTCTTTGTATCCTTGGCATTAAAGGAGTCTTCAGTAAAATAAGGTAAATCAATTTCAGATTCAGTGATTGTGTATGGTTTCCCAACTGCAACACAAATCATTCTTTCTAATAAATAAATACACCAAAATAATCTCAATTTTTTGTTAGCAAACGGATCTGGTGAATGCCATTTATTCAAGTATAATTTTTCTTTACAAATTGTCATCACATCTTTAATGATTTCATATAGTACTAAAGAATCTTTATCTGTTCTTAATAGATATAGGACTAATAAAGTCAATAATTCAACTTGTTGAATACAATTTAAACTCTTACCACATTTTGCTACATGTCTTATTGCAGTCGAAAAGTAATTCATCGGTGGATTTCCCTTATATTTGCCAGTAGTCATCTGAAGACATGCGCTTATTGTGTAGACAAGCCACATTCTACCACAAGAAAAATGGAAATCCGATTCCGAATAAGAGTAAATATTATTATTAACAAAATGTTCGTGGAATGAGTAAATTTCTTGTTCATCTAATAAGGGGTATTTGAATTGTAATCTAGTGAAAAATGTATCTAGAAATGATCTTGATAATTCCTCATCAAATTCCATTACAGGTTTATAAGCTAAAAACTCTTTTAAATCATATTTCGAAAAAATACAATTGTTAAGATCAAAATCTTTTAAAGATTTAGAAGTCAATGAAATAACAGCGTCATATTTACCGATTTGAGAAGCAACTCTAGAAAGTGAGGTTCCCATCATTCGGTTATAATAATCGTCTTTGAATTTCGTCCTATTTGCTGAGGTGACGGATATGCTATTTGTATTGTTATTAGGATCAAAGAATTGGGAATTTAGTGGAGGAAGTATTTTAGTATTATGATTATTATATGGAAATCTATAATATGTAGAGTCAAACTTATTATCTGGGCTATTATTTGGATGGTGGAAATCTAATTCATCAAATGTATTATCCATATTATTCAACAGATGAGTAATTTTTTTATACTGTTTTATCTTCTTCTTGAATGTCACGGTATTCGGTGAGATATCAATTAATTTTTCTAAAAATCTTAGTTTTTTCTCCAACAATTTTGTGTATTCATCCTTATCAGAATTAGAATTTGGGTTACTTTTCGTTATCTTTCCTGTAGTGTTGAAATTTGTAGTTTGTATTATATTAGAATTAAAGTTCACAAAGGATGAGTTATTACCATTATTAATATTATTGATTGATAGCAATACATTAGAATTTAGTGAATTTTTAGAATTAAATGGAGAAATCGAATAGTTACTAATAATCACAGGTCTGTCATTCCCCAAAGTGCTGTTATTAATATTACAATTGTTGTCGTTATTGAGACTGACATTATTGGTGTTAGGAATAAAATTATTTTTTGAATTTGTTGAAGAACTTTGATATTTGGCTGGTTGGATACATTTGACACCAGCTTTTAAACATGCAGTACATGTAGGTAACTTATGATCACAACGTTGCTTTCTTCGTTTACACAGTAAACAGGAACGAGACCTACCCTTTTTATCTCGTAGTAAAAGATCAGTTCTGTTACCAGCTAATTCTACTTCTCTTTGAAATTGTTCAAACTTCTCCTCACTTATTTCTTTCTTTGGTCTACCCATGATTAAAAATAGAAGAAAAAGTGTCAATCCAAATATGTGTATTTATGTATAACTAAATAGAAAACAAAATTATTGGTGTAAGTAAAAAATATCAAAAAAAAAAAAGAAAAAATAGAAAGTAGAATGAATGTATTGTAATTATTTATGCAACGATCTGTTTTCTGTATTTCTGTTAGTTTTATTTGTAAAAAGTAAAAAGGGACAGTATAGAGTATGGTGAAACTGAAGTGTATACGAAATAATTATTAAATTGCACAAATATGCAATATTATAGTGCAAGTGAATAAGAGAAAACACCGGAAAATAAGCAATCGCACAAACAAATTAATAATCACTTGGATGTAAGATAAATACGTAAAAGTAAATAAAATATTTCTTCTTTATGTTTTGGGTGTTTTGAGTGTTTCTGATCTTTATTATATGATACAAAATCACTGGAAAAAGGTAAGAAGAAGGTATGAGTGTCTTTGTTTTACTGATTATTTAATTTAACCGGACAATCAATCATTCGACTTTTCTAATCTAAACATTTTTTTTACATAACTTCCTTGAAAATCAATCGAAGGTTTAGAAAAACAGGAAAAAGAGAAAATCTTTATGACGCAAAGGAAATTTTTTTTGGTCACAAAGCCGTAGGAAAAAAAAAAAGAAAAAGAACAAGAGACAAAAAAATGACAGTGGAAAACTTAACCGGAAGAATTAAACCGGAAAGGAAAGTACTTGATTAAAAAAAAAAAAAACAAAAGAAATTTCTCGAAGACAACTTAATTTTTATGACAGCGAATAAAGGGGAAAAAATGTCTTCCGTTATACAATAGATTACGTAATAGATGTATATGTTCTTAGGGATAGTTACTAGTTAATGCGATGTGGTCCAAAAGAATAGTATAAGACACTCTACATTAATTGACTGACAGTTGAAGTTAAAGTTTGAAGTTTATCTGTTCACAATTTGTGCCTACGTTGCTTGTTTGAAAGTTGTTCAAATCTTGAAATTGGTTCATCAGATAACCATAAAGGTAGGGTATTAATAATTTCTTCTGTTGTTGCCTTTTTCAATCTTTGTTTCATTTTGTATATCACTCTTCTTTTCATTTCAGTTATGGCTTCTGCATTTAGATCGTTTTCTATGATATTTTTTATTATATCATTTTTACAGCGTTTATTAAATTGATCTGTTGCGTCCAAGTTGTTGTTCTTGTCTATTTTATTTTCATAATCGTCTCTGTAATAATATTCTTTCCAGATCATACCAAAATTTTTCATTTGATTGTATCTTATTGGAAGCGAAAAGATTAAATGTTCATTTGCTATATTTATGCTTAATTTATTATATAACATAACAGAACTTCCAGCTTCTGCCACAAACCCTAGTGAACTGAAAGGGAATAATAAATAAGGTTTTCTCTCTTCCCCTTGTTCCTCTGATTCCATAGGTAAGTGCACGTTAATAAGATCACATAATAACACCAAACAAGCACTTAATCCAATGGCTGGTCCATTCAAATTACAAATGATCGGTTTGTTATGAGAACTAAAAGTATTTAACATATGAATAGTTGGAGTAGAGACATTACCAATATATTGTCTAATTCTATTCATTTGATTTGTGTTATCAATATTTTTAAGCTCCATTATTGATTCAAACTTGCCACCACTACTAAACATTCTATTGCCACTACTTTGCAAAACTGTTACATAGAGGTCATTGTCCAAATTTAATTTGTTTAAATATTCCCCTATTTGAATAAAATCTTCAAAGGATAATGAATTTAAATGATTCGGATCGTTTAATGTTATTGTACCAATATGATTTTTATGATCAATATCCAATTTAATTGTTTCAGACATAACTTGTACTAATGTCACTGGTATATGTCCTGTTTACGTGTATATGTTTAGAGAGGGAATATGTAAACTATACTAGAATCTATTCAATAACGTATAAGAATCAACCCTAAGAAAAATGGATGTTATGATAGAAGTAACAAGTATAATAATTACAGGAAAAAGAAAAAGAATCGAGACTTATTATTATATATTCATATAAAACTGTTTGCATAATTTTTTTTGCTTGTTTAAAAAGTCCTGTAGAAATAGACTACTAGAAGAAAGTACAATTTTTCATTGTCATTTTTTTGTTAACTTTCACTTATCGTCCCCAATGGTCTGTAAGACTAAAAGAATATCAGTCGTGTTTAATTTACTTCTCCCTTATTCTTTTCTATTATATCGTGTTATTCTTTTATGCAATTGTTTTTTAGACAAAGAACATAGAATATATTGTATATCTCATAATTGGCTGCCTGGAGGGGAAAAGGGAAGAGGATGCGATTTTAGGTGTACTACTTTTACCAAACTAGTATCATAGAAAAGGGGATTGGTAGGGTTAAGCAATTTTTTTTATATATTCTAGCTTTGAAAAGTAATCAAGGGTCATAAGCCAATATTTTTTTAGGGTTTACATACTGATTTTTTTTTATGAAAAGTTATTGAACAATGGAAGAAATATGGGATACTTCTAAGTTACACTATGAGTGTATTGTCTGCATTTGAAAAGATTCAAGTCAGCATAAAATTTTCTGCAACTATCACAGGAAATAAGCATATTCCAACTTGTGATATATAAACATTGATAACCCCCTTATTTATCCAATATTATCAAAAAAAAAAAAAAATTCAATTAATCTCTGATACTATTAAGATTGACGGAAATTATTTGATTATTGATATATATCTTGGTGGAAGGAGGTGTAATATTCCAAATATTACACCATTTCCATAAAAAGTTATAAAAATTCGAATATAATCGTACACATTTCTTTACATATAATTTTATTTTTTTTTCCTTTTTTTGACTATTACCAGTAATGTCTGAGAAGTGATATTGAATATTTAGATCTTTAAAATACTTTACAAAATTAGGGCTGATAAAATTCTCCTTCCCCTTATGCTGGTGAAGTTCTTAAGTTTTTATGTCCTGTCTAAATTCTTTTAGCTAGAAATTAGGGTTAGGAATAAAATAAGTAATTCTATCAAAAATACATTTATTTTCTGGAATTCTTTTTAGAGTTGCTTCTAGACCTTATTCCTGAGAAGAAAATTCTCAGTTTCATTTATTGATCAAATAACATAATATCTTAGGTCTCTTAAAACAATAGCCCTACAATGAAGTCCTCGTCACTTTCCACGGATTTAATTTTTTGAGAAAGATGTCAAACGAAAAAGATAGTCATTTTTTTTTTTCATTTCCACTCAGTATTTCCTAATGTAGAAATAAATAAAAACGGTTTATCATTTTCTCTTTTTATTGCAGGTATTCTGTAAATGAAAATAAAAAAAGAAGAAAAGGAAAAGAAAGTGTTTAAAGATATAATGGAGTGATATCTGCATATCATTGTCCTAATAGTCTCAAGCAACAACAATTGAACCGAAGAGAGCATAGTACTATCTTTAATTAGATCAGAAATAAATAACAGAACCTTTTTTTTTTTCAAAAGAGAAATTGAATTAATTTGTAAGTGCGCATAATTTAATCACATACTAGAAAAATATGGGGTTACTAAACTCACAAGATAAAGAAATTATTAAGAGAGCACTACCTAAAAATTCAAATAAGATTATTGATGTCACCATAGCACGGTTATATATTGCATATCCAGATAAGACGCAATGGCAATATACAGGTTTATCTGGAGCCATTACTTTGGTTGATGATTTAGTGGGTCATACCTTTTTTCTTAAATTGATTGATATCTTTGGACATAGAGGGATCATTTGGGATCAAGAACTGTATATAAATTTCCAATACTATCAGGATAGAACTTTTTTTCATACTTTCGAAATTGAAGATTGCTATGCGGGGCTTTTGTTTGTTGATATTAAAGAAGCAGAACATTTTTTGAAAAGAGTACAAAAGAGAGAAAAATATGCCTCGAGAGCAACTTTACAGAATAAGAAAGCGATTGCGTTAAATAAAAAATTGAGGGCTGAAAATGCAAAAAAACAGCCTAAACAAGGTCCTAGGGGTGAAACTATGGTTGTAATGGATTCTCAAAGGAAAAGATATAATTACAATGAAGTTGAACACATTCCAGTAACCAAAAACAAAGCTCCACCTCCACCACCTCCATCCTCATCATTGACATTTTCACACAATGATATAGATACTAATGAGGGTGATACAGACCAGTATAATGATGGATTTGATGAAGATGCATATTACAATGACACAGATGTACAATCATCAACTTTGTCGGTGCAGCCTGCTGTGTCAGGGTATTCTACTGTAGCAGATACCGTGTCTTCTACAGAACAAAAAGAACAAGCATCGGAGTTGTCCACTCATCAGAAAGTTAAACATAATGTGCCCCCATTGCCTGCAAATTTTCAACCAGCATCTCCGTTGAGTAATAATAATAATATTACTACTACTGTTCTAGTTCCTAGTACTACTAATGTTTCACAGCTACAACCTCCATCTTTCTCAAATCAACCGTTCAATAATGCACCACAACAAGCAGATGACTCATTCCCATTTCCAATTCCACAGATGAACAATATAAATATGAATTTGCATAGGCCAGTTCCGCAATTGCCAAATAGAACGCCAAGTACTAATATGAATATAAATAGTAATATAAATACAGCAAGGCCAGTTCCCGCTCCTCCACCAAGACAAAATATTAATATCCGTGGAGCTCCTCCTCCTCCTCCTGTAAGACGTGGTCCGGCTCCACCATTACCGCTACACAGAAATAACAATAATATGAATAATCAAAGAGTATCTAGTAATAATGGCGTGCCCCCACCTCCGCCTGTAAGGCGTGGGCCTGCTCCACCTCCACCTCCTGCTAGAACAAGGACACAACCAACAATTCCACAACCCAAAACTTCCTTTGGACAGGATACCTTCACACAACAGTATAATCAACAAATGCCACAAGTTACTTTTGGTCAATCAGCATCATTGTCACCACAAACAGAAATACCACCTCATACTACGTTTAATACGGCTCTGCAGCCTCCAGTACAACCAGTATCATCTTCTAGACCATTAAATATTTCATCTAGTATGAATTATAATAACAATAACACTGCTGCTACAGCTCATTCAATTCCTCCAAGAATGAATAATAATAATAATAATAATACAAACTTAGTTCATATTGCTCCTCCTGTTCCTCCATTAATGAGTAATAATAGTAATGTGAATGCTCCAGTAGCTCCACCTCCCCCACCTATGATGAATAATAATAGTACGACAACTCCTCCTGCTCCACCTCCACCTCCAATGATGAATAATAGCGGAGCTCCGGTTGCTCCTCCACCACCTATTCTTGCAACAGACAATAACAACAGTGGATTTGTGGAATCTACAGGTGATGCGGGTAGAGATGCACTATTGGCATCGATTAGGGGTGCTGGTGGTATTAAATCGTTAAGAAAAGTAGATAAATCTCAATTAGATAGACCATCTGTATTGTTACAAGAAGCTCGTGGTGAGACTGTGGCTACTTCAAACACAGGAAATGAAACGGTTTCTTCCAATATGGGTGCTGGTGGTCCACCATCTCTAGCAGATGCGTTAGCTGCAGCTTTAAATAAACGTAAGAATAAAGTTGGTGTACATGAGGATGATGATGCAGGGGATGACTGGTAAAGATTATAAACGTTAGAAGATGGTGTTAACAATATAACAGTAATTGTTGTAGAGTTGGTGATTTTTGCCACAGTTATTTATGTATATATGTATGAATGAAACTCTTGTTGTTTAGATAGTGGAATATTCATTTTATTAATAGAAACTTAAATAAATATGATTTATCTTTATGAAATTTGTGGACATTAGTTTGTAAATATTCAATACTTTTTTTCAATTCTCTCTTTAAGTTGTCAATATAGCATTTTTTTTTCTTCGTTGACAGTTGGGCAAAATTAAACGGTATTAAATGGTGAATATTTAGAATGGTATTTGATAATTCTTTTTAAAAATAAATAGATAGATAAGTTATTGAACTTTATATAAGGTGTACATACTATTGGTTGTGATAGTTTTTGTAGATATGGTGTTTCTTAGGTTAAGCAAATGTGCCAATATCTGGAATTAAGTTTTTTGTTCTTAAGCTTCTCTATTGTCCACAAGATGGAAATATTTTTAACTTTCTTGAAACAGAAAAATATTAAACATAGATATTTGTATACAGTACAATACATACTTGCAAAGCAAAATAAGATTCGTTATAAACGAGTAATTATTGATAGTAATGTAAATAATCTCTTTGTGAATGGCAAAGAAAATAATGTAAAAGAAAAATACATGTAATTAGTAGTCCTTTCTTTTTTGTAAAAACGAAGGATCTAAATTTTAAAATATATATTGTTGAGAATGAGCGCCTGTAGCCATTGGATATACAGTGAACATTTTCAATATTATATTAAACAGATTTAGTATACAAAATTATAATAAAGTTCTTCACTTTCTTTCTCTATATACAACATAGAAATAATAATAAACAAAGCTTGTAAATAAGATAAAAATAATGTATGATGAAATCCTTGGCTTTATATATGTTAACATTAAGCCATTTTCCTTTACGAACAGTAAAATATTTAATATACAAACTCAACAACTTTTGGTAATCTCTCGACAATTATTACTCAACAATTTATCGTTTAGTGTCTGCTAAAATCTTATTTTTCTATCTATTTCATTATAGAACATTCTATTTCAATAATATTGTTGGTAAATGAGTCATGTCTATCATCTGTCTTTTTGTATTTCTTTTACATTGTAAACAATATTTTGTTTAATATTTTTTTTTTTCGTTCATGAAATGACGAGAAATATAAAACTTTTCTTACAAAGAGCTAAAATTACAGAGCGCAGAATTCTTTTGTACTACAAAATTTGATAACGTCTATAATTATGCAGTTAAGTAATATGCATATTAATTTAACTTGCAATTTAAATATATATATAAAAAAAATGTTTTTACAAAGAATACAGACAAGAAAAAATCCACCAATTCTTTCTTATCGAATTAATATAATGTAAATTTATTAGTAGCCAATATTATGTATGCAATCAACAAAAACAGATCATCACCATTTTCATAATGATTTCAATGAATCTTTATTTGATGTTTAAACTGTTTATTGTTAATGCTCCCAATAAAAGTAGATTTTATTTTATTGTTGAAATAGTGCATAAACTTGACTGTAAAACTTGATTTCATTTTCTATATAAAGCAAGAGGACTATACCATAACAAAATTTTAATTTTTTGAACTTAACAAAACAATATTTTTATCTATCAATTTTTTAAGCTAAAACTTTAAATACACATTCTTGCAATAGTTTTCAAAGAAAAGATATAACAATATCATTCTAGTGTTGTAAAATTTTTTTCCAACTTTCTATTTCAATTTAATTAATTTCTTTCATTTAATAATATATATATTTATCACCTTCTCTTTAAAAATTTATAAAATGGTAAGTACAATCAAGAAAGCAAGATTTCCAACATTTTTTATAAAAAATATTTCTAATCACTTAAACTGAATTAATTATTTTATAAAACGAAACTTCTTCAAAACAAAAAAAAAAAGATTGTTTCATTAAGCAATAATATTAATAAGTTGTGTTTAGATCTACATAGCAATCATTGGTGAGAAATCTAAAGAGATTCAATAATAAAAAAATCTATATCAATAAAAAAAATTACTGACCTAACACATGACTCGAAAAACTTCTCTTTTGTTTGACTAGAAGTGAACATTCAAATTTTTTATCATAATTATTCACTTTCTTTTGATATAACGTAATGTTTCCACAAGATATTTAAGCTGACTGGTTTACTCTTTATCCATCTCTTGTTCTTTAACATACAAAAAGAGAAGATTATAAATCAGATACTATATAATATTAGTAGTTATAGTAGATAATAATTAAATATCTAACATCCAGTGATAAATAAACAGTTTCATTATAAGAGTAAAGCTAACGTGAACTTATGTTTACACTTATTTCCTGATAATCAATAAATGAAAAACACTTCAAATTAACTCTAGTGACAACCAATATTTGTAAAATAAATGTAAATATGCAAATAAATTCTTTTAGTGTTACTTTTAAAATGCTCATTTAATACAGAATCGTCATGCCAATTTCAATTTTGACTCCTCCTATCTCTTGTTTTTACCACTTTCACTAACGAATGCTGTTCAATCATAGATGTTTTGACTCGGGTTTCTAGCTGTCTTCTTTAAAAAAAAAAAAAAAAAAAATTTGCTTTAATAAGAAACAAAGCCAAAAAAATAATAAACCCGCTGAAAAAATTTAGGGACTGAAAATTACAATTTTAAAAAATAGAAGTAAAGGCGCACGAAAAAGATTAGGTAGGAAATAATATTCTGTATTTTTCCAAGGATTATAGATTTTTGATATAAGGGTTTTAAAAAAAAACGCTTGGAACCATTAACCTACATAGCGCAGTATTCATATATAGTTTAGACTAAAATAATAATAACTCTACTTTTGATGTTCTTATTTTTTTGTTTTTTTTTATAAAATCTAGTAGTATTGAACATTTAAGAAATACATTCAAGAAACAAAGTATTCTAACCAAAATTAAATGTGTATGTGGAATTCCATAGATCACACTGTTTTTTGATTATGCTAAAATAGTTAGGGTTCGGTTAAAGAAATTCCTTACAAGACGGTAGGATTATAACAAAAGTTTTGAAAAGTTTTTCCTTAGGGATAACTTATTTTTACAAGACCTTTTAGGCGAAAAAAATTTTATAAAGGATGGAATCAATATTAAGGTAGGATCCTCAGATTTTAGCAAGAAGTGAAGTGAAGATAATCTCTTAAATATACATCTCTTAAGAAATAGAGCATGGAACCGAGTCAAATCATTGTAGAATTCTAAGAATTATAATTAAACCCATATCAAATTTTTTTACCTGAGTAACTGAAACAGTGAGATCTGAGAAAAACATGAAAAACATTTTGTAAAAAAATGTTAACCCTAATTAATTGTCTTTCTGGTTTTTCTTCCTGAATATGGATACAGTGGAGTTTATTTCTCTCAAACCCTAATATATCTTGACCACACCTGATAAAATGCACTCACATTCATAAACAGATTGAATCATAATAGCATCATTGAAACCATCCAGTGTCTCCGCCCTCCAAAAAAAAAAAAACTAGAAAGAAAGAAATTCATAATGAGGAGAAAATTTCGTGTGATTGCAATGACACAGTGTATATGTACGAAAATGTAGGAATGAGTAATGCGTGATGTATAACTTAACTTTGAAGAAATTGAAATAGAAGTAAAAAATTCATGCTTGGAAAGAAAATATAAAAGAGGTGATGATATCTTCTTCTTTTTGGAGTTCGACTGCTTAGTAATTTACATGCAAACACCTTGCTAATAAGAGTCTCTTGTGTGTATCTACCTATCTAACTGTACATAACAGAACACTAACATAACAAAAGTTATAGGCAAAAGTATATCTGTTTAAGATAGCAATTGATTTTAGTTTTGATTTTGATTTTGATTTTAATTTTATTTTTTCTTCTTTTAGTTCTAATTAATACTGTCAAGTGAAATAATGTCTTTAGATAGAAATGAACCAAGTCATTTTGGTGCAGGTCCTGCACAATTGCCAACCCATGTATTACAGCAAGCTGCTTTAGACCTAATCAATTACAAAAATCTCGGCTTGGGTATTGGTGAAATTTCCCACCGTTCGAAGGATGCCACTCAAGTCATTGAAAATTCAAAAGCTCACTTAAAAGAATTATTAAATATTCCTGATACTCATGAAGTCTTTTTCATGCAAGGTGGTGGCACCACTGGTTTCTCTTCAATAGCCACCAATCTGGAGACAGCTTTTGTCGGTAAAAATAACAGACTAGGAAAATGTGGGTATTTAGTGACAGGTTCCTGGTCACAAAAGGCATATGAAGAAGCTGCTAGACTAAGATTACCAGCAGAAAAAATCTTGGATTCGAGAGATTTTAACGACGAAGGAAAATTTGGTTCAATTCCAGACGAATCTAAATGGATCGATCATTTGAAAAAGGATGATGATTACGCATACGTTTATCTTTGTGAAAATGAAACTGTTCATGGTGTGGAATGGCCAAAATTACCTGAATGTATTGTGAATAATCCAAATATTGAATTAGTGGCTGATTTATCAAGTAATATTCTATCTCGTGAGATCGATATTTCCCAGTATGGTGTTATTATGGCTGGTGCACAAAAGAATATTGGGTTAGCTGGGTTGACTCTATACATTATCAAAAAATCTATCCTAGAAAACATTAAGGCTGCTAAAGAAGAAAAATTGGTAGAATTAAACGTCCCTGTGACTCCGATTGCATTTGATTATCCAACTGTGGTTAAGAACAATTCTGCATACAATACCATTCCAATATTTACACTACATATAATGGATTTGGTATTCCAACATTTGAAAGAGAAAGGTGGGATCGCACAACAGGAAAAGGAAAATAAGATCAAATCAAAGACATTGTACGAAGCATTAGATTCATATCCAGAATTCTATAATTTACCAGTAGATCCAAAAGTTAGATCCAAAATGAATGTTGTGTTTACATTAAAGAACGGTTCATTAGATGAGAAATTCTTGAAAGAGGCTGCAGCTCAAGGATTGACTGGACTTAAAGGTCATCGTTCAGTGGGTGGTTTCAGAGCTTCTATTTACAACGCATTAACTGTGGAAAGTGTAACCAAATTAAGTAAGTTTATCAAAGACTTTGCTGAAGCCAACAAGAACTGAAAAAAAAACAGAGTAAAAGATTGGCAAGAAACACGACAAAAAATAAAATATGACACTCATACCTACCTGTCCAAATCAACTTATCAGTGTATGTATGACACTCTAATTACAAATAAAATATCATTAGATTAAAAATATATACAAGAGTAAATATTATAATCGATATTCTCGTACTCAAAGAGGTCACAATCAACTGCTCTCACCCCATAAAACAACAATATAATAGCTATATAATTGATTTATCCAGCTCAAGATCGAAAGATAAAGAAATGTGAACAACCAACCGAGCGAGGAAAAGGGGTATTATTTTGGTTTATTTGTCTACTTACAAACAAGAGAAGATAAGACAAGAACTGTTCTAAACATACATTAACGAAAAGGGAAGCCCACTTTGGATAGATCAACATTAAAACCGTAAATGTATTCACGATACGCTGTATATTAATTTAGGTTTAAATATCATGGAAGCGGAAAACTTGAAAAAACAGAAAAAAAAAAAGAAACAATCACAAAATCAACATTACCCTCAAATTCATTCTAAAAAACATTTAGGTATTTTTTTGTCCTTCACTCATCATATGTACCAGAAAAGTCAAACTAATAGGATACCATTTATTACATTAAATTTAACAAGTTTACGTTTTATTATTGATAGCAGCAAATAGATATGCATTCTGACGGCAAGTCGACATTTTATATTATTTAAAAGAATATATATAAATATAAGTCTAAATATAAATATATAGAATCTAAGTAACAGGATACTATAGGAGTGGTATATTATCACATACTACACTACATTCATATTATTTCGATTGAAAAAAGACAACCTAAAAGAAAAAAAAAAAGAGAGAGGAAGGGCCACTTGGTAGTCTTTCCTCTCTTTAATGAGTATGAACAGGATTTTCTTCTTGAATATCTTCAATAACCAACCAATCTTCTTCCAATTCTTGCTCATTTTGTGTTTGTCCAGGATCCGATTCATTTGCGACAGACACTTTTGATGTAATATAATCCTGTAATAGAGCGTCTTCATTACCTTCAACCTTTGGGACAACGGGTCTAGAGGGAGTCTGCCATTCTAAAACATTGCCCTTTGGAGATACAATCTTGGATATATCTAGGCCATTTTTGACAGAAGTCAATTCTTTGAGATATAAGTCTTGTATTAAATTTGAAGCTCTTGAAGTATTAGAGAATAATCTAACAAAATTCTTGGATAGTATCCCTGTTGTAGTGATTCTTAACATTGTTGAAGCAAAACTACTTATTCCGTTTATTTTTTATTTTGATTTATATATTGGCTTTAATTGAAACAAACACAGAGCTACTTATTATATAAGCTACTTGATAATTTATTTATTGTTCTTTTCTATTTTTTTTATCTCCTATTTTTACCAAAAACAAAAAGTACTTGATTAAGAACAACACTACAAACAACCAACCTCTTTTAATTCCTTTTCCAAAATCGATGAGTTTATTATCCCACGTTCGTCTGTGTTATCCCGATATCAAGTGAATACCGCGCTGTGTAGCCCAATTCCTTTTTATTTTTGTGTCTATTTTCAACTACTACAATCTTTGGGGACCTTGAAAAGACAAAGAGGGAAAAACAAAAGAAAACAAAAGAACAGTGAGAAAGCGACCAATTCCCTCCGCCTCCGCGGAGATCAAAGAACCAATCAGCTTTGCGGACGTTTCAAAGAAAAAATTGTTGATGTCTTTGAAGCCGCATAAAGTTAACTATGGATTCCCTCCTCCAAAAAAAAAAAAAAAAGAAAGAAGGTGCGTGAGTGTATGGGTGTGCTAAAAAAAAAATTCACAAGATTTACGGACTTTTTCCCATTTTTCCTCAAATTGATTGATCCATTTAACGCCACCAACAACTTCTCATCCTTTCTATCTCCCTCCCCAAAAAAAGAAAAAAAAAAACAACTTGAAATTGAAATTCTAGCACAGTTCAATCGCATAAAAACACGAAGCAGATACGACAACCGAAGAAGAGGCCTTTCTTGGGTATTATTTTATATTCCGTACTATTCCGAAACTAAGTCATCACAATCCCGCAACCTGTTTTTTTTATATTCTTTTTTCTGTCACAAAGTACAGTAACATCTTTTGATGATCGTAAAAAGCATGCACTTTATACTAGAATCCAGAATACTTCGTTTCTTTTACATTTTTAGTTTCAGAATTTTAATGAGATTTAAAAGTAACATTTCATACAAGTACTAAGTGTCTTGACTCTATGTCTTTGTAGACTTTCAAACAAATTTACACATACGTATACATAAGTAATACACAACCTTCTAGTAAAATAAAAAAACCAAGATATAACCACAATAATATAGAAGAACACTCAACATCCTTACTATATCACTAGAGAAATTGGTTAAATTTTCTACTGTATTTTTAACTCGGTATTTTGACTTTTCTTAACCAATAAAACCAAACTTTGTGACGCGTTTACATCGTTACTATATGTACCTTGTGCCTCATATCCAAATGTGAAGTCATCTAAATATGATATATATGCTCTGACTTTCTTTCTTTTTTTTTTTTATAATTGAACCAAGATTGGAAAAGCGGCAGCTTCCTGAAAATAATCTAAGAACTGAGGAATTACAATTTAAGGGAAATGAAGTATATATAATACCGACACAAACAACAATTGGGTGAAAAACAATATTCTGTGTTTTTCTAAAAATTCAAATTTTCAAAGTGAGGGTTTTATGAAAAAAAAACATCTTAAAATCATTTATTTACGTTATAGGGATATTCTTACACAGCTCATACAAAATATTATAATAACTATACTTTAGGTACCCTCATTTTTATTTTTCCTTGTATAATTTTGTAAGTAGATTCCTTACAACAATAAGTTGAAAAAATATACCATTCTATTCATCATGTTTTCAACGTCAAATTATAAGAAAAATTGTATATGTAATCACAAAAGAATAGTCAATTGTAAATTCCTTATTTATCTAAATCTGTGTATATATTTAGTACTATGTACAACCAACAATTTATAGATTATAATTTTTTTTATTTTTTTTTTTTTTTAAATTACTGTCTTTAGGGTTGAGGTAAAAAAACTGTTCTTTTCTCATAAGTCGGTAGGATTATAATAAAAATTTGCAAAAAACTTTTCTTTAAGGGTACATCTTGTCACTAAACTTTTTAGGCAAAAAAATTTAAGGGGATACCGCCGCTGATGGTGATGTGATTCTCGAAGGAAAATTGAAACCGATTAGGTAACAATTGCGGTTTTTTTTTTAATGAGAAATCTTAGATAATAATTTAACAGCCGGATAATAAAAAGATTATATTACTTATAAATTAAACAATAGAAATGTTAGTCTCCTTTTATATCATCTCTATACCTAAAAGATGTCATCTGTGTGAATACATACGTAAGTATATAATGCAAAGCTATCAATATGTATGGATCTTAAGTTAAATATATATATATACATACATACATACATATAACAGATATTTGCCTTTTTGATCTCTTGATTAGTTCTACTAACTGCCGCAGATCCCAATCTGAAAGTAATATAACACGCACACACACAAAAGCCCAAAAACAAACACATACCTACACATATATAAATATATTTTATAGAACTCAATAACCTATAAAGTGGAAAGGAAGTAATAAATTAATAAATGATTGGTTTTATAAAAGATTTAGCAACCTCATTAGATGATCTATACCATTATCTAATATATTTGGTTGAAAATGATGGTAAATCAATCTCAACTGGAGAATGGGGCATAAGATGTAATGAAATGTTTAATATAACGCAGGGGAGATGTGAAATCAATTTTATAGACAGATCACAAAACATACCAAGCATATCTGTCTCCAACAACAATAATAATCAACTTTTACAAAATAATGTTACTGATGCAGATGTATTATTTGGATTTGTTACGGTTGTATTTGTTTGGTTTATTATTGCTATCATTATTATATTGTGCACTATAATAATATCATTAATAATCACAAACATAAATTCTAGTTATAAAGATGACGAAAAAGACAAGAATATACGGACGATTACAAACTATGATTTAGAAAAGCAATCCCCAGATACAATACCCGAAACCAAATAAACAAGAGGGCAACAAAACAAAAGATCAAAAAAAAACAAACAAACATAAAAATAAAAACAAATAACCATAACAACAATGGCTTAATAATAACAGACTCAAAAGATCTAATCATTCATTTTTGCTATTCTGGAAGTGTATGGAGATCATACACAAACATTGAATTATTTGACAATATTTATATCGCTTTACTCTTCCTGTTTATTCAAAAAAGTCCAGTTGTCTCAGCTATTTTCTACAAGCCGATATATATATATATATAACCCACGTTGATAATGAATTCAATATTCCTCATCTTTTTGAAACTGTACACCTTCTATCATTATCGCAACCACACACATATTAATATAATATATCAATCATCATATTGTGTCTTCTCTTTTCTTCACAGGAATAGTGGACAGAAAGGCAAGGTTCATAGATTCCGCCATCTAAAATCTTATTTCCAACTTCTAGCTATATTCCGCTTTTTTATCTCTCTTTCGGGTTTGTTTCCGTCTTTAATGCTGCACATATATCCGCCTTAGAGTTCAAACACTTTCTACGATTGGCGGAATTACAAAAAAACAAAACAAAACAGAACAAAACAAAATTTTTTTTTTGTTTTTTTCGGATTTTTCCAAAGGTGAATCCAATAGACAAAAAACCCACACAAAGACAAAGAATGTGAGGGCGAGAAAAACACAAAGACGAAGCAAAAATAGAGGAAGATCACCGTTGCTCTGTGTGTTATATAGGGAGAAAGTGAAAGAAGGAAAGAAAGAAATTAAGCTATAGAAACATTTGGACTTTTCCATCCTCCCTTTCCTATCCCACTTCAACCTTTCTCCTTCTCACTTGTGGATCAACTAGCACTTCCTTTTCTTCATTCAAGGTATTTGGTAATTTATCTTACTTTGAAACCTGCCCTTACCCCTTACTTACAAATACTGTCTAACGGGTAATATCCTTTTCTGAATCCTTCAAGTTATAGAAAAGAACAAAAACAATACATATCTATATCTATCTATATATATATACAAATTTACGCACATATATATAGAAACATGGTATTATCCAACGTTCTAACAAACTTGGTTCGTTCAAAACCAATTTTAAATTCTGCAAAAAAAAATGGAGTTCTTTTTTTAAAGACCACTCTGTTATCAAGGACAACTCCAATAAATTATTCCATGAGGTCTGCCTCTACCTTCAATAGGACTAAACCTCATGTTAACATTGGTACAATTGGTCATGTCGACCATGGTAAAACCACCTTGACTGCTGCTATTACAAAAACATTAGCTAAGACTGGTGGTGCTGATTTCTTAGATTACGCTTCTATTGATAAAGCCCCTGAAGAAAGAGCTCGTGGTATCACTATTTCTACTGCCCATGTTGAATACGAAACTGCAAAGAAACATTACTCCCATGTCGACTGTCCAGGTCATGCCGATTATATTAAGAATATGATCACTGGTGCTGCCCAAATGGATGGTGCCATTATTGTCGTTGCTGCAACAGATGGTCAAATGCCACAAACTAGAGAACATTTGTTATTAGCTAGACAAGTCGGTGTTCAAAAGATCGTTGTTTTCGTTAATAAGGTTGATACTATTGACGATCCAGAAATGTTAGAGTTGGTTGAAATGGAAATGAGAGAACTATTGACCCAGTATGGTTTCGATGGTGACAATGCTCCGATTATTATGGGCTCTGCTTTGTGTGCTCTGGAAGATAGAAATCCAGAGATTGGTGAAAAGGCTATTTTGAAACTTTTGGACGCTATTGACGAATATATCCCTACCCCAGAAAGAGACTTAGACAAACCTTTCTTGATGCCTGTAGAAGACATCTTCTCTATCTCTGGTAGAGGTACTGTCGTCACCGGTAGAGTTGAAAGAGGCCATTTAAAGAAAGGTGAAGAAGTAGAAATTGTGGGCCACAACAAAACTCCATTGAAGACTACTGTCACTGGCATTGAGATGTTTAGAAAGGAATTGGATGAAGCCATGGCTGGTGATAACGCAGGTTTATTATTAAGAGGTATCAGAAGAGACCAAATAAAGAGAGGTATGATCTTGGCCAAACCAGGTACTGTTAAAGCCCACACCAAAATGTTAGCATCTCTTTACATTCTATCTAAGGATGAAGGTGGTAGACACTCTGGTTTTGGTGAAAACTACAGACCACAATTATACATCAGAACTGCCGATGTCACTGGTGTCTTAAGATTCCCATCCGAAGTTGAAGATCACTCTAAGCAAGTTATGCCAGGTGACAATGTCGAAATGGAAATTGAACTAATTCACCCAACTCCAATGGAAGTTGGTCAACGTTTCAACATTAGAGAAGGTGGTAAGACTGTTGGTACCGGCTTAGTCACTAGAATTCTTGAATAAATGATGTGACACTATCTTATTATTTTATAAGATGTGGATTAGTTAAATCATGACGTACAAACACATAAGTACATATATATGTATATGTATGTATGTATGTATAAGTTACATGTAAATATAGTATAGTAAATGGTGTTTCAAGAAATAGATACAAAATACCTATTTGGTCGATAAATTTATATTTCACATCATTCATAACAGAATACTTATGCCTATTCGTTTTCTTTGTATAGGTTGTGTTATTCTTCACGAATTTTTCTTTAACAAGAAACATCGTATATTTCCAATCAAAGAAAAAAATTATCAAAAAAAGTAAAAAACAAACAAACAATATGATGAAATTGACATATTTAGAGTATATTCAATAATTATTATAGTAATTATAATGGTTTGTTAAAGAGAACACATCCACAGCTAAAAATATTCTAACAACCATACCCAAGTACCAACATCTCTATATCCAACTGCTAATCCTAACTTACTCTCGTTTTCTTCTACTATTTTTTTAATACACATTTGCTCATCACTAAAGATTGGTTAATATATAAAAGCTTACTGTCAGCTTTTAAACCAAGAGAAAAATGAATACAACTTCCAAACCTTTACCATCTATGCCTAGTGAAGGAGAAGTTTCCCAAAATATTCATTATGATATACCCTCAAATGAGGAGTATCGCCCTAGTGACATAAAAGAGATGAAACAAAATAATTCCAGTGGAGAGACAAAGAGTATGTCTCCAAAGAAAAGAAATATGGCAAACAAAGAAAGTCCTAATTATAATACTCATAATATTAGCGATACGGACGAAGAATTCGAATTCTTCCATGAATTTAAACGTGAAAAAGTAAAAGATGTTATTCATCATATCACATCTTTTTTGAAACAAAATGCAATGGATATAGAATACTTAATGATCCCTTTTAGGCCGGAACAAAGCAATGAAAAACTACTAAAGTTTTTGAATACCATCTTTCCACTAGGCAATGGGCAACCTGTTAATGAAAAATCACAAATGAAGATTATCAACAAAACAGATGTATGGACTCTATTTCAAAGTTTGAAATATATATGGTGCAGATTACCAAATTCTGAAATTGTTGGGTGGAAAGCATACCTCAAGTTCAAATATAAAGAAATAGAGAAAAATTATCCCCAAAAAGCATTCTTGGAAATTATGCCTCAGTGTTTAGATTCACCCAATCATGCCTCAATCGTTTATGATTTTTTTGATTTAATTGTAACATTATCCTCGAATTCTAGGGTAAATAAGATGAGTGCAAGAAAAGTAGCAAAAATGTGTGCTCTATGGGCTTTTAAAAAATCTAATATAAATACAATAAATGATCGTGATACTGAATTTATGGATATAAATAATAAGAATTCAAGAGAGGGCCCAAGTTACGATTTTGATGCAAACAATCCGAGATTTGGCAAAATCAACAATTCTTTTCAGGATGGTCTTAATGAATGGATCCCTGCATCAGACGCTATGTTCCATTTACTGTTATCCTTTTTGAAGAGTTTTGTACCGAGGGACTTAGAAAGTTCTAAATTGCCTAAATCTTTAAAAAGTATTTTATTTAATAATGAATACCCACCAAAGGGATCCACTGCATACACATCACAGACTATTTTAACAATTCCATTAGTGACATTATACACAGATGAATTTTCAAGAAAACCGTGGCAATTACTAGAGAGATGTAATGATCTATTAGATTTTTCAAATCATGATGCATTTGAGGCTAGAGAAGATTATGCCTTACTGAAGTCGTTATTTAAGAAAAAGAATAATGTTGAAGGTATTAGTCGAAAAATGTCTCAGGAGTCAAGACGATTGATGAAGATTATGTCTACAAAACATTCTACATTTCAAGCAGGTTGGGCTCCCCGTAGATGTGTGAATAATATTTATGAATTGAAAGAAAATATCCAAATTCAAAGGGTTGATATTGATGATTATTTTATCTGGACTTGGCTATCATCTTTATCATATGAAGAAACATCTGAAAAGAAAAAAATCTTTGGTAGATCATTAATTCTAGAATTTGAATTTGATGGATTCAAAAAATGGGTTGCTTTTGAAGAATGTGATATAACATTACATTATAGAAGTACTAGTCAATTTAAAAAGAATCGAATTAAAGAGAAGAATGATAATAACGATCAGGAGTCCACAAATTCCAATAAAGGTAGACCTTTACCAACAAAGCAAAATAGTACACCTGTATACGAAAAATTCCAACAGGAGGTTCCTAATCAGAGTATTTCCAAAGTTAATCACTCCGTTTTAAATAGTCCATCATTAACGCCACAGGGCCAATATCATACAATAATTGATAGACCTTCATCACACAAAAACTATAAACCCAATCTTCATGTCTTAGAAGAGAAAATTTCGAAATGGAATCCTCTAAATAACTTAAGAAAGAAAAGTAATAGTATAGCAAACGAAAAGAACGATAGTACATCTTCTCCTGAAATGAAAAAAGAATTTGTATCCTCTTCAATCTATGATTCAAAAGCCACAAACACTAGAGTAAATATAAATACGGAACAAAATTCCAATAATTTGGAGACCAAATCAAAAGCAAGAGTTATTTCTCAATACAGTTTGCTAGATCCTCAAAAGTATCAACTCCCTGAGATTGAAAAAGACGAAGAAGGATTTCATATTGATTTATCTAATATTTCTAATAGCTTATCAGAACTTCCGCCAATTGAAAATGAACCTAAGAGCAATATGTTTTCTTCATCTCAGAAATTTATAGAAGGCCCAGATAACTTAGACTCCAAGACTCAAAAAATACAACACAATATCCAACCAGACTTGAAAGTTGAAGAAAGATATCACGTAAATAACATTCCAACAAGGGAAAATAGGATTCCTCCAACATTGCATAAATCATCAGAACATGTACACGCGAACCAAACTCCTATAGCAAGTTATACCAAAATTTCAAGTGAACGTAAGGAAAGACATTCTGCAGCAGAAACCTTAGAAGAATTAAGCAATATGGTAGACGGTATGATGTCACAAGATGAGGTGACTAAAGTACAAGCTGCAAAGACATTTGAAGAGATGACAAAATTTGATAAATATAAACCAAAAGACTTTGACGCTGAAAGTTCTATATCTAGTGCAGTACCTTCTCTAAAAATAAACGCTACTATAGATGGAAATCAAAAAGTTTCAGAGAGTTTCAAGAACAATATGAAAAATACTAATTATAGACAACGAATAAATTTTAGTGCACATTCAGAAGGAATAGAAAAGCAAGATTTTACTAATCAACAATATAATACTGAAAACATAACTATATACAACAAGAAAGATAAGATTATACCACAACCTAGTAATACATCTGTAGATAAAACTGATCCTCAACAAGATCAATTTAGTATTATCCCCAGAGATAATCAGCACGCTCCAAAACAACAAGGAAATATATCCCCAACTTATGATTCAGGAACTTATACTTTTAGGAACTCTCTTGAACGGGGTAGAATGCAACAACAGACTCAAGAACAACTAAGCGTTAATGAATCTCCTCTGAATGTACAACAAAATTACCAAAATCCAACATACCAAAGTGTACAACCAGTTCACCAAAATGAACCATATATTGTTGCAAATCAAACATTACCAACACACTCACTACTATACAATCAGAACACTGCCACTAATAATAATGCACCTAACTCCTTGCCACAGGACCAGATTTATCAACAACAGTGGATCAATAGTGGTAGCAGACCAAATTCGACATCTCCTGTCAGGGTTAAACCTCAATCTCAACCCCAAGTTTCAGTACAACCTCAAGTATCACCACAACCATATAATATACAACCTACTCCAGCTGTAGGTTTCAACAATAAGCAATATCAAGAACTTAACGGTAATTATGCAAACATATCTAATCAAATGCATACAGCCCCTAGAACTGATGACAACAATAACTTTAGAAATGGTGATATTAATAACAATTACGATTCTACAGAATTTCAAAGTAATAGATATCAGCAAGATTCTTCTAAACACATGCCTGACTATAGACCATCAGTACAACAGCCAATATTCACACAAGATAATATGAATAAGACCCAAACACCGCCAATAAACAACTACAACTACAGTTTACCACCAACTATGATGAATAAAACGCCAATTAGAGGACACTCACCCAACTTCAATGAACCATCACCAAGTCCAAACATGCAACAAGGTTTCGTTGACAACAGAGAAAGGATGCAAATATCACCTATCCCTAAACAATCATATCCACAAACACAACGATATGCAATACCAGTCCCTATAAATAATGGAATGAAACCTAATATGTATATCCCACCACAACAACAATCACCTTATCATCACCCTAACCATTTGCCAGTCCAGAATGTGAATATGTCTATGAATCCAAATAGATCGCCTCAATTAGATGGATATGCAAATCATGTTCATCCTGCGTATGGTAATAACTATGGAAATAACAACATTAATGGTGCCAACAGTCATGGAACGGTGATACCATCTGATATACCTGTTGCAACGACACACAATACGATGGGGATAAGATTACATGGAAATAATATTAATAAGAAACAAGAAAGAAAACAATTATATAACAATATTCGTAGTGGTAATTTTGGTATATGAAGAATAAGTATGACATTATTCACAAACATATCTGCGTACACGCATATATACAAATAAATAAATAGATAGACCCCAATATACATTTGAAAAATAGACAAAGCTTACTATTCTGTATTCTTGAAACTTAACTAAAAAGGAAGTAAAGAGACTTTTGAGTGAGAGAAAAAAATTAGGAAATTCTTTCAACATTTTGAAAAAAAAAAAACAAAAAAACAAAAAAATAAAACTGATCTTTTCAATGAATATATATATATATATACATATAAAAAATACACTATATACAACATACTAAGAATATTACAAAACAACTGACCTATAAAAAGCCTTGGATGCTATTATTTTGGTATACATATTGTTAAACTTCTAAGTGAACCATAGAAATAATAAAATAAATCTATATATAGAGACACAGATACAACATAGGCATAGAAAAAAAATATGAATAACAGCAGTACTTTAAATACACCATCAGAAACACCAAGAGAGACTTCACCAAACGAGATTATTCCCAAAGACAAAGTTGCTGAAGATAATAAAGTGACAGTAGAGGACAATAAAGTTTTACCATGGGATAAAACAGACCATGAGATTAAAATTAGAAGTTTTAGTGGATATACAATCAAATTAAATGGTTGGATTAGACATGATATTAGAAATCAAAGACTGACAGAAACTAAAAAGAATGAAGCAAAAGAAAAAGACAAAGAAATAAATAATACAGATAAGGACAAAGTTGAGATTAATAAAGAAAGTGAAGAAACAACAAAAGAACAAGATGGGTCTAAAGATAAAAATATATGATAAAGCAAAAAATAAGATAGGCACAAGTATTTAGAAATAGTACTTTAATGGTTTCATACAAAATCTTTCTTCAATACAATCTAATGAATTCGCTACATTCAAATGGTCAGTTGATACTGTTGATTTATTTATTTATTTTTTTTCTTTTTCTTTTTATATTAAGAAAAACACTCTTATAATATGACTACAAATATGCCACCCTTAAAATGATGGTCCGAATGAAATATGATATATCTAAACTAGTATACCTCTTTTTCGATATTTCCACTCTATATGTCAACACCAAATGGAACTCTCTATAGAAACAAACATAATAACTTAAATAAAAGAGAAGAAAAAAGGAATAAACATTTAGAATATTTTAATCCCAATAAAAGAGAGACCATATCCTTTATCTAGCAAAAAAAATGAGTTGTTGTTTCATATTATTTCTAAATAGATTGTCATGCCGAGCTTGTAGCATATGGTTTTCACAATTGGTAGCGCCGCTATTTATTTGCTTATTACTCAACCTTAAACTTTTTTTTCTTTTTTTTTTTTTTTTTTTGAGTTTAGTTTATTATCCAAATATTTACTTCTTGTAACATTTTTCCTGGTAATATATAAATTGAGATTTCTATAGTTTGTCTATAGAACTTACAAGTATTTATATTTCCTTCACACAAATTTTCTCCTGACATCATAAATGGTTATTATATCTATACAAAGCATACGCATTAAATAATACATCTAGTGTTTACATGTAAACATTACATGTGCTTACTAATTTTATTAAATATGATTTTCTTAAATGAATTTTTCGCACAACATATAAATTGCCAGTCACGAAACAACAAAAAACAAAACAAAACAAAAACAAAAACAATGGAGAATTTTGTGCCTTATTATTATATCCGTCATTATTATCAAAACTCTTTTGTTCCACATCAAAGGGCTCTCAGAAACAAACACAATAAAAAACAATATTGCGTTTAAAAAATAAAAAGAACAAATCAGAACAAAGAAACCAGAACAAACGAAAATTAAAAAAAACATTTTCTTTAATAAGTAAAGCAAGAAAAAAAGTTTTTGATTTTTTTCTTTTTTTTTTTTTCTTTTTTTCCTTTTTTTTTTTTTTTTGCTATTAATAGTTAATTATTGTCACATCCCGCTGTTAATAAATAAAATTATTCTTCGTTCCATCAGTAATAAAACAAAACAAAACAAAACAAAAAAGAATCCAACAACTGAAATGTTACTTTTTTTTTGTTCCTTACTTGGATCAGCATTTCAAACAAAGAAACGGTTTAATTGTGCCTCTATTGTTTGTCACGTGTGCGCTTGGTTTCATTCTCGAACGATTACATTACGTATATTTTCGAGCAATTGCGTTTTCTTTCCTGAAGACTTTGATGTACCCAGCGATCTTGATGTAAGTGATTTAATAACGAACTAAGACACTCAAGTCACCCACCCATCCACATATACCCATGTTGTAATTTTACATATTGTGCTATCTACTATTCACCTCCCAGATAGACAATTGGCTGCACTTAAAAACTAGTCGTTGCATTCTTCTTCTTTTTTTCTTTTCTTTTCCTTTCTTTTATGCAGAATCCTATATTTAGCAATAATGCCTTTGCTAAGTTTGTTTTCTTTTGCTTCGTTTTTTTTTTTTTTTGATTCGATTGATTTGATCCAGGCAATAAAATATTTCACTTTGCTTTATTTTAATATTCTTTTCTCGGAATCGTTTAATAGACTTTATTATATAAACCTTCTTTTACTAATGATACTCCTTTCTCCTTCTCTTTCTCTCCTTTTTGATTGATTCTCATTCTACGTTCTTTCTTCCTGTTTTATATGTAAACATGTCTTCGTAAGAAAAGAAAAATATACGCATATACATAGGGTAGGGACAAAGGTATATCAACTATATCAATCTATCTATCTACCTACCTATCTTTCTTTCTTTCTATCTATTTATCTGTTTGTCTATATATCTATACACATACATATACATATATAATGGTCACTTGGAAGAATTGGGCCACTTTAGCTTTATCTTTACTACCTCTAACAGAAGGTGTGGCTATTCCATTAAAGGATAAAAGGAATTTACAAATCTATCAAAAGAGATATTATGACTATGATAACGACGAAGTTATTCGTGGTGTCAACATCGGCGGTTGGTTAGTATTAGAACCATACATTACCCCCTCAATATTTGAAAGATTTAGAACCAATTATAATAACGATGATGGTATCCCAGTCGATGAATACCATCTTTGCCAACAAATGGGTTATGATTCCGCTAAAGAACTTTTAGTTAATCATTGGAACACTTGGTACACAGAGGATGATTTTGCTTCCATCGCTAATATGGGTTTCAATTTAGTAAGAATCCCAATAGGTTACTGGGCCTTCAATACTTTAGATACAGATCCTTATGTCACCGGTTTGCAAGAATCCTATCTAGATAACGCCATTGAATGGGCCAGGAAATATGGTTTAAAGGTCTGGGTCGATTTGCACGGTGCTGCTGGTTCACAGAACGGATTCGACAATTCTGGGTTAAGAGATCAAGTAAATTTCCCACAAGATGACACAAACCTAGAGATCACTTTGAGGACAATCAAGTACATTCTACAAAAATATTCTCAAGCTGAATACGTCGACACAGTTATCGGTATTGAACTATTAAATGAACCATTGGGTCCATCTATTGACTTAAACAAATTAAAATATGAGTACTTACAACCTGCTTATGATTATTTAAGGAACGAACTTGGCAACACAGACCAAATTATTGTTATCCATGACGCCTTTATGCCAGACAGTGAGTGGAACAGTTTCCTAACTTTGGATGATAACACATACGGTGTTGTCATGGACCATCATCACTATCAAGTCTTCTCAAGTGGTGAATTGGACAGAAATATCGACGAACATGTTCAAGTTGCATGTGGTTTAACCGGTCCAAAACTAGTCGAGGCACATTGGAACGTCGCCGGTGAATTCTCTGCTGCGTTGACTGATTGTGCTAAATGGTTGAATGGGGTAGGCATTGGTGCTCGTTACGATGGTACTTTTGTCAAGAATGGTCAAACCAGTTATTTCATTGGTTCTTGTCAAGACAATGAAGATATCAATGCATGGTCAACAGAAAGAAAGACAAACACAAGACGTTACGTGGAAGCTCAATTAGATGCATTTGAAAAGAGAGGTGGTTGGATCTTCTGGTGCTACAAGACTGAAACAAGTATTGAATGGGGTATTGATAAATTAGCTGCCAATGGTTTATTCCCACAACCAATTGACGATAGGTTATATCCTGGTCAATGTGATGCTACCTAATGAATATGTAGCATATCTCCCCATTCATTCATTCACTCATTCACTTTTTTTTTATTTTAATTTTCACATATACATACAAACACATATTTTTTTTTTTTACTTTCTACTCTTTGCTTTCTACTCTTTTTGTTCTTCTCATTTATATACGAATATTCTAAAACATATAAAAATAAAATTAGTTTTTTTACTATAATATATTTGTTATGCTATTATTATTATTATTATTATACTTCATTTTCATACTCGTACATTTAAATACAAATTAATTAAGTAATATATGCCCTGATTGTAGTCAAACCTTTTTAATCGAGGTAATGTCATCTGATGTGACACATAAAAATTCTTGATCTCTCTGTAAATAATTAGTTATTTGATTCATTTATTTTCGTGTTTCCTTCTGAAAAAAAAAAGAAAAACAGATAACAGAAAGAAAGAGGACGAAAAAAATTATAATACAAATGGAAGGAAAGGAAGATTTGATTAAAAATCTTGAAATATGGAAGGAATTAATGACGCAATCCAATCTACGGTCGTTATCATATCTAGCACACACAAATCGAGACATAAAAAAAACATTACAACTGCTGATAATATAGTTGTTAATCCAATTCAAAGGGCCAATATCGGATATATATCGATATTGCGAACACATTATGCAATCTATGGTCAATAATATACCGCAAATAGATTTAACTTTAGAAAGTTCAGATTCAGATACAGCTACTGAAAATGAAGAAATTTTTTATTCTTTTAGTAATTCTGATACTGTAGACCTAAAGGGATTCGGTAACAATACAACTGAACAAGTGCAAATAGATAACGACAGTCAGCCAAAAAATAATGATAGTTCCTCTGATGATGCAGAAATAAGTTTTACATCTAACACAGATAAAGAAAAATTAGACAATTTAAGGCTGTTACAAAGAGTCACCACTTTAAAACAGAAAAATGATACTGATGGACAAACAACGTCTTTAGTACAGCTGTTGAAGAGTACTTTACAAGATGTACAAGATGATAGTCTCGACAAAACTAGTGATAACATCGAGGATTTCAATAAAAACCAAAACTCTAGTCCTACCAAAATTCATAAAACAGATATGTCTTTAATAGAAGATATCTATTATTACAGTTCCAGTGATGAAAAAGTTAGCAGAAACATTAGTAATAATATTCAAATTAAAAAACATATACGAAGAAATAAAGATAAAGATAAGGATAAAGATGAAAAATCCATTGAAGTTCCATCATATACAGAGAATCAATTAAAAAACACTCAATTTGACAATTCATTTAATGATCAACAATTAGATTCAAACAGTACCCATTCCCAACAATATGAACAATCATCTGAGCCTTCAACTAAAAAAAATTATACTGATCAAGGAATTGTAAAAACTGAAAACATGCATGTGGATTCAAAATTTGATACAGTTAAAAATAATTTTGACATGGAAAAGATGCAAAAGAAAAGCTTAAATGACAATAAAAATATGCAAGATGATAATAACTCAAATTCATTAGAAAATAATTCTATATTAAAGGAAAGCGAATCGCTTCAACATACTAATGCTAAACCTGAAAGCTTGTTATCAATAAAAGAAAATCCATCAATAAAGAAAGCTATCGGGTCATTAGAATTGCAGAAAAATACAATCACCCAAAATTCTACAGAGGAAAGTCATGAAATAAATGGATATAAAGAATTTAATAAATCATCAAATATTCAAGTAAAAATAGATAACCATAAAACACCAAAACTTTCTACTGCTTTAAAAGTACCGTTAAAACTTGACAGCATAGAAACTTTAATATTAGATAGTGATTCTGATAATGATACTATAATAAAAAATAATGAAATACCATCCCCGGTATTATCAAAGGAAAAGGATAGTTCAACGAGGATTGCTAGTTCAAGTAAAAAAAGAACACATGATGAAATAGAAGAATCAGAAAGAATTGTAATTAATAATGGAGATAAAAAAAATGATATGCGTATTTTGAAAAAACAACATTTAACAGATGAAAATAATATTAAAAACAATAGATCAGATGATGCGATTATCGTATTATCCGATGAGGATAATGATATTTCAGCTGAAAACCCAAAGAAAATATCAATAACAGCTGAAGAAATGAAAAGAATACATGATGAAAAGATAGCCAAACTTGTTTCTGAAGCTCGTGAGAATTTTGAAAAATGCGAGAAAGAATATATCAATAAAGAAACAGAATTGAGAAAAAGCTTTAACCTTCAGAAATCTACCAAGGAGATCCTGCTGCGAAAAGCTAAGAGAAAAGAATTTGATTACAAAGCTGCTGCGCAAAAATATAGATTATTGTGCGAATCAATTAATTCTAATGGTAAATTTGTTACAGGATCAAAACAAATGCTGTTAGAGGAAGCTAAGAAGACGATGGAACGTTTAAATCAAGCCCGAATTGAGGCTAAGAAGAAGGTTGAGACTCTAAGTAATAAAATTTCAAAGGTAGAAAATGAATTAATAACTTTACTAGCAGAAAAAAATGAGGTTCTAACAAAGGCTAAAAATGAACTAGCCTTACATAGGAGAGATATAGCAACCAAAGATCTTATAGATAAAAGAAAAAAATTAATAGAACAACAAAAATCACTACAGAAAATATTTGAAGAAGGCAAAGTAACACAACAATCATATTCCAAGCTAAATAAAGAAATCTTAGATGCCTTAAATTCATTAACAAACACTGATCAAAAAGTTGAAACACAAACGGTAGAGGCTCCTCTTGCTCCTGGTATACAGAATCTTTCTAGTTCTTTAGTCTCTCAACCAACAATCCAAACGAGAGGATATTTATATCATAAGTCGTTAGAGAAAGCTCTGGAATTACTGCAACAGAGTTCTACTCGTAGTGCTGTTACAAAAAATTTATTGAGTTCTCACATTCGTATTTTAAAAAATTTCTACGATGAATTCATGTCTGCATATCCAATGACGGTCAAAAAGTTGTTTTCTGTTAGAGAATCAACTGAATTACTTTTTACTAATGGTGTAAAAATGCCTATAGTTTTTGAAATGTTAGAAGATTTTGGAATTGAATTTAAAAACAATAATATCTTACCTATTAGTAGAAGAAAAGAATATACTAAAAGTATTGATATAGCTAAGCAACTGGTAATAACATCAAATCGAGATGCTGCTAACAAAAGTAGATTGATTGAATTGTTAAATAAATTGCTTTATTTAAGAGGACAAGTGGACTTGGGCAAACCACCAACATATTCAGTTATTTATGATATTGGTGCCTCTGTTGTAGAATTGATCCAACAGGGACTTAAAATGCAAAAAGTGTTTGATGTACTAAAGTCTTACGAAACACCAATGACAACATTAGAGTTGGCTACGTATTATCAAAAGCATATTAATAATTTGGCAGTTTCTGCACAAATAACTCCAGATACAGGCATTAGATACACTCAATGGTCATTAAATGGTATTAGTAATTCGAGAGAAAGTTCTTCAATACAATCACCGTTTGTAAATTCCGATACTGGAAGTATTCAACAATTTCACATAGGGAATATTCATGATGTAAAGGAACAAAACCAAATTCGTGAGTTATTGAGCAGTCTAAAAGAAACTGAGAGTACTATTGAGGGGGAGGAATTAACACCTGATGAGATGACTGTTAACTTATTAAAGCACCAAAGAATGGGGCTGAAATGGTTAGTTGATGTTGAAAATTCCAGCAAAAAAGGAGGGATTTTGGCTGATGATATGGGGTTAGGTAAAACTGTACAAGCAATAGCTTTAATGTTGGCTAACAGATCAAGTGACAAAAAGAGAAAAACTACTTTAGTTGTAGCTCCAGTTTCCGTATTACATGTGTGGCAAGGAGAAATCAAAACAAAAATCAAACAAAGCGCCAAGTTTTCTACTACCATCTTTGGGTCCTCCAATGGAAAGGTGGGTCATTGGAGACAATTGGCTCATTATGACGTAGTATTAATATCCTACCAGACTTTAGCCAACGAATTAAAAAGACATTGGCCTGCCAAATTAGAAACTGATAGATCTCATTTACCTACTATTCCTGATTTGGTAGCCTTGAATTCTTTGAAAAGACCTGATGAGTATGTATCACCATTTTTCACTAATCATTCAAAATTCCATCGTGTGATTTTAGATGAAGGTCAGAATATTAAAAACAAAGATACACAGGCTGCTAGAGCCTGTTGTACACTGAGAAGTAGGTATAGATGGGTCTTATCTGGTACACCAATTCAAAATAATATGAATGAATTATATTCATTAATTAGATTCCTAAGAATATCCCCATATAATAAAGAGCAAAGATTTAAGATGGATATTGGTAATGCTTTTTCAAAAAAGAATGATAAATATAATGTTCATGATAAAGAAAGAGCTATTAAAAAAGTTCAAATTTTACTGAGAGCTATCATGTTGCGTAGAGTAAAAACAGATACCATTGATGGAAAATCTATATTGGAATTACCTCCTAAAACAATGGAGGTATTGGAAGCTTCTTTAGTTGGTGATGAATTAGAATTTTATTCTGAATTAGAAAATAAAAATAAAAAATTAGCTAGCAGATTAATGAAGAGTAAGGTTAGAGGTAACTATTCCAGTATGTTAACTTTACTGTTAAGATTAAGACAAGCATGTTGCCATTCGGAGTTAGTGATTATCGGTGAAAAACGGAGCCAGAATACAAAGATAATTAATGGTAAAAAATTTGAAAATTGGGTAGCCTTATATAAAAGAATCGAGATAATGAATCAAAAGCAGAAGGATGTTGTGAATTCTTCACTTGATATGATGACATGTTCATATTGCAACGAGGAGCTAGAACTTCAAAACACATGTGTATTAACTGGTTGTGGTCATTTGATCTGCCAAGACTGTATTGAACCTATGATAGAAGAAATGTCTAATAGACCAAATGCACGGGTGGGGCAACTTGGTGAATATTATATTCCCTGTAAAGATTGCAGTGAAATAACGTGTGAACGAGAAATTGTTAGTTATAAATTGTATGATCAAGTTGTCAATCAAAGTTTTACGCTAAAAGATTTAGAAAATGAATACTATTGCGAGAGAGCTAAACAAAAACAAGCATTAGCACTAGGCAATTATAAACCAGACTTCCCTAAATTAGAAGCATCAACAAAGATTAGGCAATGCCTTGACATCATAACTCAAGTGATAAAAAATTCAGATAATGAAAAAATATTAATATTCTCGCAATTTACTACATTTTTTGAAATATTAGAGCATTTCATCGACAAAGAATTTATTAAAAGTGGTAAATATAATAAGATTGAGTATCTGAAATATATCGGTATGATGAATGCCAATCAAAGATCTGATGTAATTAATGAATTTTATAATAATAAGAAGAAAAGAATCTTATTGATTTCTATGAAAGCGGGCAATTCAGGGTTAACATTAACTTGTGCAAATCATGTCATCATTGTTGATCCATTTTGGAATCCATTTGTGGAAGAACAAGCGCAGGACCGTTGTTATAGAATCAGTCAAACAAGAGAGGTCAAAGTTTATAAATTGTTCATTAAGAATTCTGTTGAAGATAGAATATTCGAGTTACAAAAAAGAAAAAAGGAGATGGTTGATATGGCTATGGATTCAGGTAAAATCAAAGAAATTAATAAACTAGGAACACGTGAAATCGGGTTCTTATTTGGACTAAACGATCTATAATAGACAAGATTATAATCACCATGAACCAGAAAAAAAGATATAAAAAAAGAAAAAGCGAAAAAAAAAAACCAATAAAAGAGAAACCAAGGAAATCCTCATATCATGTCCATCAATTATATGCAACTCTAACTATAAATATATCTATATAAACTATAATAAAGTGCTGAACAAAGAGAAGTAATCAAACTGATTATTCCAGCAATATTCAACTTTTAGACTGTTTCGATTTCCTTGCAGATTTAGGCAATCTAGATAATCTTTTATTTATTTCCTTAATTTTGGATAATGTCCCGTTATAAGGATCTAACAACTGACATAGTTTGTTTATCTTCAATAAATTATTATCATTAATCTGAAGCGATAACAAAATGTTTTGATTTTTCAAATTATCTTTTGGTATCAGTAACCCAGAGGGTAACTCTTTTTTAGCCAATATTCTAGTTAACTTATTGAGATTTTGATTCAATACTAATTTATTATTTAATTTAGATTGTGTGTTATCATTAATATTATTACGATGATGGTCGTGGTGTGAAATTTGTTTAAGATTGCTACATTCTTGTTTTGTGTTGATCAATTGCAATGTCAATTTCCTTTTTACCCGTTTCAATCTTTGTAATTGATGATATAATTCATTATTAGCGATATTTATATCTTTAATATCATTAAAATCTTTATTAATTGAATTTAACAGGACATGAAAAATTTTCAGGTCGATCGAATACATTAAAGATTGAATATCATTGTTATGAATATTTTTCAAGTCATTATTTGCCTTGAAAATTAAGATATTTTTGATAACATGATTGAATATTGATTGTAAAACATTAATAGATATCAGAGAAATTTTCGATACAGGTATATTTTTCCAATTAACATTTTTACTATCATATGAATGAATTTGATTATAGTTGGGTTCAACTGTTGTATTTATTTGCATTCTATGTTTAAAGCCATTTCCCGTATTATTCTTATTCTTATTATTAACATCATCATCATCATCAACATCGTCATGATGAAAAATATTATTTAATCCAAAAAATCTAGTACTTCTATCATTAGAATTATCAATATGATCAGTGCCAGTATTACTATCAGTAATTGACGCTATACGTAATGGTGTTCTGATCACGACAACATTGTCCAAGTCAACAGTTCTTCTTAGATGAGATCCTCTTTGTCTGTATAATCTCTTTGAACTTCTATCCATCAGGTATGTTAAAGATTTAATAACTTCTATAATAAGTGACTCAAGGATATGGCAAGCAAGAGTATTGTTGGCAAATTCATTAACCCTCAAAAGATCTTCAGCTTTATCAATGAACTAAAGTTTCTGCTACTTCTCTTTCTTTTTTTTTTTTTTTTTGTTTATTACTTGACTATTTACGTAGTTTGTTTATGTTAGTTTACATATACATTTTATTTTTTTTTTGTAAGGGAACGTAGTTTTTTTTTTATGTTTACCTTCAAATACATATAGAGAGTGTAAGGTTTGGACTAAAAAGAGAAAACACGTTTTTTAGAAAAGTCGAATTAAAATTTCTCCAAACCTAATATAATTTGCTAAATCTCACAAAAATTACCATCTTTCTCCAAAAATACCCTATATTACTTAATCAACATGCGAAGGAAATGTTAAAAAAAAAAAAAAATAAAAAAAACACAAGAACAGATCACATACCCCTCACCGTTAATTCCGCTATCAAAAGTGTCCCTACAAACAAAACCAAACAAAAACCCATACCTTAACCGAAAATTCCATTTACACAAATAGAAAGAAAAAAAAAAAAGCGTATAAAAGACAAAAGAAAAAGATTCACTTGGTTATTGTTTTTTTTTTTTTGTTAAGATTCAGAAATTTAATGGATTTAAGGGGACAAACAAGATGGAACTCATTGAAGATACGAGTAGCAATAATTTTCACCAGTAATAAACACCAGATCTCATATAGAGATTGTTGTTGTCGTCGTTACTATTGAACGTTGAAACATAGCTGTTTGGACTAGAGAGTTCAGTAAATTATAGCACATTGTACTATCTCACCAAACAGTTTCTTAGTAGTTTTCATTGTTGAGTTTATGTTTATTAGAGAAGATTGTCAAAAAAAAAAAAAATGCAAAAAAAGAAGAAAGCTTTGTGTAACTTAAGGAAACATTGGATGAAAAGTTCTTTTTTCTTCACCTAATTTGTTTCCGTCCTTTAATACTTAGTTTTTCACTTGTTCACAATATCTGTAATACTATTTCTATATATCATTTAGTCATTAATGATTAGAGAAAAACATTAGTTATTGATTGTTTTTCTTTCATATCTTCATCTGCATATACACATATATATTTTTGTCGGTACAGTTTACTTTTTTTTTTTTTTCATTTTGATACATTCCCTTAGATCTGTTACTATAAAGTCTAATTGCCTCTAGCTACCAATTGTTAATTTGTTAACCCTCATATACTGTTGTTTTACAATAATATTTTGAGTAGTGGACTATCCATTTAATCAAAAATATAATAACAAAAATAAAAAAAAGTTAAAACACAAAAAAAAAAAATTAACTATATTATTCCCATCTTTTTTGATTATATTTTTTTATTTTATTTTATTTTTTTTTTCATTACTGTTACTTTTTGCATCATCCTTCTAAAGGTTATTAATAATAATAATAATAATAAAAAAAATAAAAAATAAAAACAATATGATATCATCGCCACAATCAACATATTCTTCATCTTCAACTTCTACATCAATACATTCACCAACATCTACTAATATTAATATTCCATTGCCACCAAGTTCCACAATTGAAACCTCTGATGAACCTCCAAGGACGCTTTGGATGGGTGATCTAGATCCCAATTTTGATGACTTAACCATAATGGAAATTTGGCATCATCTAGGAAAAAAGGTAGTTGTTAAATTAATTAAGGCGAAGAAAAATTTACTCATACCATGCAGTAGCAATAACAACAACAGTAATAATAATGGTTCTAATCTATCTGATTCTGTATTTGATACTTTTGATTCGGCAAATATTGAGAAAATTAACATTAATGGTATATCCTTTATTGATCCATCTGTCACACCTTTACATCATGCTGGGTATTGCTTCGTAGAATTCGAATCACAAAATGATGCAATATATGCATTATCTTTAAATTCCAAACCTATTCCAAACTTTAAATCTCTCTCAACAAACCTATGGACTAACCCAACAAATAAAAGAACTTTTAGATTAAATTGGGCTTCTGGTGCAACTTTGAACAGCTCGATCCCATTAAAACCAGAATTTTCCTTATTCGTAGGTGATTTATCCCCAACGGTCACTGAAGCAGATTTGTTGACTTTATTTCAAAAAAAATTCAAATCTGTTAAAACTGTGAGAGTAATGACAGATCCAATGACTGGCGCATCCCGTTGTTTCGGATTTATCAGATTTGGTGATGAATTGGAAAGATCTAAAGCTGTCATTGAAATGAACGGGATTTGGTTTCAAGGTAGAGCCCTAAGGGTGGCATTTGCTACTCCAAGAAATTCAGGTGTGACACCATTGTCATCTGGTCCCTTCTGTATGGGTCAGCAAACTAGTCACCTTTTTAATTCTACAGTTAATAATAACAATGCAACTTCATCGATCGTTAATAGTAACTCGTTTCCAAATAAAAATATAATACCCAAGAATAATCCACTTGTATCATCATACAGTAATAACAATAATAATAATAATAATAATAACAACAACAACAACACAAATTTCATGTCAGCTAATGGTGCTGCAAATTATTCAATACCCTCCCCATCAAGTGACATCCAAGATTTCCAATATATTACAAATGATCCCACCAACACTACCATCTTTGTAGGTGGATTAAACTCAAGTAATATCAGCGAATATAAATTAATCTCATTGTTTCAACCTTTTGGTAATGTTGTATCTGTTAAGATTCCCTTAAATAAAAATTGTGCATTTGTTAAATTTCAAAATAGAATCGACTCTGAAGCTGCAATGCAAGGAATGCAAGGTTTTGTTATCGATGGGTCTCCAATAAGACTATCATGGGGTAAAACAAACACAAACACACATATTCCACAAGTAACAACAGCAACAGCAACAGTAACAAATAATGGTGCTACGACGATACCAATCAGTATGGCTCACAGCAATAGATTTATCTCAAATTGTACTAATATTCAACAACAATCTGATTTATTACCTACTTTCAACGGATCAATGTGGAGTGATTCAGTTAATAATATAAACTATGCAAATTCAAACCAATTATTCCAAGGAGTCTCAGGCTATTCAAATGAGTTGTTTAACACTGATAATAGCAACAATTATAATTATCAAAATCATCCTAATACAAATGTAAATACAAATACGAATGCAAACCAATGCTATGGACTATCTTCTTCAAATCAACAAACAGATACGTTATATGGTATACATCCTACGTTAACCAATACTATGGCACCAAAGATAAACTCATTATACTATGAAAATAAATCGTCATTGTTAAATAAACAATTTCAACCAAATTTTTCAAGTGAAATCAATTACCATTCATACTTAAATCAAGCCAATCAAGACCTACAACATTACAATACTATATTCCATTAAGTTGAAATAAAATCATATCACTTTCTATTTTACTCTTTTTATCATATTCTAATATATTGTTTTTCCTTTTTTTTTTTTTATTACTATTTGTACATGAATGTTTTTGCTTATTTATTTCATTTAACTATTTATTAATTTTGTTTCACACTTTTAGATCATTTTAGTTATTGTACCACATTGTATTGTACCGTACCATGCCATACTTTAGTACTGCTTGTTCACATTTGATTATAATTTGTTTTCATTATATTTGACTTATTTTATTTATTTATTTTGTTTCTTACTGTTATTGTTGTTGTTGTTGTTTTGATTTTAACATTCATCTTCTATTTTTACTTTATTTTGTTATTTGTTTTTGTTAATAATAGTAATAATAATGCATAATTTTCTTTACACTATTAATTATATATACACATATTCATTATATAACCTTTATATACATTTTCTCTATCTGTTTTACTTTTATTTTACTTTAATCTTTTATTTCTTGCTATTTTCTCGTAGTTGTCATTTGGATTGAATAGCCATTTACAAGATATATAAAACGAATTGAGTTACGATATTCACAAAAAAAACTATATGCCGTCGATCCTTACAAAGAATAAATTGCTACAAGAAGCTATTTAATATAGTTTTTAAAATAACACATACAAAAAGAAAGAAATGCAGTTAAGGAGAATAAATAAATGAACGATAATCATATATATCTATAGCAATATGCTTTCATTAACTCCATTTATGATGTTAGTTTATCACTTAGGATAATCTTTAATGAAAGAAGAAGAATCAAAAACGAACAAACAAACAGACAAGAAACGGAGTGCATTTTTTTTTTTTTTTCATTTTGTGTATTTTTTGACATTTAGACCAACAGAAATCAAAAAACACAAGAAAAATAAAAACTGTGGTGTATTGTTCTACTATTAATTACTACACAATATTGATTACAGTATGTACATATATATATATATATATATATATATTCTACAATTGTAGCTTTTATTATTTGAAAAATAGAAATAAAAGAATAAAAAGAAGAGGAAAACAAGAACAATGAGATCTTTACAAGTAGCACATAGATTAGAAGGCAAGGATGTTCTATTAATCGGAGGAGGTGAGGTAGCCATGACGAGGATACCCAAGTTGTTACCGACTGGATGTAAAATAACACTAATTGCTCCAATTTTAGATAAATCTCTAAAAGAGAAATATTTTTGTTCCAATAATAGTATACATATAGTTTCCAGTGGTCAAATAAGTATGAGAAAAGATTGGACATCTGAAGATTATTCCCTTTATAAAATTATTGAATCTAAATTCCATGACGACTATTTATTACAATCTTCGACGTGGTCAATGATTTTACTATGCATACCTGACAAATTGGAGTCTGAGAGGATATATCATCTTTGTAAACGCAAGTATGGTCAACAACAAATGGTTAATGTGGCAGATATCCCTGAATTCTGCGATTTCTATTTCGGTTCGAATATAAATTTAACTAAAGATGGCAATTTGCAAATCTTGATTAGCTCAAACGGATTATCACCGAGATTCACTTCCTTAGTGAAAAATGAAATTGGCTCAATGTTTGAAGACTGGGAATTAGATGGGGCATTGGAGAAGTTAGGACAACTAAGATCAAGCATACGTCAACTAACGGGCATGGACATCAGTATCAAGTATAGAATGCAATGGATCAAAAAATGCACTGACATTTTTGGTCTTTCTTATTGCCATAAAATCAACGTCAATGAGTTAGTAGAATTATTTAAATCAATGGCTTCAATTGAACCGAAGAGCTTAGAATTCCCATCAAGAGAACACATGTTGAATAACTACACATCGTAAAAGAAATAAATCAACAAATCACCACACTATGTACATATAAAATAAAAATACAATAGCATCAAAACTTTTAACTGAGTCCTCAAAAATGTAGAGCACGTTGCACGAATGGAAGCATCACGTGACCATTTCAGCATTCTTTTATTTTTTTTTTTTTCTTTTATGTGTCCTCCTTGCGCCTCCCCCCACGCGCGCGCCAGTTGTTGCTGTTTTTATTGTTTTTTTCTCTCGATACCCAAACAGCCCGTGGAGAAAATACGACAATGGGGACGTGAATTCGACATTTAAGGGGTAAGAATAAATTGTGTTAAATAATGAGTTGATTCTTCGTAAACAAACACACTTATATATTTATATACGGATATGTGTAACAAAGAATGAGCAGATCAATTTAATACACATTGTGAGTTTTATACTGAAACATTTCTGCTCTATTTGTGAAGAGGGATATTGAACTGGCATTAAGGATAAGTAAAAACCTCTGTGCTGTATAAGATAATTTAAAATACAATTTATTTGCAAAAAAAAAAAAAAAAAAAAAACATCATAGCAGAGTTACTATCATTTTGATCTATTTTATAATCATCATTTCAACTCTAAGTTCTAAGCTGTGACCAAAAAATAACGTTGAAAAAATCAGAAAACAAAAAAGAAAAAAAAAAAAAGAAATTAAAAACTAATATTACTTTGATATATAATCACTGACATGTCACAAGAACATTCTACATCTAAATCTTTCAATCATCAAACTAATCAAATGAGCAAGTCTGTATCTGAAGCGTTACGCAGGACCAGTAACGATCCTAAGTGGGCTAGTATTCCCTTAGGCACGCTAATTGAGACGAATAAACTGATTTTTGTACCAGGCTCTCTTTCTGTGGAGGAGGCTTTTAACACATTAGTCAGAAACCAATTAAACTCTATCCCAGTAGAAGCATTTCCTGGTGATATGGACTGTTTAACTTTTGATTATAATGATTTAAATTCGTATCTTCTATTAGTATTAAATAAAATTCAAGTCAATAATCAAAAAGTTACAGAAGAGTGTCAAAATGGTAAACCAGTACCTGTAGGTGAAGTTGTAAAATTGACTCCAAAAAATCCTTTCTATAAGTTACCTGAGACAGAGACTTTAATCACTGTAATGAAGATTTTAGGGTCTGGTGTACACAGAGTAGCTATCTGTAATCCAGAAATGACTTTTGTTAAGGGGATCCTCTCACAAAGAAGATTAATCAAATATCTTTGGGACAATTCTGAAAACTTTGCTTCTTTAGAAACGTTATTCAATTATTCTTTACAAGATTTACAAGTCGGTGTATTAAACTCTCAATATAAACCAACTTCAAGACAATCCAGAGTCATTTCAATCCATGGTGATGAACCATTGATCATGGCATTATATAAGATGCACGTTGAAAGAATCTCCTCTATTGCTGTTGTTGATAATCAATATAACCTTCTAGGAAATATATCCGTGACTGATGTGAAGCATGTCACTAGAACATCACAATATCCATTACTGCATAAACCATGTCGTCATTTTATTTCTGTCATATTAAATTCAAGAGGTTTAGAGACTGGCAAAGATTCTTTTCCTGTATTTCATGTTTACCCAACGTCTTCTCTAGGTAGAACATTGGCTAAATTGGTAGCTACAAGATCTCATAGGTTATGGATTGTTCAACCACCAGAATGTATATTAGCTTCACAAGCTAGTGGAACTTCGGGTATTTCTCAATCTAATTCTAATAATACAACGATACCAACTTCAACTGATCCACAATCTCAATCACAATTGTCTCCAACAACAAGTAATAACAGTACTATTAATAACCCATCACCATCATCAAATCTATTTGAACATGAATATAGATCAGGCAAGTTAATTGGTGTGATCTCTTTAACTGACATCATTAACTTGTTTGTCAGGGTAACTACTGATTATAGAGAAGTCGATCCACAAACTGCGAGAAGACAAAGAGGAAGTGTTGCATAATGGAATAAAGAATAGTATACTACCTTGCAATAGGCATATAATGACATATTTAGATTTTTAAACTGTTTTTTCTTTTTTCACTTCATTTTCGTTTATCTTTTATCTTTCATCTTTTTTTTTTTGTTGTTGTTGTTGTTATTTTAGGCCTCAATTCATTCATGAATAAGATAATACCTTAATGATTTATTGTTTATAAATAACGAAATTCTAATTGTTTAACGATCAAACAGTATACATGCACCTATATGTACAATATAAATGACAAATTTCCTGTTTTAAAGTGTGCATTATTCATGGTTTCTGAATCTTCTCTTATATTTTTTTCCTAATTTGATTCTATTATTGTATGACCGTTGACATTCAAAAGATATTCGTTTTATTTATATCCGTTTATATACATTTTTGACGATATATTTGTAACAGTGTACCAACGTACTGCCAATCGTTTTTATTTCTCCCTCTCTTTTGTGGTATCTGTATATGTATAGTTTATATTATTTAATTGTGTTTATAAACATAACCCAAACACCACAACATGTAATTATAGAGTGATATCATATTTTTTTTTTCTGACGTTCTTTGGAATGTGAAATATTCTTAATTCAAAATAACAGATCAAGAAGAGATACAAAACGTATATTAGACCAACAGACAACAGACATAGAATGATATAGGAAAATAAGCAGAAACAAAAATAAAAAACGTTAGAATACACACACACATATACATATATATATATATATATATATATAATTGATAATTCCCTTTTTTCTTTTTATCCATCTCTTCTAATACTAATAAAACATAAATCAAACAGTAATTATGATTGATAGTGATTCAAGATCAGGTCAGATAGCGTCATCCAGTATTGAATCCAAATCTAATACATCAACTGTAAACACCAATGATACCAAAATAGCCAATATAACTACAAATGACAAATCTGAAAAAATGTTAAAAAGTACCAGAAAAATTAGTAAGTCTGTCAAAAGAAGATCAACTGCTGATATCCCGACACAAAAGACATCTAGCAAAAAGAAACAAAAGAAAGCCAAAACTGTTCAACAGGCCAATGAACAAAAGTCTAAAACAACAAGGAATTCAACTCCAATTTCAACCTTGACAAGAACACCCTTCACATCTACTGGTGTGTCTTATTTAAATGATAATATTCAAAGTGGTGCATTAAATATTGCCCAAGAATTGGCTATGAATAGAAATAACACTTTGAACTCTTTGTCTCCTGAAATAACGTATATTATTTCCTCTCGGAATCAAATAGCAGATAATCCTTTCCAAAATACTCATAATGATAACAGTTTTTCATCAATTCCAAATTCAGCCCCCACAACCAATACTAACAATAGTAACAATAACAATAATAATAATAATAACACACTTACTCAAGCAGATAATAAACCAATGAAAATCACATCTTTGATATCAAAAACAGTATATCCAAGGCAGAAAAGACTTTTAAATCCTGGAAATGGAAAACTTGAAATGTTGAATAATCATATTAATATTGAAAATGATAACAATAATAAGAACGCTATAGTGATAACACCTGATAATAATACTTCCAACTCTACTGCATCTAATCTATATCTTAAATCTATGCAATTATTGAATCATAAAAATAACTCTAAAAACAACAATAATAATTATATTACTGACAGTGATAACCATATACAACCAAATATCTTACCTGTTTCCAGCACAGAAAATTTAACACTAAATAATGAAGAATATTCTCTTTTATCATCAATAGTATCCACTTCTACACCGTCGTCCAATATTGTAAATAAAATGCCGTTACCTGTTCTTGCTAGCTCAAATACAAAGACTCAAAGTAAAAAAAAACAGATTGTCAAAAAGTCTATTGAAACAAAAAATGATCAAAGTTCTATTCTTGATGCCACATCCTCGTCAGCAAATACCATCACGAGTGTTAATAATAGTTCTTCTGAAGTAACAAACTCTACATCATCACAAGTTTTAACATCAACAACAAATAGGAAAGTATCAACAAAAAAGACGGCTACTTTAAGAAAAAAGAAAACTAATTCAGATAATAAGAATACTACTTCTCCTAATGTTAGTACAACTAATACTATCACTGTTCCTGTTGCATCTGTTGCTGCAGGCTTACATTTAAATGATATTATCGAATCTAAAGTAAAAAATTTGCCCACTTTGAAACCTAAACCAGCAAATACCAGTAATAATAATATAACGACTAGCCCAAACACCAGAATCACTATTAGTAAAACACATATACCTTCAGTTACACCGCCCCTTTCAACGACCGGCGATAATCTAAATAATAATGATTCTAAAGTTTCCACCCCTAAGAGTAATTCATCATCACAGTCCAATTTAAAAAAGTCTGCCAGTCCCACAACACCTTCTTCAAAGACCAAAACTAAAAATACCGCAAAATCCACAAGTACGTCATCATCCACTTCCCCTACTGCATTAACAATCTCTAATATGACAAATAAACAATCTTCAAAGCCTATCACCGCAAACCACACAGAGTCAGCTACAACTTTTTCAAAGATTAATGATAATAGTAACTCATCATCATCTACAACTGCAACAACAATGCTAGCTAGAACAGCTACAAATTCAGCAAATACTCCATCGGCAAAATTGACTGAAAAAAAAAAACCTGTTGCAAAAGTGCTACTATCAGCTCCTATTATAGAAAATCCATCATTAGTAAAGTCAGCTTCAATACTTTCAGAACCTAAAAGTCAACTAGATTATAAATCTTCTAAAAACACTTCTACAAAAGAAGAAAAAGCCGTCATTTTAAATATTCCATTATATGATACATCTGTAAATGACTATCTGGATGAAAATGGAACAGTGGTAGTTAATGTAATTGATCTAATAAATAAGAAAATGATTCATAATAACTCAAAGGATAAAGCAAATCTAGAACAGGAAAAAATAAACAAAAGAGGTATTTTCATAAATAAAACTGATAAAGTCAACTTAACTGCCATTAGTACAGAAATGACTGGCATTAATACAGATGGTGACGATATTAACAAGGACACAAAGAAAAAAGTACACCCAATGAAGGGTAAAAGTCAAATTGGTAAGTATGATATGGAAGATCCCTTTATTGATGATTCAGAGTTATTATGGGAAGAACAAAGAGCAACTACTAAAGACGGTTTCTTTGTTTTTTTTGGACCTTTAATTGAAAAGGATGATGTTCCAAAGATTGAAAGAACACAAAGTTCTTTAAAGAGGTCGAGACGTTAACAGATTATTACAACTTTAAGATTGCATTGTTTTCTAAACGCTAAGTTTAAGAATGGTGAACATTTTCTGTAACACAAGTATGACTGTTTAGTGCTGTACTTAATAGATGAAATAATTATGGGCATAATTTTACTATATAAAAAATGAATGTTTATCTATTCTTGGAATATCAAGTAATATATAGAAACATATATACCTACATATGGTGCAAGAATAGTGTTATAAGTTTTAATTTATAGTGACTAATCCATCAGTGAGTTTAATTTTGATTCAATATTTTTTTCCAGAATAATTGATTTGAAATCAGGTTCAAGTGATTTTATTAAATTTTTATCCCAAAGGGGTTTCATCATTAACAAAAATTCCAAATATCCGATAATAATTTTATATTCATGATCAGCCTTTTTAACATTCTTTGCCTTTTTAATGGAATCTCTGATAATATTTGTTAATTCAGACATTCTTTGTATAGTTAAATTGATAGCCATATTAGTATCATCTTCTTTTTCTTTCGTATCATTGTTATTAACAACTACGTCCTTTCCCTCAGTGTTAGAGATTTGCATACTAGATAATTTATCTACTAATTCCTTTTCTTTTGTTTGATCTGAATAGTATAATTCATTATCATCCACTTCTTTGATCTTAGGAAACTTCGTAGTGAAGAGGTGTCTTAATATCCCGATGATTAAATATTTTCCTTCAATGTATGGAAAGTCGGATAAAACATTGGTAATAAATTGGAATGCAATTGATTCAGGAGCACAAACCAATAATCGCGTAAATAAAGTAAATTGAATAGTCTTACTTTCCGCTCTCTTTTCTAGGGACACTTTAATTAAAAAACATTCTAAGAATGCAGATAATATAAATGGTGATAGCTGGGACATTTGTCTTCTCAAATCTGGACAAGAGTTATTATTAACACAAATCCATATTAGATATCTTATTGCACCATCCACAGCATTATTTGAGTATATCTTAGACACAATACCCAAAGATACAAATCTTAAAAATAGATATATTGCATCATTTAATGGAATATCAGGATATAAATGTTTCTTTGACACCAAATAATGTAAACTTGACAAGACTATAATTCCCTGTGGATACAGTGACAAATTTGTATCGTGAAACATTCTTTGTATGTGATAAGATAGAGATAGTTTAATTACACCTTTGCTTATCAATCTTTGTGCTTCTAATGTAGGTACATCTTCAATTTTCGGTAATGCTTTATAAATTCTTTTACATTCATTGATACAATTAATTAATTCTTCCTTTAAATCAACATCAAAGGATAATGCTAAATCATAGAATCGAAATTTTATATCTAGTAGTTGTTCATAAAATAGCACTGGAAGAACTTTTTGATGACTCATTTTATAGTATACCTGTACTTCACTACGATCTGTAGTACCATTGAGACCTTCTGCAATGGCAAAAGTACAAAGATATCTTAATAAATTCCTCTGGATTTCTATCTCTTTATCAACAATATTCTGTAATTCAACACCCTCTAATATGGTACCATCTTTTAATTCCACCTGTTTTGGTGGATCATTTGGGATATAATTTTTACAAAATATATAAACTCTACGAAGGATGATAGACGGATCTTCCATAGTGTACTTATTTGTATTGATAATATCTTTAAAGGAAGTGACCACAATCTTTAAATATTTAGAAGGGTATAGTGTGTCTATTCTCTTCAAAATATTGAATATTAATTCATAAACCAAATGCAATTTCAAACCAACAAAGAAATCACCCGGATATCTATTCATATTAGCCCTATTAATCATTTCTGTCTCTGTTGGTTCATGATCATTTTTAGTTACTTGCAAATATTGTATAGTTTCATCTTCAGCAGATAATTTACTTACAATTTCGCAACTAGAAATTAATAACTCTCTTGGATTTCCATATAAAGCATTCGACATAAAACATTTCATAATGAGAGAGAAAATTTTATTATTCTTTAAAACTTCATAATGCTTAATATTTTTACCAGAGATCCATCTAATTAATTGTTTAGGCATATCCCAACTAATTTTAAATGTGACATCTCTTCTCTCTTTTAATTGTTCATCCAAAATTTCTAAAAACTGTTGTTTATCCTCTAAAGCACCTTCTTTATCTAATTGATCACCATACATCTCAATTAAAGTGACCAAAGAGACAGGGTCGTTTAAGCCATTTTGAAACGCATCTAAAAGGTCGATCTTAATTTCTTCTAAATCAATCATCTTGCCTTCTTAAAGCACAATAAGCAAGAATAGAGAAGTATCGTTAAAATATTTGATATTATTGCTGTTCTTCTTTTATTTTAACAAAGAAGCAAAGTTCGATGTTAAAACATACTTAAACATGAGTAGAAAGTAAGTATACAACACAGAAAGAAAGCAATTCTTTCTTTACAGAAATAAAAAAACATATGCTCCTCCTCCCCACATAAATTTCTTTTAATAGTTTTGAGTCTATTCAGAATTTGCGGGTGAAAAAAAAATATACAGTCAAATTTTTCAAAACAAGGTCCAAGTGAGATTACAAACATAATAAAGACTGTCATAAATTAGCCTAAAATTCTAAGAATAAACCATTTCAATTATATACACGCAGAACTATCCACTTGCAGCTGTATACTTTGATAGTTCTAACAGAATCAGCCAATATCCTAAACTCCTACAGTTTCACAATCTTACGATTATAGAATGCCATAGTAAATAGAAGTTCTATCAATGACGAGTAAATATGGCTATGATAAAGAATCACCAGTAAAACGTGCGGATTCGAATGAACCAACTATCTCACTTGAGACACAAACCAAGAGATCAGAATCTGCTAATGACTCTACAACGTCCCACGAAATATATAAAGTACAAAGGAAATTAGAGTCCTATACAAAAAGGTTGTCTCAATTGGGCTTAGGTCTAGATAGTGAAACAAGTAGTAGTGAATTCTCTCAAACTTCTTCAAATTATTTGGTTTCAGAAGACAATACTCAGATACATGTTAGAGGATATTTCTTTGTTGAAAACACACAGTCGCTAACTAAAGAAGGTCCAGATAATGATAAAGTGTATGGTCATACAAAATTGAGTTTCCCAGAAGATCTGTCAGGTATGAAAGTTAAGGTCAAGTTCCAGCCCATAGGATCCATTCCTTCTTTGAAACCTAAGAATACATGTGTAATATCTTATAATAAACCATTCTCTACCATAATTCTCTTTTTGAAGAAAAGAATAAAGGTCAATCATGTCTTCTGTTATATTAATAATTCTTTTGCACCTAGTCCCGATGAAAGAGTAGGAGATCTTTGGAATCAATTCAAAGTGAATGATGAACTTATAATTAGTTATTGTGCAATTGTTGCATTTGGTTAACTATATAATATTTCCATATAATCAAATTGTATAGGTAGTTTATTGAAATAACAATATATGTATATAATGCTATTAAACTATTTTACAAAATTACATGACATCACATAAAATGATTATTAAATGAATATCAATCAATACACATAAAAATTAAACGATAGTTTTCATCTCTATCTTAAAAAAAAAAGTTATCATATCATTAACCATCTTTATGGTTTGACTTCTTCTAAAACAACTAATAAATCAGAAGCGTCAACATTTTCTCCACCATCAACTAATACCTCTTTCACTTGACCATCAGTTTGTGCAGAAATAACCATTTCCATCTTCATTGCACTTAAGACAGCTACAGCTTCACCCTTCTTGATTAAAGATCCCTTGTGAACCTTAACTTCCACAATAACACCAGCCATTGGGGAACCAATTTGGAATGGATCATGGTTGTCAGCCTTTGGTTTAGCAATAGTTTCCACCTTTTGAGATCTGTCAACGGTTGGGATCTTTCTAGTTTCACCATTCAACTCAAAGTAAACGCCTCTGATACCAGTTTCTTTATCTAAATCACCAACTGCTTGTAATTTGATAATTAAAGTTTTACCTTGTTCAATAGTAACTTCAATTTCTTCACCTACAACAGCTGGAGCTAAGAAACTTCTAGTTGGCAAAACAGACAAATCACCGTATTTCTCTCTAATCTTTTGGAAATCTTCATAAACCTTTGGATACATGTTGTATGAAGCTACATCACATTCAGTGATATCGCCAAATCTGTTGGTCAAATCTTCCCTGATGCCTTCTAAATCAAATGGAGCTAATTCTAAACCTGGACGAGTAGTTAATTTTCTTCTCTTATTTCTTAACACATCGGATCTTAATGGTTCTGGGAAACCACCGTATGGTTGACCAATTAAGCCTTCGAAGAAGTCCATAACAGAATCTGGGAAATCTAAAGAATTTGCCAATCTTCTAACATCATCAGAAGTCAACTTATTGGTAACCATAAACTGGGCTAAATCACCAACAACTTTAGAAGTTGGAGTAACTTTAACGATATCACCAAGCAAGTAATTGGCCTCTCTGTATGCTCTCTTAGTTTCAGCCCACTGCTCACCTAAACCTAATTGTTGTGCTTGGAATAATAAGTTAGTTAATTGACCACCTGGAATCTCATGTTGATAGACTTCTGGGTCTGGTCCCTTCAAATCCGCACCGAAACATGAATATAATAATCTTATTTCAGCCCAGTATGCATCTAATTGACGAACATAACTTTCATTGATACCTGTGTTAACTAGGCCATCCAATGAAGCTAATAAAGCATTGATAGAGGCTTGAGATGTCAAACCAGACATAGAATTGATAGCCACATCAACAACATCTGCACCAGCTAAGGCACATGCAGCATTGGAAGCCACTGCAGTGCCAGCAGAGTCATGAGTATGGACATGAATTGGTAAATCAGGGTATTTAGCTCTCAATGTACCAATCAACAATTTGGCAGCAGCTGGTTTCAAAGTACCGGCCATATCTTTGATACCTAAGATATGAGTGCCCATTTGAACAATCTTTTCAGTGATTTCTAAATAATAATCCAAATTGTATTTTTTACCTGGTTCTAGCATGTCACCTGAGTAACAGATAGTAGCTTCAACGACACCACCAGCTTTCTTAACAGCATCTACACCAACCTTCAATTGTTCTAAATCGTTTAATGCATCAAAGACTCTAAATATATCAACACCGTTCTCCTTAGCTTGTTTAACGAAATGATCAATGGCATTATCTGGCAAGGAGGAATAAGCGACACCATTGGCACCACGTAACAACATTTGGAATGGGATATTTGGGACCAATTTTCTCAATTTTCTTAATCTTTCCCATGGATCCTCGTGCAAGAATCTCATAGCAACATCAAAAGTGGCACCACCCCAACATTCAAGGGCAAAAGCACCAGATAAAGCATGTGCCGTGGTTGGAGCAATGGCGACAAGGTCATAAGTTCTGACTCTGGTAGCTAATAGAGACTGATGTGCGTCTCTCCAAGTGGTATCCATTAATAAAGTACCATCAAATTTTCTGACTTGTCTTGCAAATTCTTCCGGCCCCTTTTCTAATAACACTTGCCTCCAACCACTTGGAGGAGCTATGTTATGGACATCGAGGATATCACCACTGTTTGTGTACAAATGTGGGATGTCTGGGTTCTTATGCAATTTTGGAAGACCAACCTGACCTTTAATAGAAGAACCATTGACCACTAAATCTGCTAAGTAATGCAACAATTTCTGTGCTCTATTCTGAGATGAGACCATTTTAAACAGTTGTGGGGTATCATCAATGAAAGTGGTCCAATAGTCACCGGAGATAAACACAGGATGCATCAACAAAGTTAATAAGAATGGGATATTGGTCTTTACACCTCTAATTCTGAATTCGATCAAAGCACGGATCATCTTACGGCGAACGATTTCGTAGGTGGATCCTGAACAAGAACATTTAACTAACATGGAATCATAATGAGGGGAGATGATGGCACCAGAATAGGCATTACCACCATCTAACCGGACACCATTACCACCAGCAGATCTATAGACTTCCAGCCTACCGGTATCTGGTTGGAAATTCTTGGTTGGATCCTCGGTGGTGATACGACATTGGATAGCAAAACCTCTAGTTGTAATTTTGTCTTGTAGAAGACCAAGTTGTTCCAAACTTGCACCAGCAGCGATTTGGATTTGAGCTGCGACAATATCAATACCTGTGATTTCCTCTGTGATGGTATGTTCTACTTGAATTCTTGGGTTAATTTCGATGAAATAGTGCCTATTTTGGTTATCGACCAAGAATTCTGCGGTACCTGCGTTTTGGTAGCCGGCCTCCTTAGCCAGTTTTACGGCATCTGTCAAGATGGCATTTCTCACTTCTAAGGGCAAAGTCTTTGCTGGAGCGACTTCCACGACTTTCTGGTGTCTTCTCTGCACGGAACAGTCTCTCTCAAAAAGATGTACCACGTTACCATAGTTGTCGGCCAGCAATTGGACCTCGATATGTTTTGGTTTATCCAGGAATCTTTCCACAAAACAGGTACCGTTGCCAAAGGCTGTCTTGGCTTCCGAAGAAGCACGTTTAAATGCGTCAGCGATGTCTTCACCTTCTCTAACGACTCTCATACCTCTACCACCACCACCGTAGGCAGCCTTGATGATGACAGGGTACCCGTATTTAGCGACGAAGTCCTTAGCTTCTTGGACGTTTTCTATGGGGCCAGGGGTACCAGGGACCACTGGGACGCTAGCTCTTGCAGCGAGGTTTCTTGCAGAGACTTTGTCACCCACGGAGTCGATGACTGAGGCTGGGGGTCCGACCCAAGTGATGCCTGCCTGGACTACTTTAGCGGCAAACTCTGAATTTTCAGAAAGAAACCCGTAACCAGGATGAATGAAATCGACGCCGTGTTTCTTGGCTATGGAGATGATTTCGTCGATCGCAAGGTATGCACCGACTGGGGTATACTGGTCTGGTTCCCCTATGACGTATGCTTCATCAGCTTTCAATCTGTGGGTGGATAAACGGTCTTCATGGGAATATATGGCGACGGTCCTCATGGAGAGTTCATGGGCAGTTCTGAAGATTCTGATGGGGATTTCCCCTCTGTTGGCGACAAGAATCTTGTTCTTTTCACCTAGTAGAGCGTTGCTGTCTCTGATACCATTTAATTTCAAGGACGCCATATTTATAAACTTAACGTGAATTTCTAACTCAGTTCTGATTTACTAATGTTTGTTGGTGTTATAGTAATGAAAAGAAATTAAATAGGAAAATAGGTTAAAAAAACAAAAAAAAAAAAAAAAAAAAACCAGCTAAATTCACACTACCTTATAATATATGTATGAATAATACAAAGACAGTGGAGTACTATTAAATTTATTTCTTATTTAGTTTAGAGTAATTGAGTGAAATCGTTTTATTTATGTATTTAAATCGTATACTCTCTTAAATGTTTTTTCTTTTATTTTCTATTTTCTATTTTTTGTCTTTTTTTTCATTTTATAGGTTATTCAGAACACAAATAATAAGAAAGGGAGTAAAGAAAAAAAAGAAAAACAGAAAAACAATGGGAGAGGGGAATGTAGTTAAATCATAGATATATAGAAAATACGACGGAGCTGAGAGGAGGAGGAAACAAAGACAGAAAAAGAACAAGAGAAGAGAGAGAGAAAGAGAGAGGAATAATATGATGATGACTTGAAACAATTTAAAATGGGAATAGACAGAATCTTTTCAAATATTAAAGAAATAAAAATAAAAAAGCAGCAGGATTTTGTGTGATCACGGAGAGTCAAGTGAAATGAATGAATGAGTCAGCCAGATAGATGTATTTAACAAAAAAGAAGGAAAGAAAGAAAAATCAATCAATAAATAAATCAATCACACAGATTCACAGAGATACATTTAACAACTTAGGTCTAGGTCTTTATTGAAAAATCTGCCCTCGAGAGCTCTGTTTTTTTCTTTCTCGAGCGTTTCCTGTCCACGTGACACGGAATTCCTTCTCCCTTTTCTCGGACCTCGCCGGACAAATGTGCAGTGCTTCTCGTGTGGGATGACGCATTGCCATAACCCCTCTGTTTCTCAAAAAAACAAAAACAAAGTTGGTGGTGACCCTCGAGGTTCAAAATAGGGTTGCTGTTTTTATTTTGTTTCTGTCGGATGTATACTTGCGACGGGAGGACGGAGGGAATAATAAAAAAAAAAAAAAAAAAAAAAACAAAAAGGCTATATTGCTTTTGTTCTTGTTCTTGTTTTCTTCCCTTTCTTTCTTTCTTTGTTGTCTCGAAGATGGAGAGGCCATAAAATAGAAAAAACAGAACAATATAGCCGTTCTTTTGCTCTCTTTTGTTTTTTTTATCTTATCTCTCTCTCATTTTCCCTTTTTTTTTTTCTTTTCTGGCAAATGAAATCGGTTTCTGATAAGGAATCCGTTCGCTTATCAACAACCATCGATCATCATTGCAGACGTCTGTCATCACTAGAGACGTTGTTGCGGTAAAGTCTACTTCTTTTTCTCCCTCGTTCCAGTTATACACACAAAAGACACATTCCATAACATACTATAACATACTATGAAATGACATGACTTGGCATGACATGACATGATATGATATGACACAATATTTATTTGTGTATGTTTATATTTATATTTATAGTTATTTATGTATATATCTATCTATCTATCTACTTATCCTTGCCGATTATGTGCGCATCTCCAAGAGCTTATTGGTAGTCGTTGCAATGATTGGGCTTGTCTTTTCAAAAATCCAAAATATAACAACAACCCAAGTAGAATACACAACGTGTTGACTACATAGTACCCATCCCTCACTACAGTAACCTTGCTCAATGGATCCAACTCGATCCCGCATTTTTGGTTCTTATCTGATCCATAAAACAAGTAGTCTTGACCCATTGACGGCATTTCACATCTTGACACCGTAAAGTAACTGATCATCCACATCACAATGATTCTTGGCCACGTCCCACCGAAATTACTCAACGTATTCAGTAACGTCATGTACGTGCCACCCAACACCGGGTCTGCAATCCTTGTATGGAAACTCGAGATGCCAACAAATTGCACTGTGTTCATAAACGACCCTAGTAGGTGTTGCACTATAACAAGTATAAAGTACCATGTGCTTATTTCTTTGTCCCTCGGAAATTTATACACAACATAACTACCTAATGCTGCTGCTACTAGCCGACCTAAAAACCCATATAACCATGGAGTTAATACACCTGCGTCCCCAACTAAGAAACTATTGATTCTTTTCAAAAATGAATTGTTTCTATTTCTCAACATCTTTTCATATGGATTGTCATCGTCATCGTTATCTTCATTTCCATTGCCATTGCTATTGCTATTGCCATCTTTATTTTTGTAATTACTGATCTGAGCATTAGTATACACATTCCTACCCTCATTATTATTGGGATTATCTCCATGTTTGTTGTCAGAACTCCATTTGGCTACATAATATCCAAAAATTATCTCAAAAGGCACATCAATCAGCACAGTGACCGCCAAGTTCTCTCTTTTAAACCCTCTCTCCAACAGCTTCAAATTTGTAGCCCCCTCATTACATTGGAATGCAATCTTGGATACCAAATGAACCAAAGCCAACAACTGGATAGGCTTTAGCCCTAGTACTTTCAAAAAACATTTATATATATACGAGATATTCTGGGTCCTCTCATCATCTTCCTCATCTTGGTACACTACAACCAATTCATTTGTAGAACCATCATAACCTTCCTGGCTTTTAACATTGCCATTTCTATGTCTTGGTAATACAGAATATCCCGAAACCCCCTTAAAGGACGAATGCTTTCTTAATGGATGTTCACTGGTACAAAACCCGACATACAAGGTTAATATGATATAAATAAAACCAGCGAATTTCATATAGCCACCTAGACTGATTAAACCGTATGGTTTTGGCACAGTTCTGAAATACTTGTTGATGAAATCACTGGAATTCAAAGAGATGAACACCGTAAAGGAAAGAAAATAGCCAATGTTTAATCCGACAGTCTGTGCAGTTGACGCATACGATAACGACTGTTTAGAAAGAATAGTCAAAGCCCATCCATCTACACAGATGTCTTGAGTAGCACAGAGAAAAACTAATAGACCGAAACACCAGACTAGAGATATGATATTCGTATTGCTTATGTCAGTGGGTAAGCCGTGGAACACATTATCTATACCTTTGAAAATATGATTCTTACTGATTGCCCAACCTAATAAAATTAAGATGATCCCACTTATCAATTGAATTGGAATAATCCAGGATCTTCTTCTCCCTATCCTTCTATTGTAACACGAATCTATAATGGGTGACCAAAGAATTTTTAATGAATATGGGTATGTGGCCATTGAAAAGAGACCCAGGGATGCGAATGAGGTATCTTTAGCCATTGACTTCAATAAAAAGGGTACTGTACCAAACGCCAGACCAACAGGGATCCCCTGGACAAAATATAATGCTACTAAAAGGAAGAATTGAGGCAAATCATGACGTGCCAATTTATTATTCACTTGTTTTTTAGGTTTCATCTCTCTCTTTTTTTTTTGTATTCTACTTTATATAGGATCAGGGAAAGGACCTTAAATATATAATAATTGGTTACCAGAAATAACGTGGAGTTGTCTCTAGATGATGGTAGTGGCTGCTATTTCTTCTACCATATATTATCTATATACGTGTGTGTAAAGCACACAATTCTATATTGTGATGTGTTATATACACAAGCTTATTTGTTTGAAACGAGGATTTCTAAAATTTTACTTTCTTTTATTTTTTTTGTTTATAAACAGATCTTTGAATTAAAATCATGTTTCGATAGCTGTCAAGAACTAAACAGAAAAGTAATAAGTAAGAAAAGAATATATACATATACATATACACATATATACATATATAGAAAGTTAGAAAGTTATAGCGTTGAGTATTAAGAATAAGTAAGCAAGTAAGTAGGCAAATATCCAGATAATCATAATAGTAATAATGTACGCATATATTTCCATATATACATACATAGGTATATATAAGGATATATCTACGCAGAAATAAGTCAAAATAACACAAAATTGATTACTTGAGAAAATATAGAATATAATAATAATATTTTAAATAAACACAGGAAAGAAGAGGCAGTGGGGGGATATAACAAATAAAAAAGAGGAATAAAAATGATACATATTATATTCCTTACAAATTTCTTTTTTTTTTTTGTTTTTTTCTTTTTCATTTATTGCTATGATTATTCAATGGATAAAACTTTTTTAACTGCTTTAACGATTGTTGGAGCATCAGGGAATGCGAAATCTTCCAACTCTTTAGCATATGGGGTTGGAACATCTGCACCAGTGACTCTGTGTACAGGAGCATCTAAATAATCGAATGCTTCGGATTCCATAATCTGTGCCACGATTTCAGAACCCACACCAAATGCAGGGAATGTGGATTCTACAGTGACCAAATGATTGGTCTTCTTGACGGTCTTTATTAATGCGTCGACGTCTAATGGTCTAATAGACCTTAAATTGATGACCTCAGCAGAGACATTATATTGTTCTTGTAAAATCTTGGCTGCCTCCAATGCGAATTGCACATTTCTTGTGTATGTGACAATGGAAACATCTTTCCCCTCTCTTTCGATCTTAGCTTTATATGGTAAAGTGAAGTCTGGGGATAAGGCTTCTTCAGAGACTTCGAAACTTTCACCATACAGCAGTTCATTCTCTAAGAAAACAACAGGGTTTGGGTCTCTAATAGCAGCTTTCAAAAGACCTCTTGCATCTTCTGCAGAGTATGGCACAAGGACTTTTAAACCTGGGATGGAACCGTACCATGCAGAGAAATCTTGTGAATGTTGAGCAGCAACCCCTACAGCACTTCCATTGGGACCTCTGAATACAATTTGACACTTTTGAGTCCCTCCAGACATATAATGGGTTTTTGCAGCAGAATTTATTACATGGTCAATAGCCTGCATGGAGAAATTAAAAGACATAAATTCAACAACAGGTTTCAAACCTTTAAAAGCAGCACCAACTGCCAGACCAGTAAATCCGTATTCAGTAATTGGGGTATCCACGACACGACGTTCACCAAAACGATCTAGTAACCCTTTGGTAACTTTATATGCACCATTATATTGCGCCACTTCTTCACCAATGACAAAAACGTCGTCATCACGGTCCAATTCTTCAGCAAGTGCAGAATTTAGAGCTTCTCTGACAGTCATAGTCTTTGTGGACGCAAATCTGTTGGCAATTGACCTAGTTAAAAGTGGTGCATTTCTCACGAGAGATAATTTTAATGGAGCAGTCCCATACATGGACAATCTTTTAGAAACAGCCGATTTAAACATTATCGTTGCTTGTTCGTTTGCTTGTTTATAACTTAATCGATCGAAGTTATAAGGGAAGAGAATGAAGGCAGAAAATACAGAAAAAAGCCAGACGATAACAACTAGTTATATCAACGACGTCTGCTCTCTGCAGTCTATTGCAAAGATACCAGTCTTAGCAATTCAGACATCTCTCCAAACATCAAGTATTCCAAATGAGTTTTCTCCCCCTTTGTGTTTTCCATTCAATAAACATTTCTCTCCCTTGCAGGACATTTTTCCCTCCCCAACAAGACAAGTCAAAAACAAAAAAAGTAGACAGACTATAAAAAAAAAAAAAATAAAAAAAAGAAAAGCAAAGGAAATGTCCGTTTCCTCACCATCCGTATTTCATGCTTTACACTTCAGAGTTGACACTAGTGACTATACACTATCATGTATTATATAACATATAATTGTGTATTCTCTGATTAGATTCTAGAAAGTTCATCATATACACTTTAATATATATTGTGTAATGTATAAAGAGTAAGAGAGAAAAAGACAAATAAAGTAGGAGTCATGATTTACTACAGGAAAAAGGTGTGAGAAGGACGAGGGGGAAGAAAAGGAGAGTAAGGTAATCGATCTCATAGTTTACTTTTCTTGGATCCACTGAAAGCTTGTGCAATAATACGTCTTTGAATCTTCCCGGTAGCAGTCTTTGGTAATTTGTCAACAAAATAGATCTTAACAGGAATCTTAAATTTAGCCACTTTATCACTCATGAATTGGGTCAACTCTTGATAATTCAAACTTGTATTTGGCTTCAACACTACTGCAGCATGCACTACTTGACCATACACATCATCTTCAACACCAAAGGAAACTGCTTCGTCAACATTTGGATGAGACAACATAACACTATCTAATTCGATAGGCGAGATCTTTTCACCTCCTCTATTGATCAATTCTTTGATACGACCAGTTAACACTAGGAAACCTTCAGAATCGAAATACCCTTGGTCACCGGTCCTGAAATAGTTGAATCTTTTGGTGAAATTTTCCTTATTTGCCTTTTCATTATTTTTATAGCCAAGAGTGACGTTTTCACCACGGATAGACACCTCTCCGATAGACCCTTGGGGCAAAACATTATCCTTTTCATCCAAGATCACTACCTCCACACCCTGTGGTTGTCCAACGGTACCTGGTTTACGTTTGCCAGGTGGCAAATTATTAGATGTCATTTGGTGTGCTGCTTCAGTCATTGCATACGCCTCAAGGACAGGAGCTTGAAACTCCTTTTCCAACTTGTGGAAAACAGTAGGAGCCAAAGCCGATGAACATGATCTGATGAATCTAATTTCTGGAAATGGATCTGGTTTAGGAACGTTCAACATAATCATACTAATCGTGGGCACACAGCTGAACCAATTACAATTGGTGTTGACAAAATGAGACCAGAACACTTTAGGTGAGAAACTTGGTGGGATCACCACGGATCCTTGAACACGGAATGAGGATAATAGAACACCAATCAATCCATGGACATGAAATAAAGGCATGACCACATATGAACGATCGTTCTCAGTCAATTTGTAAGTTTTACAAATGTTCAAAGTACTGCGAACAATATTCAAATGTAATAAAGGAACTGTCTTTGGTAAAGATGTTGTGCCACTAGTATGTAAAATTAATGCTGTGTCACTGGAACGAGCAAACCCTGGAAACCGAGATGAATCATGATTAATGAATTTTGGTCTATTCTTCGATGTGTAGATTCTCTTTGAATAGTTATCTCTAGACGTATACACATCATATTCCACGGTAAATCTTTCAGGACTAAAATATAGTTCAACAACAAAACATTGGAAATTTAAAGCAGATTTGATAATTTCTGGAGTTACCTTTTGATTTACTGTACCCTTGGGAACAATAATAACACGGGACTTTAGATCATTCAAATAAAAATTGAATTCCTTTTCCTTATATTTCGGATTTAAAGGTGCACCAATCTTTGCATCCATGGTAGCTCCTAAGAAGGCAACTACAAATTCTAAAGAGTTTGGCATTGATATTGCCACAGTAGATTGTCTACCAACAACATTGAATAAGGGGGAGGTGGAATCATTAAACAATGTTTGAAAATGACCTACCATACTAGATAGCTCACGGTATGTAACTTGAACATTAGCCTCTGGAATAACAACAGCAACATTGTCAGAGACGCGGAAAGTGTCGTTAAAAGAAGCAGTATTTGTAGCACCTAAAGCAACCATTTTCAAAAGTAATCACTATTATTTGTCAAAAGAAAAGAAAAGAAGAGGAAAGATGCTTTATAGAAGAGTTCTTTCTATTTGAATAATAGGTATTGGTGATTAGTATCCTAAAGTAGTTATCGAATAAGATTGTTAAATTATCTATAGAAACTTGAAACGGTCAAATTAGTCTTCCAAAAGAAAAAGAAAAATATAACAGAATCCTTTTTTTTTTGAACTGTAACATGTATACTTACACACACATATATATACATACATATATATATATATACTGTAGTTTCTTTATTTATCGATCCCCCCCTCCTTGTTCTCCCTCGTGTTTTTCCTCCTTATCTTTGATTCTTGAACGACTTTGTGGGCTTTGATCGTTCGAGAAAGTTTTTAAAAAAAGATTCTGCTACGGAAATGTGCGGGAATGTAAAAAACAAAAAGTGAATTCCGCACTGTTTTGTTTGATATTTGTTTTAAAGCTGATGAAGATTATTTTATTCCACTGTTCAGAGACTATTAATCAACCATCAGCTGATAACGATATATGTACATATATATATGTATATATATATGTGTGTGTATGTGTATATTTGTATAGAAGTATTTATTGTAATTGAGTTGCATGAATGGCCCTATTATAGCACTCATCTCCTGTGATCCCCTCGTCATAAGGTAATAAAGGTAAAGTAAAAGGAACAATTATTGAACCGTCGGTGTCTACACTCTTCTTTTTAGGGTCTCTTGAATAAACCAAATCAGTAAAACTGAGACATGGCACTTTTTTATCCTTATTGATTTTTGATTTATGTATCAAAACACCAACTTCATAATTTCTGGGTGAGGTTAATATCTTGCCCCATGCATTCATACTTAAGTTTGCTGAAGTGTAGCAACACCAATCCAACTCTTGGAAAGGACTATCTTCGATCCCTTTGTTAGCTTCCCATGTAGCTGTGGTGGTAGTAGATAAATAAAATTTTGAATGTGCGGGTATTGGACCTCTCCTAAAAGAAGCATTTCTTGGGCTTTGTTTATAAAAAATTTTAAACTTTTCCTTAAGCATGGAATAATATGGTATATTTCTTTCATAGTAAAAATTGAACCAACCTTCAATCATCATACCATACATAGAGTTCTTTAACTCATTTAATGTTGGATATACAATATAAGGATGGAGTTTCATGTCTTCATATAGTTTTAATAGAGTTTCAGTTTCTATATATTTAATTCTTTTGTCATTTTCATTTATTTTCAATAGATTATACCAGGTAGGGATCATTAAATGTGTGAAAATATTTATTGGTTTGTTTCTACTTAATGAATTACCCATTGAAGAAGTCTGACAAAGTAAATGTTTTGATATGCTGTTGTCAGTATTGTTGTTATCGATTAGCAGTGATTTTTCTAAAAGTATGTCATTTAATAATTTTAAACCTGAAGTAACTTTTTTATTTGTTGTTGAGAAGATGAAACTTATTTCATTATCATTTAAAGGTGAAAAGTCAATTATTTGTAGATCATTGATAATTGAGCGATATTTTATATCTTTAATATTATAAGAGTTTAAATATTTTATCAAATTCTTTTGAAACTTGTTCTTTTTATTAACATGTTTCTGGTTATTCTGATAAGTTTGATTTATTGGAGATAGCACGGGACTACACCAACAAACTTGCTGGGGGAAATTTGTTTCATTGTATGTAAAATTATTTGAAGGTAAAAAAATCCGACATGATTGATCTTTATAGAAATTAATGATCATTTTTGAGTGGTGACATGAATATGGTGGCATTTGGAATTCAATAATATGTGTCTTTTTCATCATCGGAGTATACAGGTTTATAGTTAAAGGAAGAATTGTGCCAGTTTGAGCTATTATTGTTACATTATTGACTTTGTGATATATTTTGGGTAAAATAAAATTAAGTTCATATTGAAAACTGAAAAGAATAGTTTTTTCTAAATTACAATCGTATAAAATATCATCTAATGTAATAAAATGACGAGATATTACTGGTTCAGCAAACATATTATTAGAAGTATCATATATTTCTGACTTGATTAATTTAAAACACCAGGAATTATTATTGTTATTGTTATTATTGATCTTTTTCGGTATAAAGGTTTCTGTTGTTGATGAATTATGGTCTGATTTATCTATTTTATTGTTATGTTCCTCCTCTTTATCACTTGTATCTGTTGTTAGATCAATTATGATTCGATCACTATTAACTAATTCATTATAATTATCATTAGCATTAGTAATAATAGTGGGGGCAGTAGCACTGTTATGCATTGTTTTGTCTTTAAGGCTATTGATACCTTTAGAATTTGAATAATCAATGTTTCTCCATCTATTTGAAACAGCTTCCCTTGCACTTAAAAAGGGCATCTTATTATTTTGTGACATTTTTTTGCTTATTATACACCTTTTTTTATTTAATATTTTCGTTTTGTTTTTGTACACTAGAAAAGAAAAGAAAAAAATCACCTAAAGAATGTTACTCGAGTATTTCTCAATGTATATCTTGCCCATTTATATATATATATATTTATGTTGATATAGAATGGCATTATCAATTATTTGCATATTTATTTCACTACCCTTATGGATAGATATGAAGAATAAATATGATCAATTTTAGTATCCGTTGATTTGTGTATTTTTGTATATCTGATCATAGGATAATAAAGGATCAACTTTAAGCAGAGAATGGATAAAATAAGATAAAATAAAATAAAATAAATAGTAAGCTTGCTTAATATGAAGTGATAGACCCATTTTACCAAATAATTCCTTATTGTAAAATTCCATCTATGTAGATTAATATTTTTTTGTATGCATAAAATTGTTTTGGTGATAAATTTGATCTGCAAAAAAAAAAAAAAAAAGTAAAGAAAAATCTATTGATCAAACACCCATACACCTCTATGAGTTCAAAAATCTGTGGAATGTTTTTTTTTTCTTTTCTTTTCTTTTTTTGTTTTGTGTTCGATTCGTTAAGGAATTCTTTTTTTTTTTTTCCTTTTTTGTCAAAATTTTGTTTTTTGTTTTTTGTTTGAGTCATTGACAAATCATCTCCCCCTGTTTATTTTTATTTTATTTTCTGTGGGGAACAATGAAGACTTCGGAATGCAAGTATATATTCACACATGTAAATATATACATATGTATAGGTGTATGTGTATGTGTATGTCTGTTTATGATTTATATGGTTAATTTACTTGCAAGACTGTTTAAAGAAACTAAAAACACAATCAGAAATTAGTTGGTTTGTTTCCTTTTTTGATTTTTGATTTTTAGTTTTGGTTTAATCATTGTTTTTTTTTTAAGTTTAGATTTGAAATTGAATTGACGAATTGACTTCATTTAATTGTGGTATTTGATTCCTCTTATTAAGGAAGATATCCCTCTTTTTTCACTTTCTATTTGCATATTTATATTGTCTTTTTTTTTCTTCTTTTCTTTTTTTTTACTTTTCTTTCTAGTACATTCATATTCATTTATTCACTTCCATTAATACATTTACATACGTATATGGATTACATATATATCTATATATATGTATGTGTGTATTTATTTATTTGTTCATTCAAACTATTGAATTATTAGGTCATTCCCATTATTAAGAAACATGTCTAATACAAACTTAAATAATGATCTTAAAGATCCCAATAAACAAGTCAATCAATTTATAAATAAAAATAATAGTAGTAGCAGTAATAATAATAATAATAGTAACGGTAGCACTAGTTCAAAAAATAAAGTTAGAATTATTGAAAGTTTGCATACTTTTGATATTTACAATACAGATCCATACCCATCTTTACAAAATACGTCTAGTCCAGATAATACAGATATATCTTTAAAAGAACAATTATCCTTAGACCCATCAACTCAAGATTTTTTACCAAGGGGTTTAAAAAGTATTCATGGTACCACAAAGAGAGTCGTAGATGCCAAAAATTCTTTCAAGAGATGGGATTGGAATAAACTGCCTTCAAAAGATGCAAAGTGTCTGAAATCAATATCAAATTACAATTTAATTAATATAGAAATTGATGGGCAAATAAAACAATTGCAATATTTGTCTTCTTATAACCCTATGTTGCCAGTATTAGACATTTTTTATGCATTTAATAAAGAATCCAAAACCGTTGATAGCTTAATATTTTCAAAGCAAAGATTGAAGTCGTCGATTGAAGTCATCATTAATGCTTTGAAGACCAATTGCAAAACAGCTACTTTATCAGAACAGTCCTTAACAAATTCTTCCCCCGATTCAGCTATCTCAGATAATAATATGATTAATGAAGATTCGAATATTTTATTGTCGTTAAGTAATTCATCTTTAATTAATAATTATACTAGCTCCTTCATCAATGATATTTTGGGAGATCCTAAAGACTTGACAAATCAGAATTCAAATTCAGATCATCGTTCAGAAGTGGATATTGTTATCCATTTATGGCATTTGCAACTACAAAAATTTCTTTTGCAAAAAAATTCATTGTTTTATTCCAATGAAGCTCTACAATCCTTATTGAAAACAAAATCAGTTACAAGAAAGTCACCAAAGAATAATCAGCAAAATTCTACATCAGATGCTTTGACGATAAAAGATACTTTAGATCGATCGCAAGACTTTACACTTGATAAGAATAGGTTGAGGATCTCAAAACATGTACAAGAATATCTTGATGAAATTGACATTTTGGTGATTAGACCACCTTTAGCATATTTGACGGGGCTACAATTGGCATTTGATGAACCAAGTCTAAACGTTGTAGACTTCCAATTACATTCAATATCTTGGATCTCAAAGAATCTTACCAAGGATTTATTAATGAATACAAATGGAGAAATTAATAAAAAATATTCTTCAATGATCAAGATCGTGTCTAATGAATCTGAGTTGGAAATTTTGACTAAAGAGAATGCACATTTGTATATGGTTAATTGTTTAGATAAACCATTTGCTGACCACTACATTAGTATTGACACTGACAGTATTGAAAACAAGAGTATATATAGTGGGAAATCTGATAGTACTAATGAATGTCTACTATCCATGTTGCCCTCCTTAACAAAAAGAGATAGCTATGATACGATCACATATGATACACGTAGTAATGTTAGTAACAATACTAATTTTACCACTGACACGAATATTTTTAATCCATTATATGTTGAGAAATCTGATAATGCTATAAAAGAGGAGAATATAGTTCCCAAGAAAAAACTATCTTCCAAGAAATCGAGTATTGTGAATTTCTTTAGAAGAAAGCATCATTCTCAGGCACAACCACAGGCTGAACATACAAAAGTTACAAAACAACAACAACATATTAATGTACCGTCACATCGTTCATCAATAAGTAGCCAACATTTTTCAAGTATCCCCACTGATAATACATCTGGTCATTATCGTAAAACTCCATCAGTCAGGAATTACAATTTTCCATTAATAAGAAAATCATGCTCAAATAAAAACCTTACATTAAACAACTCAGCATCCCATCAAACGTTATGGTTGGAAGAACATTTTTGTGAACTTCTTAATAACTATAAAAAGGTTGAAATGCCAACGCAGTATTATTTACCTGGGGATGCTAAGTCACCTCTATCTATAAACAAAACATCTGCTGCATCTTTCTCTTCATCTTCATTGTCCTTAAAAGATGATGTAGAAAATATTGATAAAAAAGTTAGGAGTAGCAAATCTTATAATAGGCAATTTTTAGAATTACGATTACCATTTACTGATAATTCGATACCAGCAATATATTGTCCATGGGTCTGGGGCATCCTACCAAGAAAAAGATGGCATGTCTTGACAAAAGAATTGTTTAGAATTCTAGAACATGAGGGGTATGTTCTTGCTGTTCAAGCTGATTTGAGTCCGACAAATACGAATCCAACGGAGAGTAAATTCCAGACTGCGATATATAGAGAAAAAATATTTGGCAGTGTTGCTATTAACGCAATTCATCAAAATATTTTCACCCATCCTACACAACATTTATCAAATATTTTTAAAGAACATGGATTCACTAATATCAAGGCGTCAACTCTAAGTCTAAAATTAGGAGATTGTGAAACTGAGATGGGTTGTTTAAATGAATTTGCATGTTTGATGGCTATTAATTTTACATTTAGACAAGAAATGGATTATCAAGAAGGAGCGAATAAAGATCCAGGTGAAATTATAGAACAGTATTATAAGGAACATTGGTCTCAAATTGATGACCAAGCGGGTACACTCAGAATTTCTTATATTGTAGCACAAAAACCAAAAAAGATTACTACTTTTTAGAAAAACGAAAAAAATGTAATACATATTTTGTTCTTTTATGCAATAAACACCACGTTTGAAATTGATAAAATAACATTTGGTTTCTTTTGAAGTTTTGTTAATTCATAATATATTCATATTTTATTTGGCATATATATTTATATAAAATCTATGTACATTTCTATAATATTCTTTTAAAGCGTGTAGTTTTCTTTTTATTATTATTCTGGCAATATTTATAGATCAGAGTGGAAGTGGGGCTTTTGATATTTGATTATTGATCTATGCTAAGCCTTTTTCAGGCCATCTAGTGTCTTTGTATCGTGGGAGTCCTTCTAAATTCCTTGTCAAGTACTTTACCCAATGTTTCATCTTCTTTGTACACATCTCTTATTAAATCATCTCTTTGACCTCTAGAATAATATTTAGCATTAACATGTGAAGCAAGGGAATATTCAGTCTGTTGTAGGGAATTCACAGTCTCTTCATTAATTAGAACATATTTGATTCCAGACTCAGGACAATCATAATTGACGTTTAATAAAACTCTTTCCATGATACCTCTTAAACCTCTTGCACCAGTGCCTTCTTTTAATGCAAATTGGGCCACTTTTTTCAAAGCCTTTTCAGTGACGCATAGTCTGACGCCAAATTGTTTAAATATATATTCGTATTGGTCTAATAGAGCATTTTTAGGTTCCTTTAAAATATGGTACAAATCACTCTTTTGCAGTGGCTCCAGCGCAGTGATTATTGGTACTCTACCGACTAACTCTGGTATTAGACCAAAACTAACTAAATCAGTCGGAGTAGTTAGATTAAATGCGGAGACTTTTTTACCATTGGGCAATTCAATTTCTTGAATTTTGTTGCTAAACCTTAAATTCTTTATTTCTTCATCTTCATCATCTTTCTTTGAATTTTTTAATGTTTCAGATACTGGTTTATTTTGGCGTTTTAATTTATTAATTCGTTGAGCTACATGTTTATCCAATCCAACAAAGGCACCCATAATCATGAATAAAATATTTGAAGTGTCAACAATGAAAGTTTCATCCTTTTTAACTGTCTTTTTGTTATTGTTATCATCAGTACTTACTTTTACTGGTCTTTGTACTACTATTTCCACTTTGTGTCCTTCAATAATTTTCAATAACGACTGTTGTACACCTTCGCCTGATACATCTTTGGTTCCAATACTAGCAGCAGGTTTAGCCAATTTATCAATCTCGTCAAGAACGATGATACCTCTTTCAGCTTTGGCTACATCAAAATCTGCATTAACCAACAATCTTTCAATACAGACCTCAACATCTTCACCGATATAACCTGCTTGGGTCAGTTGAGTACAATCTGTGATGGCAATCGGCACATCAAGAACTTTGGCTAGTGTGGTAGCCAATAACGTTTTACCTGAACCAGAGGGACCAATTACTAAAACATTGCTTTTACTCAATTGTAAATCGTCATCATCAAACTTATCCGAACTTAAATTGGGGTTTGTTATAGACTTGAGATTCTCCAATTGTTGCTGGATATTCTTCAATCCAGCTTCAGCCTCAGATCTTGGTACCAATTCTTCATCAAAATCAAATTTATCCTTGTTATCATTTTCCTTTTGTAACTGTTTCAATTTGTTGGCTTGCTCTGCTTTAGCATTTAACTCCAATACTTTTCTCTCTTTAGCTAATTCTTCTTTAGTCAATTTATCATTTATTCTTAAGTAATGGTTATAGACAGCAACACTTAAAACTTTTTTACCTGCATCTTGACCAATTATATATTCATCTAAAAATCTTTTTAAGGCCCGTGGAGATGGTATCTTTGGTATCTTAGATCTATGTATCAGGCGAGTACCAAAAAATGTTTTTGCGCTTAATCTATAACAATTAGCAAGTGGAAGACGACTTCGATATAATATTATCATTATTGATTGATGTAAAATAGCAGTTCTAGAATATTGCAATAAAATACTACTTTTGTATATATCTATAAAACTTTAATTTATAATATCTCGTTGATAATAATAATAATAGTAATAAATCACGTTTTAGTAAAATGCTGTTTCATAAGGACAAGTAGAAATAAAAAAAATTTCTTTTTCTTTAATTGTTAATTAAATAACTAAGAAAAATCCTTTCAATATGTCTAAACTATACAAGACATATAATTGATAATCGCAGCCATCATCACAGCCCATTCTTTTTAATGTATTAGTAATTATATTTGTTTTTTAATTTTTTATTTATAAAAAAAAAACAATGTTATTGCGATGATCAGTCAAAATTTTTGCTTAGCAAATGAGCAAGAGTCATGCTGACTCACTTTGGCAAATAAAACCTCTTAAATGGGGTCTGGATCTACCACTAAACTAAGATGGTGAGTCAGCATAGATATTCATCTATAAGAGGTTCACTATGGCGGATGATAGTTGAATATTTAGTTAAACAGAGATTCCCAGTGACAAACTATACAAATTTGCCAATTAAGCAATAATATCCATTTGAAGAACATTGTTAGATGTCAGGTTTTACTCCCTTCTATTGTTGTTATTTACTACATTCAATTAACAAGAAGCAGTCATTTTATATTGGATCAACACCAAGTCCTGAAAAACGGTTACGACAACATAACGGATCATTAACTCATGGCGGTGCATATAGAACCAAAAGACTTGGAACTCGACCCTGGGAAATGGTCATGCTTGTATATGGATTTCCGAACAGAATTGTTGCCTTGCAGTTTGAGCATGCATGGCAACATGGACATCAAACTCATTTCATTGCTTCTGAAGAAAGAGTAATTAAACATAAGAATGGTGGTAGATCTCTTAAATATAGGTTAGGCGTCGTTCGATTGTTATTAAAGAATCAATTTTTTCAAAGATTGGATCTAAAAGTACAATTTTTTAATAAAAATGCCTTACAATGTTGGAAGCAGAATGAATTTCACATTGAAATGCCATTTCCGTTAGAAATAGATATCTCTGATGGATCTTTGGAAGACATGAAAGCGACAACTACTCACACTGTAGATGATATACTAGATTATGCTCAGGCAAATTTGAAGCTTGTAACTAATTTCTATAAACAAGAAAAAAACAAATTTGAAACTGTTATGATTGCTTTCTGTGATAGCTTATCAAATGGATATCTTAAATGTGATATATGTCAACAAGAATTTGACTATACGGATGAAGATTCTACATTAAAACCTTATATTGCGTTTTGTCTTAATTATGCAACTTGTAATAGTCATTTTCATCTTGAATGTTTATATAAGAAATATATATCAGAGCAAGAAAATGTAACCGAGTCTAAAATTATTCCCACGGGTGGTGAATGTCCAATTTGTCATGTATCGATGAAATGGACAGATATTGTGAAATATTCCTGTGGGATAAAATGTAAATATGGTGAATGAAAGATAGCAATTTCTATGATTTTAGTATATATATACATATATATGTTTGTGTGTGTACATGCATTAAAAGTATGAATTAAGTAACGAGTTTTGCTAGAAATGGGGTTATTTTAAAAAATTATTTCCCATTCATTTTCAATGCAAACAAGTGGATTTTGTATTATTATTAGATGATTTTCTTTAGTTACATCAACGTACCATTCTGTTTCATTTTGCCTTACTTTAACTTGTTTTCCTACACTAAGAGTACTTTTTTCACTAGTTGGAATAATGATTGTTTCAATCAATGTGTTTCCAAAACTAATACGAATATTTTCTGATAAGTTTGGAACATGATTTGGTTGATTCTTAATAATGCCATTATTTAATTGGAAATTAGTCTCCAAGTATTGACCTTCTTCATATTGGAAAGATTTACCATCATCCACATATAACTTCCCAAAAGCTTCCCTGTTATTATTAGGTGCAATTACAATTGTGTATGGATCCTGTAACATTAGTTGTGAACTTCTTCTATATCTATCTTTTCTTACAATAATATGTCCTCCCTCAATAAAAGCAGGTATTTTGGACAAAGGAACATTCATATTGACAGTCTGAATATGATCACCAGATACAACAATAGGTTCTAGACTTTCTAAATCATAGTATATTCCAGGAGCTAAAATCATTGAAGTGTTTCTTGTATTAGAGGAGACAATTGGCCTCACAACTATACCAGAATCACCTAGATAGAATTGGTCATCGATATTGTACATTTCAATAAAAGTAGATTTTTCATAAAACATAGGACACATAATTGGGTAGCCAGTGATACTAGCTTTGTGAAAAGCAGTGTAAAAAGTTGGCAATAATTTGTATCTTAATTGAATTGCATTTCTTATAATATTTTTAACTGTTTCTTCAAAAAGGTATGGTTCTCTTCTTTTTGTATCAATATGAGCGTGAGCTCTAAAGAATGGGTACCATAAACCAGCTTGATACCAACGGACAATTAATTCTGGATCTGGGTCACCGGAAAACCCAGCTATATCAGCACCAATAAAAGGCATACCCACAATATTATTAGTTAAAATCATAGGGATGGAGATTCTTAAATAATCCCAATTAGCTACATTATCACCAGTCCATGAACCAGCAGAACGTTGTGAGCCGACGAAAAAGGATCTTGTTAAGATAAATGGTCTGGTTAGATTCTTATATATTTCTTTAACTGCTTTGTAAGTAGTCTCATGAACACTTAATCCATATAAATTATGAATGGATCTTTCTTCTATGTCTCTATCATGTAAAAGATTCTTTGGTGCAGTTGTCTCTGGACCGGAAAATATAGAAGGTTCATTCATATCATTCCAAAAATGTAAATTATTCCAATTAATATTAATCTGTGGTAACCATTTATTAATGAAATCGTTGAACAAATTAGACCAATCAGATTGTCCAAGTTTGCTAATAGTATCGATCCAAATTGATCTACCTGGCCAACAATCACCAAAGAAAGTTCTCCCCACATGATTCCTAACTTGACTACCAGACTTGACTATCTTTCTACTAACCTCATATTTAGCCATTAGATGTGGGTCAATCAATATTACTAATTGTCTACCTAATTTATTTAATTTTTTTAGGAGCCTTGTTGGGTTGGGAAATGCATCTAGATTCCATGTGAAAAATTTCTTTTGATCAGTGTATTCCAAATCCAACCAAATAAAATCAAATGGGAAATGGCCATCATCCATGTTTTTTTGTACGTTAAGTACGTCCAATTCGTTGTTATAATTCCATCTACATTGATGATGACCAACAGCACTAAGTTGTGGTAATACTGGTGACCCTGTCAATTGGATATACTGGTTTGTAATATCCTTTGGATGATCGCCAAAAAATAGAGTAACATCGATTATTCCATTTTCTGAGATCCAATGTGTTTTAGTGTCATTAAGCTTATTATGGTAATGGTAATTGATATCGATCCAGGTGTCTGATGGGTTTAACCATAAAATACCCATAGACGATCCAGGCCTAGCAGCGATCATAAACGGAATGGAGCCATACATTGGTTGTTTTGAATCGACATTATACTCAAATACATCAGTATTGAAAAGTCTATAAGGGTCACTTGTTTTTCTCTGTGAAGAAGATTCTTTATCTTTTGAAATAACGGTATTAGTAGAAGAAGTATCCTTTAGTTTCAAAGAATCTGCATGTTCTGGGATTCCATAAACATTACCATAATTAATAAAAGTGAAATCAAGAGCAACAGATTCAGGGCCTAATGGGATAGTATCTGATTTAGAATATTGGAAATCGTCAGTAAACATATTGAAGGTGGATTCAAAGGGTAAGACATTTTGGTCATTGTTATCGATACGTCTATAATGTTCCCAATTTAATAGATATCTTTCATTAACGATGATTTCTAATGTATCTTTATAATAAACCATCATTTGGAAATCTTTGACTGTTAATTTAATCTTGATATCTTTGAATTTATTTGCATTTTGAATAATAATTACTTCATCATCATCATCTCCGTGTTTTGAGGAAAACCAACCATGTTTTGAGTTTTCTTTTGAAAATTCCCAGTGTAATTTATTACTAGATAAGCTAGTGTTATGGTACTGAGGGAGTGTAGCCCAATTCCAAGTCTGATTATACCTTTGACAACTAACTTTTTCTTCAGTACAATTCTGTCTTTTTTCATCTATGGTGAATCTAATAGCATTCAATGGATCATTTAAAAGGTATAATTGAAGAGGTAAAATGATGTCAATGTCATTGACAGTTTTAATTAGATTAGCAGTAAAAACATTATCTTCAGTTATTTGAATACTTTGTTTATCTAAAGTATAAATACCTTTATGCAAGGATTTGGCTTGTTCTCTAGCATAATGTCTATTTCTATGACAAAATGAATCCTTGTCACAATCTTTTAATAGATAATCAGTGAAAGAATATACCTTTGAGAATGATATTATTAATACAAGGAATAATTTGAACGACAATATGTTCATAATTCCTTACTTGTTTTCACTCTTTTTCCCTTTTTTTTTTTTTTCTCTCTCCTATTCTTTATGTATACGTGTATGGTATAGTATGTATATATAGTGATGGTGGTTTTATTTATTGGCTGTTAAATCGTAATAAATAAAATATCCATTAGATATATATATATATAAATGTTAGAAGTAGGTCTAAGTAAATATTTGAAAAGTATGTAGTATGGGATTTTCTTAATAAAAGATTTGATTTTGTTTTTATTTTTTTTTTTTCTATTTCTCTCTTTATTTTTTCTTTTCTTTATGTTATTTTACTTAAAAAGGGTAATGTGATCTTAAAGGTAATGTCATTAATTTAGTAAAGTTTTCATAAGGAGTAATAGAAGTAACAAACAGATAGAAAAAAAAATAATTTTAAACATATACACATTATATATATATATATATATATGTGAGATGCTGAAGATATAGGGAAGGAGAGATATCTTTCTGTTTTTTTCTTTTGTGGTTATATATATTAAATTTTTTTGATAAAATATTCATTAAGCAGATAACAATTAACAGAAAGGAGAGCAGTACTGCCGAATAGACAAGTCCAAATAAATGAATTTGGTTTCCCCATTAAAAATCGTTTTTCATACTTAATATACCCTATCAATAGGGTAGATATTAAACTAAGACCAAATATAGTATTGATCAAAATTATTGGATTCTTCAATATTTCTAATGTATATGATAGTGTGCTTAAAGTATTTGAATATGCATTGTTTAATGTAGTTGAAAGAGAATTTTTTGTTGTTTGAAAACCATTATAGAAACCATTTCTAAGAGTTTTCAGACTGTTACCAAACCAGTTCCAACTTCGGTTACTATAGTTATTGTTATTACGATTGGTTGAATCTTTAAAAGATTTGAAGTTTTTCTCTGTATCAAAATTTTGTTCTTTTAATCTTGTAGTCTGATTAATTGGGTCAGAAATCTTAGATCCACCAGACATATTTTTTACAATTAGGAATATTGTATAAGTAAAATCTGTGTAGATGTATACATATATATATTTATTGTATATGAATAAACTATTATGTATTTGAATATTTGATAGATCATATAAATTCAAAAAAAAAAAAAAAAGTAAAATGTAGAAGAAAAAAGAATATACAAAGCGTATATAAAATAAATGAGTTAAAAAAAAAAAATCTGATTTACATGTATATATATATATGGATGTATTATAATTTGTTATTCCTTAAAAAAGAAAAAGACATTCCCCCTATTATTATCCTCCAATTCCTTCAATGAAGATTATTTAGAAGTAAAATTGGTTTTATTTAATGCTTAAATTTGTTATCTAATATAACAATAGTGCTACTACAAAATGTGTCTGTGTATATCATATATAATGATGATATATAGAAGTAGATTTGTTTACATTGGTTTATTGGTTTATTGGTTTATTGATTCAGTCATCCTTGGGATGAAGGGAAAGAGAAGAAGAAGAGAGAGAGAAAAGATATTTGAGGGCTGAAGAAAGTTTTTGTACTTGCTGGTGGTTTTGATGTTAGGGTTGTGAAAAAAAAATGAAAAGAAAACGAACAAGAAAAAAAAATTCTGATAAAACAAAAAATTTATGGAACAATATGTTGGAGATATAAAGTAGGGTTCATTAGAAAATACAGATTACTACCCATAATAACAATCTATTTTTTTTTCCCTTCTTTTTAAAAAAAGTAAAAATTCTTTCTTTCCCTTACGTTTTTCTTTTTTTGTCTAAAGGGAAACAAAAATTCCCCTACTTTTATTTATTATTCAAAAAAAGAGAGAGCGTCAATGACGTCAGAGATAAAATGCTACAATTGGTAAATTAGGGGAGAGTCATTTTTTCCTAATTGTATTAGTGGTATTGTCTGAAAAACGTTTGTTTCTACTGTTCGATAATTAAAGGAAAAGAAAAGAAAAAGTAAACTAAAACACATTATTTTCCATACGTAGATTTACTAAGGTTTATGTCTCTTTTTTTTTTCGTTATGTATATATATTGATGAGAATTAGCGCCTGTAATCATTGGATATATACTGAACATTCTCAATATTATATTAAATAGATTTAGTATACAAAATTATAATAAAGTTCTT
>JAMAJF010000021.1:222800-244600 GCA_023629195.1 Kazachstania sp. Y4206 | reverse complement strand
TTTACCTTGTACCGTCTTGTTTACTAACTAACAATACCATCACAAATTACATCATTAAGTGCTCTCTACTTATTAACCATAACAAAATGATATGGAAAATTGTACATGTTGCAACAGTTTAAACACCTATTCATTCAAAGAATTTCTTGCGCCACATTCTTACGTATATATTTACATGAAACCATTTAGGCAGTGTTGCTATTACTTAGCTATTGATTTTGGCCATACTTCGACATGCAAGCATTGTAGATACCAAATTTAATATCACAATAACTAATTTTCATGTCCAAAATGTCATAACAAAATTTAATGAGATCTAACAAAAACGTCCCAGACATGCCCAACATCACTAGAGTTTTGAATTAACATCAACAAATTACTCAAAAATATCTTATATTTAAAAAAAGCATGTATATAGATAAAAAGATATAGATTATATAAGGAAAAATGTACATATCAATGTTTAAATAATCAGTCTAATTAGAAAACCTTCAACTACTAGTATCACATTTTGTCCAATGAAATGTAGAAAGGGGTGCATCTGCGTAGTATACTCTAAATGATAATTGCCAATCTTCTGTACTACCATCTTGTTCATAAGTATATAATTTGTAGTAATCAGCCATCCAACTGCTAGTTATATCATTTTTTACAATTTGATCTATTTGGTTAGCAAGTTCTCCACTAGCACATATCCCTCCCCACTTATTATGGTTTGCACAATAATCAACACCATAATAGCCACTGCACAAAGGGTACAAAGAGTATTCTCTTTTTTGTAAAGTGATGTTAATATTACTCATTGAATACTTAGACATAGGTAATGAGCCACAGCTAGCATTTTTTTGTACATGGTTTAGAGTTACCCATGCATTGGTGGTTTCATCAAAATATCTCATTTGATCAACAGGAGGAGTGCCCCGCTTTAAAAGAGTCTTTCCTGTAATATTACTACAAGGAAAAATAGCAGCCCAGGAAGAAATAGAATTGAAAAAAGGACTGCCATTAATAAAAGACTGTGCTGAATTGATGTTGCTAAGAAAACTTGCTTCACATTCCTCTTGGTCTATAGATCTTTTATGCTGTCCATCAATCATAACACCATTAACTGCTCCAGGTGCATACCAGCCTACTATTAATGTCACAGCATTCATAAAAACAGACTTAATGGCATTTATAGTATCTATAGTGCAATCACCGCCCAGTGGATCCTTATGGTTTGTTTTACAACTAGTGGAAGCATTCTTAATTGCTATAACTGAATCCAAAACTCTACCATCCTCGGCAACGAACGCAGTCCACCAAGCTACTTTTATCTAAACCGGCAATTATCTGCTAAAATATGCATATATTCTCCGGACATTCAACATATTACTACTGTACCATAGAAAGACACACTTTTCTAAAATTTCTTCATTTCTAATTACAACACTATATGCAAAGGTTAGAAAAGAGAACAATAAAAGAATACCTAATAATTTCATGATTGTCACCTGTTCCCTATACAGTTACTACAAGAACATCCCAACAACAAAAATATGTTTATAGTAATATCTTTAACCTTGAGAGAAAATTATGACGTGGTGATGAACCAGTTTTCTGGAGGGCCATAAATGGCATACTACTTAGGAAAATTTTCGAAAATCAGATTTAAGAAATACAAAATGGCTCCTCCTATATGTATGTATAATACATATATATGAATATTCCATTCTTGAAATTTAATCATTTTGTTTGCAAAATAACTTTGTTCTCTAGAGAAACAAATGGTTGAACTCACTTTCAACTGACGTTGAAAAATTTTGATAAAACAAATGAAACCTTCATTGAAGTAGAAGACTCTACATTATCAAGTATGATCTAATAAGATTTTAACTGAGTTTGAATGAACAATGCTGTTTATCAAGTCAACTTATTGTATGATATTGTGTATTTATTTCTACATATTGTATAATTAATTCTCAAAATCAATAGATATTTTCTGTATTTAAAAAAAGTGCCCCATAAAATACATGCAAATAGGACACGAATGGTTATATTGTTTATTTTATGCCTTCTACTTAATTTTATTATATTCACTATATAGATTAGTATTTTAAATATAATTATTAAATAATACTTAAAAATTTCATATTAATTTTGTGTGCAAGTAATGTTACTTATTATACTAACATTAACAATATGGATGCCAGTTTCTCTTAAAAAGTGTAACTTCTACTAATCCTCTTTTACAGAAGGAGAACTAAACTTCATATGTGTCACAAAGCTTTGGGATAAGACCGCCCCACCCTGCATGTAAGATATGAATTATGTTGTGTAACACAATCTTGTTAATTCGAGTGGTGTCAAGTAAACCTTTTAAATTTCGACCGTTTCAATGTCAAGTTACCCTTTTTTATTAAGGGATTTATATGTGATTCAATCTCAAGCATTTTCAAAAACGATAAGAAAAATCCTGCTATTATGAAGATGTTTGAGTTTTCCTTTTATTTTTATATATTTACTTAAATAAGATGATTACTCCTGACATATCCCTCAATGATCAAAGGTCTCTTGACAAGATTGGATATAATTATCACTCCCTGAAAATTTTCCAATCAGATTTAATACTTTATATTAACCACTGTTCACATAGCTGTGTCAATCTTCTATTCAGACACCCAGGTGTTACCCACGGGATTACGTATTTACCGCATTTCTAGTTAGGTTCTTTACATATTTCCTTATTGGTCCTATAGATAAACCAGGTTTAATATTACAGAGTATTACAACGTAGAAGATAAGGTAAAACAATATGATAAAAGTTCTTAAATTTAAGAGTATCTCTTTCAAAATACAATTACGTCTTTACATTAGTTGTTTAATAAGATATCGTATTCATTGAAACTGACAGAATTGGAAATGTAACTTTGAGATAATTGCTTTGATAATTTTATAGCGATAAATGCCTTTATTCTAATTATTTCTATTATCATCTGTCGTCTCAATATAAATGTCAACTTAACTTTTGATAACTCTAGTATTTGAGAAGAATATATAATAAAGTCACAATATATAAACATAACACTTGTTGTCATCAAGTTCGATACAGACTGTATATAAAAGTATTCTTTTAAATATGACTTAATTCACTTAGAGTTTTTAAATAAAGAGTAATACAATATTCAAAAAATGACAAAATCCTGCAATATGTGGTCAAGTGTAAAACTACAAAGCTAAAAAGAGATACCATAAATTAAGCAGTACCTAGTTAAAAAACCACAAGAACTCTAAGTGATTTTTCTATAAATTTACGTATAGAGTAACACCTAAGCCAGGTATTTACTCACTGATAGTGCGTTTTTGTCGGTAAAAAAACTCTTATAATTAATCGGTTGTTCTGTGGCTGGAAGATTACTTACAGATCTTACATTATTATGTTAACAAAAACCTCAATAAACAACTAATAGAAGGATTATTTACTTTTCATTGGATATCTCAACGTTTTAGAAACAGGACTCTCCCAGATATTACATAAGTCATACAGTAATTGGTTTAACTAAAGCAAGAAAGATATACTGGTGCAAAAATATATCCTTAAACAACCTTGAAAATCCAAGTTTGGCAATTTCATAAATTGTCCTACCTTAGTATCTTGATATTGTTACCAATCGTCTATTAAGTTTCATGAAATCCATATAAATGTATTCTGAAAATATTTTGCAATAATAATATCGAAGCTCCTAAAGGTGATCTAAAAATTTACAGCCACAGCTTTTTTATTACCATTATTAAAAATTGATATAACAACTACCAGCGGTGTTTCGAGATGAGTTGAAGTAACAGTAAAACATTGTATCGTTGTGATGATATTTTTGGGTATAACATGTTGATTTTCTTAAACAATTACTGTTCTATGATAGCTCCTTTTCGCAACTACAAGAATACGATTTATCATCCGAAAAATAATATAATTTTCTGTAACATCATTGTCGATTTTTATTCGCTGTAACTGTTTTACAACTTGATGTATAGTTAGACTTCTTGCTTCTTCCACTGACATATATTATTAAAGAGAAACAACCAAATCATGAAATGAAAAAAATACAAGCGCAATAGAGCAAAACATAAGAACCCTCGCTCAATATGATGCAAGAATTCATCACTGTTACTTATGAAGACGATAACAATTGGATAATAGAAAGCAACTATCTCTCATAGGTTAATCTACAGAACGATCTTCTTTATATATACATCTTTACTAAACAGAGTAATACTAATAAATCTAATAAGAAATCCAGCACCTAAAGCAATATCTAAGAAAATGCCAACAGAGTTTGCAATTTCCTTTTATAAATTGGCATCTAAGCCATAGATTGAACTGGTGATGACATTTATAAAAAGAATCACGTATATAGTATATAATATCATTTGGAAAATAGTATTTATAATAAATATTTACGCACGTAACATAGGATCATTACTTGTAATCATATTACAAGTGATCACCATAGTAATACATCTAGCCATATCTATTACGATAACCCCTTTTTAATATTTATGTTCTTTAAATCATACCAAATAGGCAAGTCTAAACCTTAAAAATGGACGCACAATCAAACCCAATAGTAATGACTACAATAACTGTTTCCAAATTTCACGTTTTGTTATACAACTAGGGAATAATTCCCATTTTGCACAACACAGAGGTAATAGTATCATAATAATCGTGCCAATAATCAAGAGGATAGACACAGTTATAATATCTTTTTGCTAAAGATGTTGCTTACATTTAGAATATAGTCAAAAATGATAAACCAAATAATAGTAGAAAGTATAGCAGTAAATGGTAACAATTTATCTATCCATGAAGGTTATCGTAAAGTTATACACTATAATCGATAGATATATTTAAAATTTGCTAATATTAAATATGATAGTATGCTGACTAGGTCACTTAAATTTGCAAAGACTTTTGCACGCTTGTATCCTTATGTTCTATACAGACATATATCTGTTTCAAAGAAATGATGTCAAACGATATCAAGTACACTGATATTTACCTGTTATATACATTTGAAAGCTACTAGTAATCGACCAATATTAAATGTAAGTTATCATGTGTCTCACTGATTCAAACTGACAAGTAAAGTTTCAGTGTATAAAATCTTCTTTTTGGTTCTTCGATAGGCTTCTTTATTATGTTCTTTTTATACAGAGATCAGAAATCTTTTGCAATTTCCAATATGTGACAAAAAAATAGAATAACGAAAAAAAAAGGCAATGAATAAATCGATGGTTGTTTTATAAAAGGTTAAAGTCTGTATCCATTATTATAGAAATAGACATCACCCACAGAATAGTTTCTAGAATGTTGAAAGATAACTACTTGCTCATAATTAATTCCAAATTTGTTTTTACACTAATTTGTGACTCCGTCTATTTTTTTGTTCCATTGATTTATTTTCCAGAAAGAATAAAGACAAATTAAATAATCACAACTCAGCTCGACAAATTCAATTTATATCTATTTATTTCTAAAATATAATTGCATATTTATATATTTATTTTATATTACAAGAACCAAATGACAGCAAAGAGTAAAGACGATAAGATCAGAGATTTCCGTAAACTGCAACACGCATGTCAACAGTTTTTAGAATCATTAAAAATAATTTATGATTTAGGTGTCACCCATGAAGAATTGGAAGACATGGTTAATGGCAAAGACGCAGTAGATCAAGCTCTTGCTGTTAGTCCGTGTATGTCTATTGCAAGCTATTTAAAGTTACTGAAAGATTCAGTTAACCTAATGGAAATCTATGATTATTATGAATTTGATCCAAATGAGACTCCAGTTGACGAATTCATCACTATGGAGCATATTTTACCATTGGATAATTCTTCTAATCAGATATCAAATAATGATAATATCATTACTGAAGATATGGATCGTTTAAAGATTGATACAAATGATATCGGAGGAAGTACGAAAAATATGATTGAGTCACAAATTTTCAATATAAAGAAGAGTAATGATAGAAACGAAAATTTCTCCAATAATCCTCCTCAACCAACAAAAAAGATTAACAAATCAGATTTGAGTTTGTCTGTTAATAGTAGTAATACCAACAATAAAAATAATAAGAACCAATCATCTAATAAATCTGCTAAAAAGGACAACAATAACAATAAAAACAATCAGTTATTTAATAAAGCTAATAACAGTGATAATAAAAAAAACAATAAGAAAAAGAATTCAAATAATAACTTTTATACTCCTCAATTAAATAACAAGACCAGAAGATTAGATCTAAGTTTGGATGATAGTTCTAATTCATCGAGTTTAAGTTTTTATAAACGATCTGGAAGCGTCAATAATAACAATAGTCATAAGAATTATAATAATTCAAGTAAGAAATTTTCTACAAGTGAAAAAGCTGAAGATATTAACACTGAAATCTCACTTAAATTAGATGCAGCACTAGGTAAATATAAATTAAAACCGGAATATACAACTAGGCAATTAAAAAATGGTTCATTTGAGACCACTTGTAGAATCAAAGGTTTGAACACTATTGTTAGTAAAGGTTACGGTAGGGATAGAAAGACTGCTCAACATAATGCAGCAAACATGGCTTTTACAAGTCAAACCTTACTCGACATATTATCTTCAAAAGTATAAGTCCTTCTTTTTTTCTTATGCTTTCAACGGACTTCGACTATATTCCTCACGATAACAATATCTATGTTTTAAATAATATGGTCAACTGTAATATAATAGAAGAAAATTGCAAAATAGGTGACACCATAAAAATTTTATATAGAATATATTAGTTAGTAATCTTACGTAAATTTTTTCAGCTTTCTTATGTTGCCTTTACTGCCTAAAATTAGATTACTACTGTCTAAACATTGTATATCTATATAAGTCTGTAACATAATATGTAACTGTACATCATTGAAAAAGATTATGATATAATTTACACTTAATATGTATTATCATAGTAACTGAGCAACTAAATAAACTAAAAAACAAAAAAAAACATGTAAAGTTAATAAAATATAATCATAGAGTTTCAACTTTAACATGATCACCATTTTTTGAAGATGATTCCAAGAAAGCAGAAACACATGCTAAATGATGAAAAGCCACTCTTGGTGTGCTCTTAAGCAAAGTTTTATCTTTCTTTACTACAGCTTCATGGAAGTTTAAAAATTCGGCGTTAACACCAAAGGATTCATCAAATGGAACTGCATAAACCTCTTCTTCACTGGCGGTTTCAGCAAAGCTACCAAGCCTAACTTTAACAACTGGTTTACTCTTATTAGAAACATCAACGACAATAGATCCATTGATACCGTAGATCTTTAAGAAGACAGATTTTTTAGTGGCACCAAATGCAGAACCATAAGTGAAAGTGCCAATGACGTCACTATCTCTTATCTTAACCGTGGCGAAAACAATATCATCAGTACCCGATTCTTTACGAACTTGTTTAGTTAAAGCTGAGACAGATTCGAATTCGCCGACTAAGGAAGTAGCAAGAGCTAATTGATGGACACCACCATCAGATAAAAATCCACCAATATGTTCAGGATTTTGTCTCCAAGAGGTCGTCAAATACTTGTTGTTACTAATAAATGGACCAGTAGAGTTGTGAGTAAAAGAGATAATCGGACCGATTCTTTCTAGATGTTTTCTTGTAACCTCAATAGAGTTTAGATATAGCCAATTTTCACCGATAGCAATTGGTAAATCAGTAGTTTCTGCTAATTGGACCAATTCTCTAGCTTGTTGCATAGTAGCAGCTATTGGTTTTTCTAAGATGATCGGCTTGTTAGCAGCAATGGCTTTCTTAACAGTATCGACATTGAACTGAACAGGCAACAAGGCGTCAATGTAATCAATATCTTTATCGTTCATAATTTCTTCGATGTTATCATAAATTTTTTCTTCTGGAATACCAGCAAGTTTAGCAAACTCGATAGCTTTACTCTTAGTTCTATTGAAAGCAGCTACCACTTTGAAATCTTCAGGATATTCTTGGTAGGATGGCAAATGTCTATCTCTAGCAAAAATACCTGTACCGACAACACCAATTTTCAAAATAGAAGACATGCTATTATTATTAATGATAACCTTTGTTATATCTGTAATCTTTTATTTAAATTATATATCTATTTGACAATAGGTATACTTCGTATTCTTGAAAAATATTGTGTGTACAAGATAACTTTAAACATCACACATTCAAATGTAATTTCAAAAACAGATTTATTATCTGCACGACTTCCCCTTCTTTTCACATACATGTTGGATTGCCTGACACGCATTAATTCTTCACTCTGTCTGTTCTTTTCCTCGAGCATAAAACAGTTGGTGGTTCATGTCTTTAACCTCAAACACACAAAGAAGAAAAAGAAGGAGGGGCTCAAGAATGAAAGAATGGGGCAAAACACAATAGGGTAAAAAAAAAACTCTAAGATTTCCATTATTTTGGCAATGTATAAGCGTTTAATGTCATCAATGGGAAGAGGAGGAAGAGATTACTATTATGTTAGCAACGATTGTAGTACTATAGGATCAATCTATGCATTAAGTACAAAGTGTAGAGCTGTATCCATCTTGTAAAGTTTATCAATAAGTTAATGAAATATATATATAATTGCAATGTTATTGATTATTCTTCCATGTATGTTATTACACATCTAATTAGAGAAAATTTTCTACTGATTTGTTTATTTACTCGTAATAATATATTTTAAAACATTCAATCGAATAGTAAAAATAACTTACAATACCAATTTATGAAACTGATATCTACCTTATATATATATGCATACGTATATGCTGTTTTTAGTAAATAAGCTAATTACCGTAGGTACGATGGTTCTAAAGATAGCAACCTAAGCCTCACGTCTAATCTTACGATTCTAGTAGCAATAACAATTAATAAACCATCACATCTGCTTGCTTATTATTTTAAGAAAAAGAAAAGAGATTACAAATCTTATTGAGTCACTAACTGTGACCTCCTTCAATGCCCTTTTCTTAGAGCATATCAAAAAAGAAACATAACCTTTCCCCTTAGAAATTGTCGTTGGGATACCAATTTAGTAACATATATACAATCTTGCTTTTGCTTGGTTATTTTATCAGCTCTATAGATACAGAATTTATTATCAAGCATATTAAGTTGAAATTTATGAAAAGATGAAATGTGAAAAATGTGAATTTTTAAAGGAAACCACAGTAGTATATTTGAAAAAATTACCCATTTATAAAAATGAATAAAAAAATAAGCAGCTAGAAAGAGGATATATAACGTTATAATTTGGTTTATTTTATCAATAAATAGTAAAACCTTTCCTGTGAGCACATTCATCCCCCTACTGAGACTAACTAAGTGACACCTTTAAAGCAACACACAAAAATTGCCAACGACTCCATTTACTTCATTATTATTAAATTTTATAATGTCAAGAAAGTTAAAAAGAACAAACCTATTCACAAAAGACTTAAATTCGCTACTATATTCATATGGTGATGTGGCACAGCCTATGCAACAGACTTCTCATTGTCTTGATGAATTGGTTACGGCATATCTGGTAGATATCTGTAATTCAGCTTTAAAAACAGCACAAAATTCACAAAGAAATAAAATTAAATTAGATGATTTTAAATTTGCATTGAGAAAGGACCCAATTAAATTGGCAAGGGCCGAGGAATTGATAGCAACCAATAAGTTGATTATTGAAGCAAAGAAACAATTTAGTGAGACTGACAATCAGACTTTGAAAAGGTTTAGAAATAATGAAAATGATGATGAGGTAGATGCTGAGGATGAAAATGACAATGATAATGAAAGTGATGAAGAAAGAGAATCTCACACAAAAAATATCAAAAACACATCAATATCCAATAAAATTAAAAGGCATAAATAATTTAGAAGAGAAAAAAAAGATAGAGGTATATCATTTCACTAGTTGAGTTTGACTAAATCCATATATTTAGTAGCAAGAGCAGTTTTTTTTTCTTTAAACAAACTTAAATAGTCTTTGACATCAACATCTGTGCACAAATATGTTAAAATGATCACAGGGGCAATAACTTTTTAAATGTTAAAATGTTAAAATGTTCATACGTTTAACAAAACTATTTGCATGTCTATATATATATCTTTCATATATATTTATATAATATTACTACATTATTAAATATAGGATGATTAAATAACGAATCTGTCACAGCACTGATGGTTTTATAACTGTATTTAATGGAAATCAAGATCATAAACAATCGGATTCTCGTCTTCTTCATTAATATAACCTGCAAATCCAATAAATGAATTCCACAATCTAGCAGCTCTACTAATAAATAATCTCCATAGATTTCTTGGTAGATCAAAATAACTTTTCCATATAAATCCAATAGCTTCCATGTAATTATGTAATTCTATATCCCAAGCTTCTTTAATAGTGTGTCTAAATCCCCTTTTATTCGATATTTTGATACCATTTTGAAATGTTTCCTTAGATTTTTTTGGTATCTTTAAATCAACAAATTTTGGAGACTTAGAATTCTTAACTTTCGAAGATGTCTGTTCTCTATCATTTACATTCCTCTTGTCGTTACATGAATCATTACCAGTCGTGGAAACATTGAAAGTATCACATATAGTCTCTTTCGCCTTTGAAAGTAGTTTAAAAAAATTATTGTTAAAAAATGATGCAGCACCATTATTATTTAATTTATTCTCACGCTCATGATACATATTTTCAAAATTATTAATAGCCTCCACAGATGTAGATAATCTATTAAAAGTATTGACCAAGGAAATCAATTCGAATTTTGTCAATTTATTAACAACACGTTGTCTTGATGATTTATTAGTTTCATCTAGTTCAAATAAAATCTTCAAACTAGTAGCATAACCAGTAGTTTGTACTTTTCCCCATAATTTACATCTATCACAATGAACACAATCCATTATCTTGGTTACATTTTTGAATCTCCTTCTGAAATCATCTTTTAAACTATGATCCACTTCCCCTTTAAACATGATGTCTTCATTAAAGATCTTACTGTCTAATTGTGATACAATATTTAATATTTTGGATTTAACATCATTATCGTAATCGTTACAAAAATCTAATTCTTTCAAATATGGTTTAATCTTCCAAAGTGCTTTAGCTACAATTGCATAATTAAAATAAATATTGGATACTCTATCTGGATAATTACCCACTCTCATCATAAATAAATCCAAATTAGGTCCCCATTCACCAGTCTCGGTGTTTAAATGATCGTTGGAAAGATGTGTACCGATAGAGGCATGTAACCCAGAGACAATTCTATAAAAAGCATCTTTGGCCAAGCATTTTTCAGTCTCATTATCTGAAGAATCGAAACAATTTTCTGCATAAATACTTTTCCATATCTGACCAGCTTGTTGACCACCATAACCTGTGAACCTCTCTGGATTTGCAGTTAAATCAACTAAGCCTGCATCTTCACTAGCAAAATCATCTATGTCGTAATAATTTATATCATACTCATCACTATTTTCTTCACTATTTCTTCTGATCTTTGGAAGTTGTTCGTTGTACTTACCCTTTTCTTTGTTATCACATAATTGATCTAAAAATGAAGAGTCCTGATGATTCTTGGGTACATTATCATTTAAAGAGTTATTATTTAAAGAACCAAGAATTTCAGGCTGCCAATATTCTGGTAGACTATCCCAATCCTCAACCATATCAATAGCACAACTTCTACTAAAACATATACCATCGTTATTTTCCCATATAGTGCATTTCTTGAATGGATCAAATTTAAAATACTTGAAGAAATCAGTATTGACCAAACCGACAAGATCCTTTCTAATATTTTGGTTAATAGTGTTAATTTCAGTAATTGTGACGTCACAATTTGGCCCCAAAACCTGATTTTTATCCATTTTACAAAATGGTGTCAAATCATCTAGATTTTGTTGAAATGTATTGACTTGTGAACTAGCGGTATTAATTAAATTAGAAATGGTAGTTGAATTTGTATATTCATCATTACTTGTAGTGGTATCTAGATATTCTTGAGCAACCGCCACCGAGATTAAACCACCTAACTGAACAATATTATCCAACTTCATTTTACCGATATATATCTAAGATATATATATAAGTTTATGTATGTATGTGTGTGTATATATAGAAAGAGTATACACAGATATGTTTATGTGTTTATGTGCAGAATAATATGTATTTGTATTGCGAGAATTGAAAGAGGTGTTTAACCGCCCAGGTACCACAGAATATCAATCCTGTCTCTATATATACTGTCCCCGTACCAACTGGACTCATTCTTTCTTCCATGTTTTTCTTGAAAGACGAAAAAGTAACTTTTCTTCGGAAAAGAACAGCGCAACCAAAAAGAAAAAAGAAAAAAGAAAAAAAAATCAAATTTTTAGAAAGAAAAAGAAGAAAAAAGAAAAAGGAAAAATGCACATTGCTGGAAATGAACCCTGGAATTATTGTCTATAAAAAAACACCTCTATCGTTGTTCAATCATATAGACTCTTGCTTTGTGTTCATTGAGTAATAATGTCATAAAATCATAATTAGTATTGGTGCCAGCGTGTTATTTTTATTTATTTATAAAGAGAATTAAACTTTATGCTTGTATTTGAAACTTCAAAGAAATTACGCGATCTTCTTTCTTTTTTTTTACATTTTATTATTGTTTTTCTAACGATAAATTGCAAGCAATCTTTTTAAATTCTCATAACCTATATAGTATAGTTCTCGTTTGTAAGCTGAAACAGTTTTAAGAATATGATGACAAATTCTTGTTAAAATGTTACTAGTGAAAGCTTCATAAATAGTTAAAAAAAATTGATATTATAAAATCCACAAAGTAATATAACATATTCAATTAAATAAATAAATAAGGGTAGAACTTTTTTTTTTCCTTTCTTTCACACTCTTTAATAAATACATTCAATTCGATCTGTATATATTTATCTAATTAAATAATGATAACAAGGAATCAACGCATTTTCCTATATTATATTTTTTAGCTATGCAAACATCTTTAATTATTTCTTCGTCTAAATCTGGAAACATTGATGTAAGATGTTTCAAAGTTTCCTGTCTTTCTTTAGTCTCCAATTTTTCTATTAATTTAGTAACTGCTCGTTCTTCTTCCATTATTTCTTCTTTTGTATTTATTTGTTTTAATACAGGTGGCGACGGTGTGGAGTCCCCATTCTCTTTCTCGGTATTGCTATTTTCTGATTGATTTGAAGTATATGAAGATATAAGATCACTAAACATTGTAGCCATCGATGTTGTTAAATCATCTAATGATACAGATAAAGACTCTTGATTCTTTTGTAATTCCTGTCGCTTTTCTCTTTCCTTCTCTTTTTCCTTTTCCTTTTCCTTCTCCTCTTTCAATTTAAATTGATTTTCATTATATAATTGATTAAATTCACTTAAATTAGATATATTTAAGGATTCAGATGTCATTAGTTCAATAAATTTAATTGCCCCTTGAAGACTACTCAAATAATATAATTCTTCTCCTGTGTTCAAATCTGAATAACGGAACCTGTTTATGTACCTAATATTAGATATTAAATGCTTTACATCACTCCTTAATACAATATATATCAATAATGGAATAAAATTGTCTGCTCCTTGAGTATCTGAATCTGCTATGTGTTTCAACAATCCATATACCACTTTACAGCAATTTAATATGCAAAGTATTTTATCTCTTGGTGACTTAAATCTATTTATTTTGTTCAATTCATCACAACCTAATTCTACAAATTTATTCAATTTCATATAGGGGATTTTATCGATCTCAATATCATTTTCCAAATGTTGGATTTCAATGAATCTGTATTCTTTACATTTATTGGTAAATTTAATATCATCGATCAAATCTTGTCCATGTTCCTTGTCTATATCAATTTTTAAACTTCTTTTCAACAGAGGTGAAAAGCAATGGAAATATAATTTTCCCATAATTAATTTCTCCATCCCCTCTTGTGCATTTTTAAATCCCTTGGAATCTAATGATTTAAACGGTTCATATATTTTAAACTTATTAAATATAAATATCTTAAAATCATTGATCAATTTAACTTGTTCCTTGACAGTCCATAATGGTCTTTGTGTACAAAAATTATGTAAAAAGGATCTTGAATATTTAATTATTGGATCTGCTTGTTGGTATCTTAACTGTTCTATAAATAATTTGAAATTAATATATGTATCATTAATATCCCTAGTTTCATTATCTGTTTCTTCCTCTATGTTTTTATTTGAGTCATCTGTAATGTTGTTGGTATAGGAGCTTTCTTGTATTATATTAGATACCTTTAATAAATTCTCGTGTATATTTTTCTTATTTGTTAGAGATGTGTTATTCTTTTGCCTTAACGGATCAAATTCTTCCAATACAGTATTATCTGGTTTCATGTTTATTTTGGTTCCCGCCTCTAATGAAAGGTAAAGTTTTATGTCTTACTTAATAAGTGAATTAAAAAAAAAAAGGATGCTATGACTAGTTTATAATTGTGGTCTTCTATATTTCAATAGTGATGGAGTGAGATAAAAGTATGCCATTAATGACATATATACTCTTCTTCACGCTAGCCCACTTTTAAAAATCTAAAAATTTAAAATTATTCAGATCAGTGAAAAAAAAAAAGTAAAAGATAAGTTTTACTTTTATAGCAGGTGAATTAATTCAAGACAGTGAGGTCAGTATATATTCGGAGAGCACAAAGATAAATAACATTAGTCTCAAGTATATAGATGTGAATATGTTAGCCTTTGTCGCAAATATGATAAATCTTTGAAAAATAGGGAAAAAAAAATAAATAGATAGAAAAAGACTTATTGTGACTTTTATGCAAATAATATATATGTAAATATATGTATGGTAGGCAATATATCTAATTCATATGTTTAAATATTCTATGTATTTAGCAGCTTGCTCAAAATTGAAGGCTACTAATAGGGTAAAACCGTTAAACATACATAGTTTGGTTATCTCTGTTAAAGCCTGTTCAGATCGCATACTATTGTCATCAATCACAAATAATAGGATATTATCGTTGTTAGAAGATAAAGGACCCATTCGTCTTGATATATAATCAGTATATAACTTATGATAATTTAACGTCAAGAATAGAACAGAACGACCTTTAATTAAATAATCATAGAATATCTTATGTGTGGGTGTGGATGATATATACCTCCAGTTGGTATTTTTTAAATGGTCTAATAATGGATTTTCCTTCTGTGTAGTATTTATTAGGACAGTTTTCCCCTTAAACTTCTTATTATTATCGTTGGTATTGGTCTCATATATAGTTCTATTATTTATCTGATCTGCTGGTAGGGGTGTTCGTTGTTGGTTGAATGTGTTGATAACTTTTGTATTACTGTTATTATGATTATCAGTGGTTGATTGTTGTTGTTGTTTTTCTTTAATTGGTGCATTGTTCAGTGTGTTTTCTTTAGCTTCGGTTTGTTGATCTCTTAATTTTTTAACACCTGCGAGAATACTCTTAAATGATGTTGGATCAGTATTATTCATCTTTATTTGAATTGGAATTCATAGATCCCTGTAGAAAGGAAGAATGGGAAGGAACAAGAAACAAAAAATGATAGTAATTAAATATAGTTATCGATTGATATTGTACTGTATTTCTGAATGTTTCATTAGGTTATTTTTTATGCTTATTACTGTATTGCTCATCTTGTTTAATATTTGAAAAGTGATAACAAGAGAGAAGAAAAAACAACTAACAAGTAAATTTTATGGATTTAATAACATTGCAAAAGCAATGACATATAGATATACAAATATATTCATGTACAAGTTTGTTAAACAGGGCAGCATGATAACCAGTAGTAAACGATGAAGCCGTATTCTACATGAAAGAGACACAAAAAGAAGTAAAAATAAGTTGGGAAATGGTTAAGACAACGTGTAAACCAAAAACGTGAAAAGAGAACCTACATCTGTACTAGCTGTGGCACTAAATAAGATATAAGAAATAGAAAAAGATATTGGTGGTGTTAAATGCTGAGCAAATTGTTCTTAAACCTATTACTATCCCTCCATTAAAACACAAAAATGCTCTATCACATATTTATCAACACAAGACAGTTTCACTATTATAACTATATCAAATAATCTGTATTCTAACAAAAAATACCAAAATATGGAAATTTCAAAAGGAAAAGGGAAAAAAAAAATAAACAGAAAAAACACAGAATTTTAATAACACTTATTTTGAAAGTTGTCACTTTAATGTTACCAATTGGTGTTGTTAGGATTGTACAGCATATATTTATATACACCTGCATACCAACACTAAGGCGTAGAATTAAAAAAAAAAAAGAATAAAGAAATAACGCAGAGTGAGTCTACTAATCTAAAGAATGTCTAATCAAAAAAGTATGTATGAATTAATGGTATTATTATGTATATTGTGAAAGAAATCAAGCTTTTAGATCATCAATAAAAAATACAACTAGTTTACTAACGCTAGATGCATTGAAACTCTCCTTTTTCTTATTTTATATTTGTTTTATTTTTATTTATGTTTTTGATATCTAGTTGATCTATCAAAATTAAGTATTGAACAGTTACATGTTGTCAAACAACAGTTTGATCAGGAACTCCAACATTTCCAACAATCCTTACAAGCGTTGATAGTTGCCAAGAGTAAATTTGTCGAATGTATAAATGACATAAAAACAATATCGCAAGATTCAAACGATGAGCAAGATATTTTAATACCTGCATCCCCATCCTTATATATTGCTGGTAAAATAACTAATAAAAACAATAAAAAATTTATGGTTGATGTAGGCACAGGGTATTATGTTGAAAAGAGCGATATTGAAGCCATTGAATTCTATGAGAAGAAGATCAATAAATTGAATAAAGAATCTATCCAGATTCAGGACATTATTAAAGAGAAGTCTCAATCGTCTATGGCAATTGCCACACAAATAAGACAGTTGGCTATGAAGCAAGCTCTTGCTTCCAAAGAAGCTGCTAATGCTTCTAACACAGCATAATCTAGTAATTAATCGTATATATATATATAATCTGTATATTATTACACCAAATAGTAAGGAAATCAGACAAGTTACTAACGCTGTCATATTTACCTACTTAACTATCTCTAAGTTATTACTACTAATCATAGTAGTTAAGATATATCTTGGATAGAGAATTAAGTTTCTTTTTTTTTCTCTTTTTTTTAAAAAAAAATAGAAAGAAACTATATCTTGAGAGAGATAAGTAGGAATTGATATATGGTGGTGTACATTGGTGTGTAGGGTATTATATATCAAAGGAGCCAATTAGATACATCAAAAAACTTTGCAAGATGGGTGCAGATGGTGGTACAATCAACAAATCTGACGTTTTAAAATTACATGTAGAGAGTGCATCTAATGAATATAAAGCTAAAGATGATAACTTAGATGATTTCCAATTAGCTTCTAGATGGAAATTTTGCAAAATATCTAATCTACCATTAAGGTTACCCATAGTGAGTGACTACATGGGAAATATTTATAATAAAGAGAGTATTTTAGAATGGATATTGTGTAAAGATAAAGAGGATCAGTACGAAACACATTTAAGGGAACAGATAGATCATATCAAAAAAATCCATGATGTAGTGGAACTTAATAATTTATGTGAGGTTAGAGACAAAAATGACCCAAAGATAATTAAAATTAAATGTAAATTTGGTGATGACATATTTGGAGATAAAATGAAAGTACCATTAGTGTATAGTGTTGAATGTGGAGATGTATTTCCAGAGAAAACGATTAAGATGAATCTTATAAAAAAGAAAGATTTGAATTGTCCAGTATGCATTAAGAGATTAAGTTCAATAGATGATATCATACCCATTAATTCGTTATCACAATCAGATATAGTAAGACTTGAAAAAAGGTATAAAGTTTTGTGCAATGATAATCTATACCACGATAGAACAAGGAAGAAAAGGAAGAAGAGAGTACAAAAAACTACTATATCAGATAATTCAAGTAAACCACAAAAAAAAATAAAAATATGAGGTATTAGCAGATGAATTTTTTGAATAGAGGCTTATAATATCTTAATACAATAAAAAATGATATTTATTTAGAATATAAATTTTGTTTATTTAAGAAACTGATACATATACATATGCGTATATTATACAAGTAGGAGGGAAAAAAAAAGTAATGATGATAATAAATATATACAGTCAATTAATAGTAGGTAATCTAGTATATGAAACGAAATAATAAAGAGAGAACAGCCATGTATAAGAATAGAGATAATCAATAAAATAAATAAACAGCTAAACAAGCATACAAATAAAAACTCTTCTTTTTGTCCTCTTAGCTTTTTTATAGCATTATTAAATTAGTTTAAATCTTAGAAATAAAAAAACAAAACAAAACAAAAGTTATAATTACTATTTAGCAGAATCTTCAATCTTTTTTTGTTGCTCTTGTTCTATAACTTGTTTTTCATATCTTTTACCATTCATATAAAGTGTATATATTAACCCACCAGACATGTACAATGTACTACCAACTAAAGTTAAAACAGTCAGTCTATGTAATGTATCAGTAACTCTTGTGTACCATGCGTATCTAGCCATTATGATTTGTACCTAATTTTATATATTTTTAATTTGATATATCCCCCTTTTTTGTTCTATTTAGTTTGATTGAATTAAGTGTAATAAAGTGGACACTTTTTATTCTTTTCGGTTTCTTGTTTTGTTTAAGTATATAAAATGAGACTTGAACTAATTATTTTCCTAGCAATTTTAAGATATTGTAATATTACTTTTAAATCAGGAGTTAATGTATGTACTTGCATAGATTTAATAGCAAAATCAATCTTTCTAAGTTGTTGAACCTGCTATCTTTTTTTTTCTTTCTTTCTTTCTTTTTTCAATAAAAGGCGAATGGAAAAAAATAGAGGAAAAATAAATAAAATATCAAAAACCCTAATAGTAATCAATAGGAACAAAGAGTAAAAAAAAAAATAAACATATTGGTCCTTATTTGTGACAAACTGTACTATTATACAAATGTTAAACTATATGCAGCGTATAAAGGGAATAAAACTAATAACGTTATTGAATTTACATATATATATATATATATAATTTAAGAGAATAAATTTCTAGGTAGTTTTTGTTTACCTGTATTATAAAATAATGTTGGAATATGTCTGAAAATGTAAAATAAAGAAAAAATATAAAGAGGAGGGAGGTAAACAAAGACAAAAAAAAAAATTAAAGACTATCCAACAAAAACAATAACAACAACAACCATAACTATCCTAAATACAATTTTTTCCATCTTGTAAAAGTTGTAGCTAGTTTTTTATATCCTTTTTTATAGAAAGGTTCGTTTTTTGGAATGCCTAAGAACCACTGGGTGTTTTCTTTGGCTAGTTCAATCAATTCATCTTTGGAGTACATCTTTTCATCTAATTTGACACCGAACTGTTTAATATATTCTTTCAAGTCGTCAGTTGACCATGCATCAAGGTTTTGTTTCATTAATTGTTGCCAATCCTTTCTTTGTTGATTGAGAATAGCCAGATTACTCAACAGATTTTCATATGTTTCCGATTCCATGAAATCGTTTTTATTCTCTACACCCCAATCTTTAGCACCTTGAATATCTTTATTCAATGTATCCATAGTCTGCTGCCATTTTTTTAGCAATTTTTTCAATGGTTTATTTCTGTTTTCCACGGCCAAATTAATCAGTTCTTGCTTTGTGGCGAAATAGGGATATTTTATATCTCTTAGATCCAAAAATTTTTTCAGTCTATCCTTTGACCAATTATCTATGCCTACCAAAAATGTGTCATTAATGATATCGCTGCTCTTATTTTGACATTTTCCATATAAAGATTGAAAATAATTTTTGGAGACATTCCAGAGAGAAGAAACGTATGCAGGAGTTTTCTTTAAGAAGGGGTTACTACTGCCTATTTCTTGCTTTGACACGCTTAGATACCAATTGATATCGTCCATTAGCAAATCGCGGTTCTTGTTGGCCAATTGGACCAGATATTCGTGCGAATTGACCAAATTTTCTTGAACTGGGATCTCATGAGATTGCAGCCACTTCTCTAAATGCTGGGTGTTCCAAGAATCAAAGACATTTGGTTTCAAGTTCCCATTTTTGTCATAGAGTTGTTTGTTGAACAATTGCAGATCGGTTAGTAGTCTAGTTCGTTCATCTTGTAAAAGATCAGACATTTTATAAATGTTCTGTCTGACCAAATTCAATAATTTGTCTTTGTCATCCTTGATGCTTTCTTTATCGTAGGATACTTTAAATCTGTCCAGCCATAGGGATAGGTCGTTTTTGGACCAGTGCTTGAAATAGTCCTTTGATGGATAGAGGCCAGACTTCCCCATTTTGGTGGAGAGAGTGTGAAAATTTTTTCTAATTAGATTTATCAACTTGTCTTTTGAGTTGTGGATATCGATATTTTTATCTTCTACATCATGGACGTCAATTCCATTAGATTTCAAAAACTCTATTAGAGTATCTGTTGACCAGGTCCCAAATAACCAATCTGAGACGGAATTTTCATTGGCGAATGCTGGGAAGTAATCAGTGGCATGAAAGTTTTGTTTGTTGCTGCTGCTGCTGCCGCCGTCGCCACAACTCTGCCAGTAATAATGGTAACAATCTGATACTTTGGACCATAGACCCCACCATTGTCTTTTTTTGGTATCCAGACTTTTGTTGTATTGATTCCAATAAGATTGAGCATCTCTTTTCAGCTCATCGATAGATTTGGAAGTTAAGTATTTGAGGTTGTATTGTGGGTCATTGTTAGTGTTTAAAGAGACGGGGGAGTTGTCCAGTAGGTAATCAATTAAATCGTCTTTAGACCAGTCATTAAAATTAAAAACACTCTGTTTACCCAACACCAGGGTTGTCGTTGTTGTAGCCAAGATTAAAATTCTGGAGAATTTCATTTTCTTACTTGTTTTTGCTGTTTCTTTATTTTTGTTCTATATAGAGTTTAGTAATAATTTTTATTTTTATTTCTCTTTCTCCTTCTTTTTCTTCTTCTCTTTCTTTCACTTTATATCTATATTCTTCAGTATAGAGAATATATCTAAGTATCACTATATATATATTCTTGTTTAGTCAAAGGGCATATTTTATATACCTTGTACAATCTTTTTTAGGGACAAATTCAAGGATGGATGACACATTGCATAATAAACAAAAGAACAAGCAGCAATAGAAAAAGAAAAAGAAAATAGGGGAGGGAAAAAAAGGGAAAAGGAAGAAAAATTGCGAAGAACAGCAAAATGACGTATGCGTCTATTGTCATACACCAGCATCAATAACATTCAGTCTCCCCTTCTTTTCTCCTCTGTGTTTTTCAACGTAAGAGAAAACAAAAAAAATCAAAAAGGGCTTCTTCTTTGGGGTGGCGAAACCAAAAGTTTTGTTTTTTCTTTTACTTTTAATTGTCCAGCACTCACTGCAGCCGTCTTTCTTTCAGATTCTTCCAGATCCCTTCCTCACACAAATGGATATTTATCCATAGACATACAGTTATGTAATCCTCTATACGTGCGGCCGCTTCTACGTATTAATTGTGTTAACGTATTGTTATATTAGACCTAAGAATCTGAGAATCTGAGAATCTGAGAATCTGTTCGTGCGTCATGATATAACACACAACCTGGGGTTTTTTTTTGCTTCTCTGGTGTATGGGTGTT
>JAMAJF010000021.1:170683-222700 GCA_023629195.1 Kazachstania sp. Y4206 | reverse complement strand
ATCTGAGAATCTGTTCGTGCGTCATGATATAACACACAACCTGGGGTTTTTTTTTGCTTCTCTGGTGTATGGGTGTTTGGAGTGCTATCTAGAAATTTTTTTTTTTATAATATATTATTGATACGTTGTAGAAGAAATGTAAATACTGTCTTTCTTGTTTTAATCTATTTGTAAAGGTCAACTGATCATCTTGTCCATTATTTGATAATCTGCTTTTTTAATTAGCCTTTTTGTTTTGTCTTCTTTGACAGAAGAGATATATATATATAATCAATAGTGGAATAAGGTAGTACAATGGAACACAAAATTATAATGTCAACCGTAAATTCATCCGGTCAAACTATTAAGAGTGTGACTAAGACATCAACAAATATATCCAACAACACTGCAGACAAAATGGATAATGAAATAGATCCCACCGTACCTGATAATTCATTCCAATTCATCGAACCAATACCTATAAAAGTATCCACTACGGCCCCTATAAACAACTATGACCAATATAAGACCAGTGTCCAGTATTCCTTAGCCAATCTAAGCATCTTCCAAAATATCCCAAGGGAGACTTTGCGTGGTTGCGATGATTTGACAAGAATGGAAAGATCCTTGAATTCAAACCTTCAAAATGAAATGAAATGGGCATTGAAAAAGTACTTGACCTACAGCAATAAGGCCCCCTACATGATCTCTTTGAAGACCTTGCCTCATCTCGTCAACTATTTCAAAAGATTCATCGTCAACTTGGCCCCCATCATCAACAACTTCACTGACAAACTCTACACCTCAACAAACAACCTTGACGCAGATTACTTACAAATGGGGATCACCAGTCTTTTAATCTTGAGAAATCTCTCCCAAGATATCGAATCAGTTCAAGTCCTGATCAAAGACTCCGATTTGAAACAGTTTCTTCTCTTCGTCTTAATAACTTATAACAAAAGCAAAAATAACAAAAATAACAAAAATAATAGTCCTGACCAATACATGTATCATACAAACATAAAATATTTTAATGAAATCTTATATTATTCAATGGATTTGATAGAAGCGATATCCACCTATATTGCTCCTGCCAGCAAAAATGATCCGTTGTTTGAAAATTTGGTTCTGATCCTAAATAAAACTAAGGATAGGGCTTTGATTATCTCTATCCTTAGATCTCTTTCAAGGTTGTTGGTTCGTTCGAAGGAGGATGAAGAAAGTGCAGCAGACAATTTGGATGACAGTACTTTGACTCTAATAGTAAACAATCTGTTGATCTCCTTGGACGCAGAATTGGTCATCACTTCGTTTGATTTCCTCTACCAGTTCTGTTTACCTGGAAACAAAAGAATTCAATCTTTATTAAACAACAAGAAAAGATTTAAAATCTTACAAAGTGTCTTACCTGAATATCTAACGTATAATGTCAAATTACCAAACTATCATCAGATCGACACCACAGAGGTCAAATTGATTAAAAGATTAAGACCGCCTCCACCAAAGAAGCCTCCAACTTTACCTAAGGATCTGTTCCAGGAGTTATTGGAATTTGACGAACGGAAACGGTCTACAGCATGGTTGAGATGCTGTTTTGAACCAGTGATGACCGCTGAATATACACAGATCCAATTATGGAAATCCTATGAGACAACATTCTCGGAGCCTGTTCGTAAGCAAGGGGGTAAGATTGGCCCAGCTGTAGAATTCATCAAAAATGTATCTAATGCATTCCCTGATGCTGCAGCGATGGTCATTGTGGACCCAACCATTGAGACTAAACGCTTTGTTATTAAAGGTATCCAACCAAGACATAAAGCGTTATCCATAGAAGAAGGCTATAAATTATCGAAATGGACAAAGACAGATGTTGAATCTAAATTTATCAAAGAATCTAAAGCTATTGAGAAACCAAAACAAGCTAATTTGCCGAAATTAAGTTTTCACACTCAATTATCTGATGTGACTAAGGTTACTTGTACATTTTTATGCCTGATATCCAATGATTCAAAGGATAAAGGCTTAGAATTATGTCAAGTTATTAAACCCTTAGTTATGCATAAACTAGCAAGTGTTCCAGCTTTGAATACTGAATTAGCAGAATATATAGATAACACACCACAGATGTAATTAACGTTAAAAAAAGAAAAAGAAAAAATAAAACTTTTGATGATTACTTATGTTTATAATAGATTATGGCATTGACCAGCTAATTCAAGTTTGTTTTTTGCAGGAACAAATGAATGTAACAAAAAATATAATAGTATCAATAGCATATCAATAGCATGTAAATATATATATATATATATATTAAATTTCTCTATAAAATAAATACAAAATTCTTATTAAAGAAAGATGGACTGAAAACACACTCAAAAGAAAGAAAAAAGTAAAAAAAAAAGATATAAACACATAATGCATATATCATCTTGAACAATTCCTATTCGTTATTAAAAAACAAAAACTTGATCATCACCTGTAGTTTCTTCGCTCGTTTTCCAACCTAACTGTTTAGCATATTTTAGCACGGAAGCTTTCATACCATCAGGACCGCAAATAAACAATCTATTGTCAGATGAGTATTTTGGTAAATATTTCTCCATGATTTCTTTAGTGATTAAGCCAACATCACCAACCCAAACTTCTGGGTTTCTTGGGTATCTAACAACATAATGAACAGATAAATATGGATATTTCTCATTAATTTCATCCAATTCATCCTTTAATAAGATATCATTTTCGGTGTCATTACAGTAGATAAGAGATACTTTAGTCAAATCTTCGGGAGTAGTGATGATTTCATTCAAGATTTGTAAAGCAGGTGTTATACCAGAACCACCAACGATAATACCAATTTCTTTTGACGAGTTTGGTTCGTAGTTTAATGTCCCAAATGGGCCCTTAAATTCAATGAATTCACCAGGTGTCAATGATGCAAAATGCTTAGAAAGTTGACCGTCTTTATAAGATTTGACGATAATGTCTAAATGGCCTTCATCATATCTTGGATTGATTGGATTGTAGTATCTAACTACTTTCTTATTATCGATGATACATCTAGCTGCGACATGATGGCCTGCTGGAATGTTCAAAGATTCTAGTTTAGTCTTTAAATTGAAACGATAGATGGCAGCGTTCTTTGAGATCAAAGTTTGATCTACTAATTCTAATGGGGTCCATTTATCTTTGAATAAAGATTGTTTTCTGTTAAAGGACCTAATCCATTTGAAAGCTAAATAACCCACAAACACAGGTAAACTTAATAAGATTTTATAATTCTTGGAAAACCATGTTAATATGATAATACCGATGAAAAATAATGCAGTTGGAATATAAATTCCATGTAAGGGTTCACTCAAAATATTATATTTGTCATCATGATCTATATTAGTAGGAATAGTAGAAGACGACATTGTTTTTCAAAAGTATTTTTTAACTGTTTTATTTGTCTTTCTCATGTATAAAATAGTAGATAATTATAACGGAATTGTTATGAAGAGGTGTATATAATGCATTTTAATCTTAAATGTATCTTCTTACACCTACGTAGAGTGTTAAATCTCATCGCCAAATTTAAAATGCAATTTAATTGATGAAACATTTTCCGTATCAGCAAAGCTAGCAAACATAAAAAAGAAAATATATATAACACCCATACATCAATGCACAGTGTAAATTATCATGTGTAAAGGCCAGTGAAGCCTTTTGAGTTCGAGCATGCTACTGGTACAGTTGAAGAGATTATATATATGCATATACCTACCACAATGTTTTTACTAAAGACACCAACTCATAAATAATGTACAGTTTTCTTATAAGTATGTAACAAAAAAATCTTACATAAGAAAAAGAAAGAAACACAGTAAATGCACGTATATATATATATATATACTAAAGCATATAGATATTCAAAGTTAAGCTAGAATTACTACGATATATTTTTGATAGGATTATTATTATGGTGGTTGGTGTTGCCTAGTTTAATTTCTTGTAAGTTGGTATTTTGTAAAAGATAGCACTATTCTTGTGCCTTGCTTAGTTGACTGTGTAAAAGGTATCGATAAGTTTGTAAAATATAAATGGAAAATGGAATGTAATATGACAGATAAATATCAAATATAAAAGAATTTACAATAATGAACCCAATAATTATATTATTGTCTCTATTTTATTTTTAAGATCTTTTTCTGTAAATTAATTATTACGTTATCTCATTATGTTTAATATTCTTCCTCATCAGCAAAGGAATCAGTACCAACTTCGATATAATCTCTTTCCAATGCAGCTAAATCTTCTCTGGCTTCAGTGAATTCACCTTCTTCCATACCTTCACCAACATACCAGTGAACAAATGCACGTTTGTTATACATTAGATCGAATTTTTCATCAATTCTTTTCCAAGCTTCAGCAATTGCAGTAGTATTAGATAGCATACAGACAGCTCTTGTAACATCAGCTAATTCAGAATTTGGAGTCACACTTGGTGGTTCGTAACAGATACCAATTTTGAAACCTGTTGGACACCAGTCAACCATTTGAACAACCTTCTTATTTTTGACTTGTGTAACGGCGCTTTGAACATCTCTAGTGACAATATCACCTCTATATAGTAAGCAGTTAGCCATGTATTTACCTGTAGCTGGGTTACATTTGACCATTTGATTGCCTGGTTCAAAACAAGAATTGGTAATCTCAGCAACAGAATTAGATTCATGGTTGGCCCTATTTTTAGAGACAAATGGTGCATATGAGACCAATGGGAAGTGAATTCTTGGGTATGGAACCAAATTAGTTTGGAATTCATTTAAATCAACGTTTAAAGAACCATCGAATCTTAGTGAGGCAGTCACAGAAGATACGACTTGAGCAATTAAGTTATTTAGATGCTTGAAATTTGGTCTAGCAATGCCCAATCTCTTTGTACACATATCATAAATAGCTTCATTGTCCAACATGAACGTACAGTCAGAATGTTCCAAAGTAGAATGTGTAGATAAAACGGTGTTATATGGTTCTACAACAGACGTAGAAACCTGTGGGGCGGGATAGACAGCAAATTCTAATTTAGATTTTTTACCATAATTTTCTGCTAATTGTTCTAGTAACAAAGAACCAAGACCTGAACCGGTACCACCACCTAAAGAGTGGGTAAAAAGAAAACCTTGTAAACCATCACATTGGTCGGCCATTCTTCTAATTTTGTCGGTAACTTCATCAATAATTTGGGTTCCTACAGTGTAGTGACCACGAGCATAATTATTGGCAGCATCTTCTTTACCATTAATTAATTGTTCAGGGTGGAAAAAATCTTTATATGGTCCATTACGAACTTCATCAATAACGTTTGGTTCTAAATCCACATAGATGGCTCTTGGAACGTACTTACCAGCTCCTGTTTCATAGAAAAAGGTGGAAAAACCTTCTTCCCCACCTTTTGGTCTAGTTAGACCATCTTGTAAATAACCGTCCGGTCTAATGCCATGTTCCAAAGAGTATAATTCCCAGCAGGCATTACCAATTTGACAACCGGCTTGACCAACATTAATACTAATAACTTCTCTCATATTTAATAACAACTATAATTAGATATATGTATGATTATAGATTTGTGTATGTGTGTTTGTTATTCTATTTATATTAGTAATAGACCTTTAATATAATATTAATTACAACCTGTTTTTATTTTAGTTGTCTGAGTATGTTTCTATGAATAATAATTAATGAAAATAGAAAGATTACTAGTAACTATTCTGATAAAAGTGCCAGGGTTTGATTCAAATAGTAAACAATCTTTCTTTGTTTACTCGTTTGTTTTAAGAATATCTTCCTGTTGTTGTGTTAAGATTTTCTCTTTCTTTTTTTTTTAGTTTTTTTTTTTTTTGGGTTGGATTTTTCTATTTGTTTATATTTTTTTTGGAGTTTTGTCTCACGTGGTAGTGTGGGTTTCCCCAAAAGGGTAAGGACAGATCCAGGGTTGGCTGCCTAATATGGAAAAACCTAAACAGGACGTAAAGGTTGAAAGGAAAGGCAAGTATTACTACAAAGCAACTATTTATGGACTCTACCATCTAAAAGAGAGCTTAATACTTCAAATGTATCTATTAAAAGTGAGTAGATCTATTTATTTCTAAATTTCTTCATCTTTACGACAAATAAAATCGGAAAATCATAAAAATATTACCAGATTTATAAAGATCAAAACGTTTCATTATGTTTATTTAATGATATGTATATGTATATGTATATTTTAAGTACATCTATCTGCATTAAGATTAAACAGTCATAATTATTAAAATGTAGTATAAAACTATAAGTGCATGTTTATAAATTAAATTTCATAGACTGATTCGACTTCAAAAAGGGAATGCAGTTGAGTTAAAGAATGAGCACTTGTCAGCATTATATTAACTCATGTCCCTGTGTCTTGTTCTGGTTCTTCCTTTTCTCACCTGTCAAGAAAGACTTTGCAAATTGCTATTTTTGTTCGATGAACTATAGCACGCTATGACTTGTTAATTCTTTTTATTTTCCTTATACCTCTTCTTCATTGTTAGAAGAAGTTGCAGAAACAGTAGAATAAGTTGCATAATTTATTGGATTAATTTCATCATGATATTTTTCACTAATTTCTTCCAAAGTCATTCTTTTAGTTTCAGGAATGAACCAAGTAGTGACACAACCTAATAACATGAATAGAGCGAAAATTTGCATAACATGTGGCAACCAACAATTCTTTGGTTTTCCATCACGACTACAATTGTGATCAATCAAAGTACCTAATGCAGTCTGGGCAATAATGGCACCAATTTTACCTGCTGCAGCAGAGATACCATGAGCTGTGGATCTATATCTTGTTGGGAAGGCTTCACCCGGAACAATAAAAGTAGTAACATTTGGACCGAAATTGCAGAAAAATTGACATAAAATGTAAAGACCCAATAGACCATTGTCTCCAAGTTGATTGTAGGCAAACCCAATAACACAGAATAATGCAGTTAGGATGACGAACCCCATCATTTGAATTGGTTTTCTGCCGATAATGTCGATTGTGAACACGGAGAACCAGTAACCAGGTAAAGAACCAGCACAGATTAAAATCAAATTACCTGCAGCAGAGTTGTATAATTTCCAGTAGACGTTTTCTGAACTAGCATAACCAATAGTCTGTAAGATAACAGCAGAGTTCAATGAAATACCATAAAAGGCAACATCTAAAGTGAACCAGGAACCAGCGGTACCTAATAGAATCTTACCATATTTCCATTGACCGAAATGGTGACAGAAATCTTTAAATGAGGCTTCCTTCTTTTCTGGTAACACTTGTTGTGTAGTAGTGACTTGGGATCTGTCGCAAGTGTGAACATCAACTTCATTCTTTTCATCGACACTATCATCTCTATTTGTGGATAATTCGAATTGCATATCAACGTCTAAAGCATATCTTGGAGATTCAGGGATTGTCAATCTAAAATAAAGACAAGCTAAACCAGGAATTGCACCGAACCCAACAAGAATTCTCCACATTTGGTCACAGGCCAATCTACAAGCAGGGCCACATTCGGCACCTGTATTTGCATCAATCAATTGACCCTTGTAGGCTACAATAAGAATCATAGCCACAACACCAGCAAGGATTTGACCGAAAGCTTGATTAGCAAAGACAGAACCCATTATTGCACCTCTCCATTTTGTAGTAGCGAATTCGGAGGATATGATTGAGGACAATGGATAGTCACCACCAATACCGATACCCATAACTACTCTGTAAAAAGTCAATACTGCAACGAAGTTGACCCCAGGAGACTCACCCAAAGTACATTGTAGAATTGTACAGATGATCATAAGAATTAATTCTAGACCATATATTTTTTTACGTCCCAAAATATCAGCTAGACAGCCAAAACCAACTTGACCAATGACAGTACCTACAGAGGTTGATACTTTTAATAGAGTTGCAGTTGAGTCTGGCATAGATCCTTGCCAAAAAACATAAGATAGCATTGCCACACCAAGATTGATGGCAAAAACATCATATGAGTCTGTTAAGAACCCAACACCGGCTATGGCGATAGTACGTATTTGTTGCCAACCGAATGGAGATTCATCAATTTTCTCCAAAGCTAATCTTCTTCTTTCTAGTGGATCTTCGATGTCAGCAAATTCATTTATATAATTGTGGAAAGCAGCGTTACCACCAGCAGTGATATTTGACTGAGTATTGTTTTCTTTTCCTTGACTATCGTTATTTGACATATTTAAATTTTTCAATTTTTTAATAATGATAATACTAATAACAGAAAAAAAAGAGGGAATATTGTCAATTTTGTTTATTATTAATTATAATCTAGTTATCTATAAAAAAAAGCTACTTGTGTAATAATAATAGTAGTTGTGTTGTTGTTGTTGTTGCGATTTTAGCTGTTGTTATTTTCTTGATTTTTCTTGTTCGTTTAGTTTGGTTTACTGGTTACGTGGTTACGAAAGCAGAAAGAATGAGAGTAGAAAGGGACGATGTTAAAAAACAAGTATTTGGGTTTATATATTAATGGAAAGTTGGATATAGATTAGCTTTACAAACTAGTTACTCATAAACCAGTCATGACTTACATGGCACATAAACATGTATACATATTTCTATATTTTAATTTATTTTATTCACTTCAATTCAATTTGGCCTGACTTTACTCTATCTAAAGTAATCATTAATTATTATAAAAAAAAAAAAAAACAGATAATAGAGATTGTAATACAAGGCAACATAACAATGAGAAAAACCTAATACAGCCACGTGGAAAACATGTTAATCCAAAAAATGATTAAATAATATGAAAGAATATATGATTGCTCATCAACTTCAAAATTTTTGCAAGAAGAAGTCCCACATGGGGAGGAGGAGGATGGGATATGTTCATGAAAGACAGGAGAAGCTCGAGAAGAGAATGGGTGGTTCCCAAAAAGGATGACTAAACAAAAGAAGAGAAAAGAAAAAAAAGAAGTTATTGAAAATTGAAAAATTTGAAAAAATATTGAACCTGTGGTCAAAACACAATAGAACGGTATACTTTTCTCCTCTTACTCATATTGTTCTGCAGGTGTGTGTGCAAATGACAATAGAGGAAACTGTCAAAGTGCCTGTTTAACAAAAGAAAGAAATAATAAAGCCGGATATAATCAGCCACGGGGGCCAAGAAGAAAAGAAAAGAAAAAAAAGGGAAAATGTTTTTTCCGTCTCGCTGTTTTTTTTTTTCTTTCTTTAATTTTGATTGTCTCTTTTTCAGTTTTGTTGCAGCACTAAAGTTCACACGTGTGCAAACACCCATACCACACTCTCCATCCAACTATTACAAATTGAACAAGAAGTGTGGAGCAATCACAAAGTTGGCGAAAATTGCATAGAGAAGTCCCCTTCTGTAAGAATGGAGGAGGTGACCGTTGGTATAAATAATGGTAGTATTCCACGTTTTCAACGATCCCCACGTTCTCACATTGCTGGATAGTAATTCTTTTTCTCTACTATCTTGATCGGGGGTAGGTTTCCCATGCGCTTCTAATTCCTCTCTCACTGTGAGTTGCACAATGAAAATATATAAAAAGAAAAAAAATAATAATGTTTTTTCTGGCTAGAATTATAACGGAAGTAGGGCTTTATAAATTTGCTCAGTTTTTTTGTTTTTTGTTCCTGGCTTTTTCAATTAGGTTTTTTTTCTTTTTTTCTTTTTTTTTGACAAGTTCCTAATTCATATCTTGTTTTTCTTCTCATTTATGACGACAGTCCTTTTTTTTTTTTGTTTCTTTTTTTTTCTTGTTAATCATTAGAGGAAATTATCGTAAATGGTAAAAATTAGATTTAGTTACACAAGTATTTTTACTAAAAGATTACCGAAATTAATAGCAATAAGAGAAACCTTATTTGACAGCAGTGGGATAGATAGAAACATTAACAGATACTCATAATATTTCTAATATTTTATTTGAGAGATATGTGATCGATAGGTACTGTGAAGTGTATTTTAATACTTTTCTTTGTTTGTTCTTAATGTAATGGGAGAATTAACATTACAGTGTATCATATCATACCATATTTGACTTATTCTGCTCTTATATTGGTATTGTTTCTTTTGGGTTTTACTATAGTAATAAGAGAGGACCGCATATTACTATTATTATCTAGTGGGACATACACATAGACCAAAACAACTGTTATCTATTAAAACCAGTATATTTATTCTTAGGAAGAAAAAAATAAAAAGGAAAAAAGAAAAAAGATAAACACATAAATAAATAAAAAACAAATAGAAAGAGAAATGAGTAATTTATCCAGTATAAATAATAGGAAGAAGTTGTTATTGATGGGGAGATCAGGATCTGGTAAATCATCTATGAGATCTATCATATTCAGTAATTATAGTGCATTCGATACCCGTAGATTAGGTGCCACCATTGATGTAGAACATTCACATCTTAGATTCTTGGGTAGCATGACTCTAAATTTATGGGATTGTGGAGGTCAAGATGTCTTTATGGAAAACTATTTCACAAAACAGAAAGATCATATATTTCAAATGGTTCAAGTGCTTATTCATGTCTTCGATGTTGAATCACAAGAAGTTATGAAAGATATCGAAATTTTCATGAGATCTTTGAAACAATTGAAAAAATATTCACCCAACTCGAAGATCTTCGTCCTATTACATAAGATGGACTTAGTACAATTAGACAAAAGAAACGAATTATTTGAAATTATGATGAATAAGTTGACGGAAACTGCCAAACAGTATGGGTTCCCCAATATTGTCGGTTTTGCCACCTCTATTTGGGATGAAAGTTTGTATAAAGCTTGGTCGCAAATCGTCTGTTCTTTAATACCAAATATGTCGATATATCAATCGAATTTGATTAAATTTAAAAATCTCTTGGATGCATACGAAATTATTCTTTTTGAAAAGACGACTTTCCTAGTGATTTGTTCCAGTAATAATAAGACTGGTGGTGATAACGGTGATAATGATAATCAGTCAAATGTTAAAGAACTCGGTTCAATAAAGATTGATCCAAAAAGGTTTGAGAAGATTTCAAATATAATGAAGAACTATAAACAAAGTTGTACAAAATTGAAAAGTGGGTTTAAGACGTTGATATTAAATGATTCTATCTATGTAAGTGAAATCTCTTCGAATATGGTTTGTTTCATTGTATTAAATGATTCAAAACAACCACGACAATTGATATTAGAAAATATTAAAAAGGCAAAAGAATTCTTCCAATAGTTAGTCTATAAAAAAAAGTGAATGAATATATTATATGTATATGTGTGTGTGTATGTGATTTATGAAAGCATCAATCTGAGATATAAAAATATGTGTTTTTTAACGGTATTTTCAAAGTTCACAAGATGTATATGTTGGTACAGAAATACAAGATACATTAATATATATATTTATTATGTCTTTCTTATTTTTTATAATATGTACATGTGTGCATGTTTTTTTGTATGTGTATTTGTATTTTTTACGTTATGTACAAAAGCTGCGGAATAAATAAATAAATAAAATAAAAAAAATATATATATAGGTAGATGTATAGAAATAAAAATAAATCATTAAAAAATCATTAATAAAAATACATCAATTTAACAGAAATTAATATTTGAATGTTAGTACAAGTACTGTCAGTAAAATTATCTTATTTTCATTTAATTCTACTGCTTTATATTTCTTTTTCTTTTTCTTTTTTTTTATGTTACAATCCCTTAAAGAAATCCCTCTTGAAAAGGGATAGTTTCAACCAATCCATAATAACTTTAAATCTTGTTCTGGCAGATAATAACATAGATAAGTAAACTAATCTCCAGATATAGAATGTGAAAATACCACCACCGGTATATAGAGAAGTTTTGCCATAAGTGATATTGGCGATAGCTCTTTCATGACCCAAATATGCAAGAGCACCTAAATGTCTATATTTGAATGGTTTGAAGTTATTTTCTTCAAATAACAAATCTACTTTCTCCTTTTTCTTACTTAAAGTTTCGTGGAATCCCGGGACATATGACATCTTATCAAATAATTTAGATAAATATTCTGCTTGTTGATGTGCTACTTGAGCTGTTGGAGGCAATCCAATGAATGCGTTGTCACCAATAGCAAAGATGTTAGAAGTACCTTTAACTGTTAAGAATGGATTGACAGTAATAGCCCTAGTAGAATTAGCTTGCTCAGGGATCTTTTTAGCTAAATTCTGGATGATTGGTCTGATCTTATTACCTGTAGCCCAAATCAAAGTACCATAAGGTATACTAGTTTCAGTGACCGATCCATCTGGATTCTTTGTCCTTGCGATTAAATGGTCGGCTTCCACTTTACCGACAGCCGTATTCAAATGTAATTGGATTGAAGTGTCTTCGAGGACACTTTGAGCATATGATGATAACTTCTTCTCAAACATACTTAAAACGATTGGCATCGCTTCCACAAGATGGATCTTCACTTCACGAGCCAAAGATGGTAGATATTTTTTTAATTCTTGAGTCACATAATCTTGTAATTCACCAGCAGTTTCCACACCAGTTGGACCACCACCAACAACAACAATAGTCAGCAATCTCTTTCTCTCTGGATCGCCCTCTGGCAAGAAATTAGCTCTTTGCAAATTAGATGCTATAGTGTTTCTAATTTCGAAAGAATGAGGCAGTTCTTTTAGGAAGTGACCATATTCCTTAACACCTGGGATACCGAATGTATTTGGTTCTGCACCTACTGCACAAATCAAATAATCATATTTAATCTCTACAGGATCATTTTTCTTGATTCCTACATTTTCCTGTGGGCCTGAGTGTTTCAAGTTTGGTTTAATCATAGAAGAGACCCTGTCTATGGACACGGTGTTTCTGTCTGGATTAATACCTGTAGCTTCAGCTTGGTAATAGGTGACATTACCCTTTTTTTTCAAAGCGAAATTGACCACTGGTTCAATAATAGATTTTTCATCAACAGTACCCACCGGTGTAGAGGGCAAAAGTGGGGTGAAAAGAAAATAGTCTCTTGGCGAGATGATGGAGACATTATATTTTTTGGTGTCAATTGTCTTTAGAAAACTAATACCACCCCAACCAGAACCTAAAATGACAATATTTGGCTTCTTGCCATTTTGCTCATCGACGACTTTCAAAGTTTGAAAAGAGGATGGGCCCGCACCTTTTTTATCTACAGGAGTAACTCTTTCTTCGATTTCTGTGGTGAACATGGATACAGAAGAAGAAGAAGGAGAAGAGGCGGACGATGAAGAAGAGGATAAAGAACCTAGATTGGATTTTGGAGTCATTACTGTGGACGCATATCTAATAAGAGATGTGGTTTTAACATTTTGTAACCTATATCTATAACAACTGGGTAACATTATGTGTAGTGTTGAACGGTAGGGAAGGAGTGAAGATTTATTGTAACGTATTATTATATCTATAATCTCTGTTTTTTTTTTCTTTTTTCTTTTTTCTTTTTTCTTTTTCTCCTTTATTATGTTTTCCTTTATGTGGTCTCTAAGTAATAGATTAGATATTGTTACTCTATTGATAGCTATGTTAATACTTTGCTTGTTTATTGTTTGAATGTTCAATTATATACAAAGAAGAAAGAAAAAAGAAAAGAAAAAGAGAAAGGAAAATAAATATTTCAATATTTTGGATATATTGAAATGTAAGAATGTAGCAAGACAAGAGAAGGTAGAATGAATTGGCGGTAACAACCAAACAGACGCCTTCGTTTGTAAGCAGGCCAGGACAGTTGAAAAAACTCCAGCACACACAGTATATAGAGAATACTGCTGTGCATGGCTGAAAGAGATGGGAAGAGACGAAGAGTCCTTAGCGATAAAGAAATATTTTTATATATATAAATGTAGATTGAAAAGTTCTTTGAGGGAGGAAATAGTACAAGACACAAAAAGAAAGAAGAGGAGAAGAAGAAGGAGGAGGAGGAGGAGAGGGGGGGAGAAGGGAGTTGAGAATTATAGTATGGTATAGTGGTGGTGGTGGTGTTGATTTATGACCGTTACAAAACCAAGAGAATCGAACAAGAAATATCGGAGTTCTGCGAATATCCTGGACAACGAGCCTAATCCAATCAGCGTCGAGAAGACCACTAGAGTCCTTTTTTCCATATATATAAGTTTTTTTGCTCTTCTCGTTTTTACTTCCAGCTCCCAGAAAAATCCAAAGCTTTTCCAAAACTTTGTCCCTTGGCTTTTTGCCCTACGCTTTTTTCTTTTTTTCCACTTATTCTCCTTACCAAAATTTTTCCAAGAACTCCGCGTTTGTTGGTTGATTTTTGGAAGAAATAAATGGATAAGTGAACAAATAAATAAGGGGAAGGTAAAAGGATGCTCGAGCGACAGAAAAAAAAAAAAAGAAAAAGAAGACATTTATTAATGGCAATGATTATGATGTAATTGTGAGGGGATGTATAGGGTTTATTTTGTTTTTTCATATGTAGAATCAGGGTAATAGAGATTATTTTTAGGTTGTGTGGTTTTTTGTTTACTTTTTTTATTTTTTTATTTTTTTATCTTTCTATCTTTTTTCACACGTAAAAGAACTCCAAGGTATTTTCTTTTCGAGAAAGCATTTGTCTTTTGACCAAAGACACGTGCTGTGATATAACGTAATGGTAGTTCTGGCAGTGTATATGTACATATAGTCAAGTTAAGATTCTATGACCGTGATGATAACATATGGGGTTTGATTAGGTATGAGAATGTTATTTGTACAAGTACTCGGACCCAGACATACAATTCTGTCTATATGTGTGTAGTTTAACGTAACAAATTATACATTGTAGCGTCTTTTCTTAAAGTTTCATCTTTTTCTTTTGATAGACAAAGTAAGGAGAATGAGATGTTATTGGTTCAGTAATATCCTAATAGGGAAATAATGTCAACAAAGGCTTATCGATACCTCATTAGGTAATAATTATATTTTCAAAATTTAAATAGAAAAAGAAAAGAAATAAAAAAAAGAAAAAAACATAATAATTTTAACTAGACTTATCTACCCGTAGACAAAAAATTGTTAGAAGTATTAATGTAGAAATTGAACCGATGTGACACAAAAAAGTATAAGATAGTATATAGAACACTATACAGTTACCAGTATCACCATCTTATAGGCTTTATATATTCCTTTTAATAGTGAAGTTGGTTATCATTACCGTTGTTATTCTTTTTTTCTTATTTGTCTTCTTTTTTTTTTAATTAAAAAGCATATTCAAGAGAGAAAGGAACAGGAGACAAAAAAAGATAAAATAAAATAAATATATAAATAAATAAGAGATAGTCTTCGAATAATGTATAGAAGAACTTTGAATAATAAATCTTCGATCCCAAATACACATTACTCGTTGCAACAAGATAATCTAATACATAATTTCAATCAATTGAATTTCAATGATCTTCTTCGTCAAGATGAGAATGTGTATAATGATGATGTTTATGTAGACACAAGATATAATAATAACAACAATAACAATATTGATAATAAAAACTTATTTTACCCAAATAATAATACATCGAATGTTAATAATGTTGGTTTTGAAAACAATAATTACATTCACTATATATATCCTTATGGAAAATTAAATAATCACAATATAACAGAAACTATTAATACCCCAGCTTATAATCTTTATCAAATAGATCCACATAATAATAATAATAACATTCATGATTTAAATGTAAAATATTATTCAAACCCTCATAAAAATTATTATGATCAAAATCAAAAATATAATAAAAAGAAGTTCAGAAATGAAGGAAACCAAAATAATAAATTTATTAACAACAACAACAATAATAATAATAATAATTTGAAAAGATGGAATTCTTATAGCACATCTGATCTTCCCTTTAATACTAAGTATTTAACTTCCGGTGAAAGATATTTCCACGATCCAATTGATATTCAATTGATGAAAGAACAAAATAATAATAAACCATTTATATCTGTTCAATTAAATACCACATGTAATAACAGTAAAAAATATGATAATCATAACCATAATCATAATCATAACTATAGCAATAATTTTAAGTATAAGAAAAATAGTAATCAAAGAGATAATACACAAAAAAATGCCCTCTTATATTCCGAAGAACAATTACTCATTCAAGCAAAAAATACAAATCAGAAGAAATTAAATCAATTGTATAATTTAATATCAAAACTATACAACAATAAACAAAAAAATAGCCAACCATTATTTTATATGGCGGGCTTGGAAAGTTTACCTATATATTCATTTGATGAATTGATCACATATGAAGAAGTCGATACTATGCTAGAAAATGTTGATGAGGAAAAGATACAATTATCTGTTGATAAGCATCTGACTACTGGTTTGGAACAGTATTTCAAAAGATTTATAAAACGTAATATTCAACCAGTGGATGGCGTTGTTCGTGTATTAGATTCTACGGCCGCTTTTACTATTACTCAAAATGTGTTTGCTTCCATTGATAATACCACTTCTAATAATGATCACGACACTGAGGCAGATATTAATAATGGTAATAGCACTCAAATTAATGATGATGAAGACGAAGGCGGTAGCAACAATGAAAGTGAAAATGGAAATAAAAATAAAATTAAGAACAACAATAGTGAAAGTAATAATTACAATCCTAACATCAAAAAATCTGTTAGAAATTTGGTTCAAACAAAAACATCTGTTTTACCTTTTAATAAACAACTTCAACAATATTCAAATGATAGTTTCGAATTAAGTTTTGATGGGAAAGCTATGGATAGAAGTGATATATTTAGAATAGTTGATTCATTTAGTATCGTTTTTGATAATGATAGAGATCCCAATACAAGCAATCCTAATATCAATAATCCAAATGGTGGTAATTCTAATACTCAACCATTTAATTTATCCGAAAATATATTACCAGAAGAAATGACAAATAATTTAGTTTATTGACTATAAATATATATATACCACGTTATTTCACCAAAAAGAAAGAAAATAAAAAATAGGAAAAAAAAAAAGAAATAAAAATATTATCATTCTCTTTTTATCCACTATCTAAGAATATAATAACATAAATATATAATATTGATAATATTACTACAAAGTATAATAAAAAAAAATACTTCTATGACTACATACATGATTTGTTAAATTCTACCTCATTTATCCTACCTTTTTTTTTTTTTATTTTTTGTTAAGATTACCTGTCAAAATCATAAAGATGGTTATTAATTAATTCACATATTATAAAATCTTCTTTCTACTTCAAAGCCTGGCTTAGATTTACGTAAATTCCTTTGTTCTTCTTTTGTCAACATTGTTTCACTCAATTCTACATTGACTAACTCTTTAACTTTTAAAATTGAACCTGCAATAGCTGGCGTCACCTTTCTGTACACTGTAGACCCCCTTTTGCCTAATCCTAAAGTTTTGACAATAGCTCTAGTTGTCTTGGGTGTCCCTATCAAGGACCTAACTAATGTAATTTTATAATATACCATTAGCACCGGTTTGTATATATTTCTATGTATATGGATATGATTGCAATATATAAAATGTATAGAATGAAAAACTATGTTTGCAAATATCACTTCTAGGAAAGTTTAAGCACACTTAAATGAGTGATTAAGTAATATTAGCAGGTAGTAGGTTCTATTGAGTAAGGTATATGACCTGAGAATGCAAAAACAATCTCTTCTACCATTATTTCTCTCAAAGTTTCCTCTACCTATTTCCACGTTTTTCATTTTCTCGCAGTATGTGGTTCTTCCAAAGGAAATTAAAAATTTCTTTCCTTCCAGTAAATTTCTTTCTTCGAACGTCCTAACAGATATTTTTTAATAACAAAACCGTCAAGAAAACTATATAATCAATCAACAGAATAAGGATTTTAAGTTACAAGTATTTTGAAAGCTAGTCTCATACTACAGTACAAGATTCAACAGGTAATATTGTGGTTACAGAGAATCGTAATTAAGAGGAAGTAAGTTTTTGGTCTCGTGGTTCTTTAGATCCTGCCATAATTTGATCTTACGTTCTTATATAAGTATAAAAAGGGCCAGCTAATAGTAGGCTTTAAAGATATATATGTTGTCAATAGAGATTTTTAGTACTTTTTTATGAGTAATACGCCTTACAGTTGCTTAGTTAAAGGAAAACGTTCAGTCAGAGTGGAGTGAATGGCCCTGAGATTCCATATGTATATGAACCTGGTCAATTGCAAAAGTGTTATCGCATCCTTAGTGATATGAATTCTTATCATTATTGCAAGCTTGATTTTCAGTTTTTCTTATTTCTGGCAACCAAAGAGGACATTATATTTCAATTTCAAACATATTATAAAATGATGTCTTTCATAAATAAATTGATTTAATTTCTATTCTGGTAAATTATTTTTACTAATTTTTATTGAGATGCATAGAAATAAGTTCGTACAAAATAACATTAATATCTTGATACTTTAAATGTATTTGTTATTTTAGCAGAATTATCAAATTGGGAAAGCGCTCATTCTTGAATGACAGATATAATGATTCGAACACGTTTTAAACTTATATCCTAGGTGGCTGTTGTTTCTTTTCCTTGCCATTTCCCCCCCATTTTTCCTTTTGGTTAATTTTCAATATAACTCATTAAGAACAGACAAATTACGAGATAGTCTCTTGTAAAGATCTATTTAAAATGATTAATGTATCAGAACCAAAACATCAGAAATTACCAAGAGATAAAATTACACCAGAGTATATTGCTCAAATTAGAGCATTGAGAAGAGAAAGACATGAAAGGGAGCAACGAGAATTGGAATTGAAACAATTAAGAACAAAATTTTTCATTAAGAGACCCATTCTTTATGTTCCCAACAAACAAGAACAGCGGCAACAACAAAAAGTAGCTCATGATAATCAATTTATTAATGTAAAAATTATGACATACAACACTTTAGCACAAACGTTAATTAGAAGAACAACCTTCCCTGATTCAGACGACGCTATTAAGTGGCATAATAGGTCTAAGGTTTTAATGAGAGAAATTAAATACTACCATAGCGATATACTTTGTCTACAGGAAGTAGATAAAGTACAATGGGAAAGGTTCTGGGCTGAAGCTTTAGCAGAAGTGAATTATAAAGGTGAGTTTTTCACATATCCAGGTAAAGTCCATGGTGTGGCAATTGCATGGAATACAAAAATATTTGATGAAAACCCGGTTGATGTCATCCCACTGATCTTAGACAAAATTATTGCAGGTGATGATATATGTACTTCCACTAGAACAAGGAGTGTGGCATTAATAGTTGCATTAAAATTTAAACAAACCCATACACAACCCTCTATCTCAGATAAACCAAATGGTATTATTGTGGCCACAACGCATTTATTTTGGCATCTTTTTGGCACTTTTGAAAGAACAAGACAATGTTACATTATTTTAGAAAAATTGTATCATATTAGACAAAGATTGATTCATTCAAGATTATGTAAATATTGGTACACTTTTTGGGCCGGTGATTTTAACTCACAACCTTGTGATCCACCCTATTTATCTATTACAGAAAAACCAATAAAATTGACTGGTAGACCTAAAGCAATTATTGAATGTAGTACATCTTATCAGTACTCAAAAAGGAGAAACGGTGAATTATCTAATAAGAGTGACTTCAGTGATAGTGAAGATGATAACGATGATAAAGAAGATTCCATACCTGATAATCAACCTACTGAGCCTAGACCATACACTTATGTTGCGACTCCAGAACAGTCTGCATTAGTTCAAAAATTGCTTGATTTACATAATAGAGTACCATTGAAAGCTGTTTCCTTATACGGTTTAGGATATCATTTAGTGCATCCTGAAAATTCTAATCCATCTACAACAAATAGCGAACCCCAATTGTCCCATATATCGTTAAAATGGGAAGGTTTATTAGACTATATTTTTCTTGTGAAACCATGGGATCCAATAAATAGTGAAGAGTCAAGTAATCAAGATATAATTGAAAATGTTGAGAGAGATTGTCATCTACATATTAAGGGATATTTAAAGATGCCTTTAGCTAAGGAAATGCCTCACCATACAGAACCACATACCGGGGAATATCCAAGTGATCACTTAGCCATGATGTGCGATCTGGAATTAGAGCTGTAAGTGAATAACCTAATATAAGTACATCAATTTTTCCTTAATCCACTGTTAATTGGATAATTTCTTTAAACTTTTGGTTCTTAGAACAATGATTTATATATTCGTTTTTCCCTTAGCATATATAAAACCATACCTGTGATTATGTCCATATTTATATTAAATTATAAATATATGAATGTCCATGATACAGTAAAATAACAATAATATAATTAGAACCCGATTTATCAGCTTTTTCAAAAGTTGAGTAGTCTAAATGACCCTTTCTAGACATAAAACAGAATATATCTTTAGCATATGTATTTAATGATAAACCTTTTTCTAATCTTTTAGTCAAATCAAAGTTAGCAAGTTAGAATTTATCGTAAGTTATAAAGATTCTATTACTATTAATTATTTCTTTAGCGTCTTCTGAGTGCAAAATTTTTTGTCAGTTTGTCTCTCTGTTTGTTGTTATTGTCTAGGTGCCTTGACTTAAAATCTCCTTAGTTTAATGCATATACATTGACAACATAGATTTCAAAAGCCAGTGACTTATTAGCGGATTGTATATATTCCTTTATATATAGTTTTATTTTAACTTTGATATTATCATATTACAGATTATTAGATTTTAAAGCGTTTTTCTCTTGTTCTCCACCTATATAAATGTCATTGGATGTAGAATGATGACACAGATTACCTCTAGCTGAAATGCCAGAAAATAATGGCCTACCTAAACTATGTATTCGAGCAAAGATAAAGCATTATTTATTATAAACACTCTTGAAGACATTTTATTGTAATAAATATTTGGCAGTTTAATCTTTGTTTGAGATGCTTCCTGGACTACAAATATACATTCTAATTAAGACAAATATAAATTTACTGTTGTCTAATTCAGTGATATTAATTTAAAACCGTTTAAAGAAACTGAAATATTGTAGACGATTTTTTTAACTGTAGATTATATATTATAAGTATATTATTGTAAAAAATAAAAGCTCTGAAAAGCTATATGTAGCATATAATATTTGTATTTTTTTTCCAAATCATGGATATCTTCAATGGTACATTATGGACTTATTTATTAGTATTTCTTAAATCTTTATAGTTGCTTTTTTTTGGTTTCTCGTTAGTAAATCAATGCTATACAACAGACCTTGATGTTAGACATATTATTTCAATCTTGTCTTGTGAGATGATCTGCTTGGTTAATTCTTGTGAAAAATATTGATCTGACCTAAGTTTCCAGATCAAAAAGGTAAATGTCTAATTTTTCGGAATCTCACAGATTAAAACCACATAAAAATCGGAGGATGTATAATCACTTTTGCTTAGTCCTAGTGTTACGTAATCAGCATAATTTGGGGAAATACCTACAATACTTCTGTGTTTTTTTTTGCGATATTTTGTAGGGAAATTTTGCCATTAGAGAAAAATAAAAACAAAAACGGAAAAAATTGACTTTCTTCCCCCTAACATTTTGGTTTTTCTTTCAAACTAGAGTTACCTAATTTTCAATTAACTTATGCTGTTAGTCTATTTTGTTAGTCTACTACAGAATGTAGAATTGTAAGTTTAAGTGATTCCTTTGTTAATTTCAACGATATCATAAATCAAGTCATTTCTTTGAGTGTGACTGTGGTTTATCGTTCACTTGCTAGTGGTGTATAACTATTGATTACCAGTATCTTTATCTATAAAAATACATTAAAGTGGATTAGTAGTTATGAATCGCCTTGTCATCATTGCTGAACAAAACAGTTTAATGCCAAGGTTAGAGTATGGCTCTACTAGTAAGACAAGAAACTCTATCTACTATTTAAAAAGTATAACAAAAAAAAGAAAAATAAAAAAGACAAGCATTGTATGAAAAGGGATTATAAAGAATAACTGGAATAAAATTATTATATTTACTAAGCATAAATATTCTTAACAGTATTAAACTGGACCAGTTGGGTTTCTTTTATTGGACTTTTTTATGCTTGCTAATTTTTAAAGAGAATACTTTTGAGTTTAATATCTTTTATAACCTTATTTCTAGGGAGGATATCTTGATACTACTTCCTTATATTTATCTAATTAAAATAAAAAAAGAGACTTCTTGATCAACACACTACATTATTCTTTCTTTCTTTTTTTGAATTGTCTGAATTATTAATAAACTTTTTGAACTAAGTATTATTCGAAATAATACTAACAAAACAAGCTTATATTTTCTGTGTTATATAAACACATAAGTTAAATAGTAAAAGAATAACAAAAAAAATAATATAGTAAACAAATAAACCCTTAATAGGCATTAATATTTATTCGTTTTGATCCATGAATGGCCAGTTCGATTGACTATCACTCGATGTTTACAATCTATTTTATTAGGAATAATGTTTCGATCCCTTTTATTCCCTTTAACTAACCCACTTATATTTACAGTACACGTATATTGTGTATTCAGTGTATCAATACAATTACTATTAATAGTAGCAGTAGTAATTACTCTTTGATATATGTTTCCTTTTTAGGCAATTCTCTTAATCTAATAATTGTTCTTTGTTTTTCTTCTTTTTTTTGATGTATGTATATTCGAGCCGTCAATAAAATTAATTTAGATAGATTCTTTTAAAAGTTAATAAAGGTTGATTAGAGTGTTTTTTTCTTCTTCTTCTTTTTGTTTGTTTGGTTATGTCTCCTGTTAATTGTGGCACCACTATCCTTTGAATATTAATTAAACCTTTTTTTTTCTTTTCACTCGGTTTACTTTTCCCTTGGATTTACATTTCAGTTAATTGCTCTGTCCTGTTGAGTTAACTCGATCAAACCCTTTATTTTGTCCACTCATCCTTTGTTAGGCCTACTAGGAATTGAATATATATATAACTACTTGCCGAATCATAAGTGATTGATTATTGTTGATTTGTAGTTGTGAGTTCAAGAAGATTAAGAAAATAAGAATAAAAAGGTATATAAAGAAACTTTTCTTTTCTGTATTTCTTTCCATACCGTATACACATATATTTGTTGTTTTACATCATTTGTTTTGACTTAATACTGTTAAATTTATCAATTATATTGGTTTTTATTAAGTAATTTTATTGAATATTTTTGTTGTTTGATAGTTGTTAGTGATCGAGTGTCGATTTTTTTTCTCTTTGCTTTTTCTTTTGTTTATATATGCTTCAAAACTTTTGCAGTTAAAATTATATTTATTTTTATTATAAGCTAATATTTACTGTTACATCGCATACCATTCGTTTTTTTGTTACCTACGTGTTCCATTTCTTATCATTATTTGACTATGCATCAATTAACAAAGAAAAATAATAGTAATAATAGTAGTGGTAATAATAACCTCAATTTTGGGGTGGACCATGATAACCAGAATTATAGCTTAGCATATAATTCAGTTCCACTTCAATATTCTCAAATGATTTCATATTTAAATAAGCGTGCTCCTTCATCAAAAAATCCTGGTCCTATTAATAATACTAATGGCTATAATATAGCTGAAGATGTTTATCCATATATAAATATGCCTATTCAACCTCAATTTGAAACTAATATGTTTCCTACTTCATATAATTCAATTCCATCATCACAACCTCAGCCTTTGCAAGTGGCTTCTCCTGCTATCAATGGAATGATGACTCCATTTGATGCGGTATATGGTGCCACTTTGTTGCCTTCTCATCTGTTAATGGGTTCACCCTTTGTTTCATCACCACATACACAGACTCCACAACGTTTTTCTCAACCTACCTTTAATAGAAATAAGTCATCTAATGGATACCCTATCTATTCTAAGTTTAATTCAAATGATATCAATAATCATAATAGTGATAGTACTAATAATAATAAGGCATCTCGAGGATATTTGGACAAAAAGAAACATAGTAATGTTAATAAGAATAGTTCAAACGAAAAAGTTCAATTTTCAAACGAAGATATCGATAAAATGGAATCCTTATTTGACCAACCATTTCATATTTCCTATAAAGTATTACCTAAAGGTGACGATGCCTATAGAACAAGGTCATTATTATTAGAAAATCTAGATAAGTCGGTCGATATTCATGATTTTATAACAAAATATGTTAATTCTTCTGATATTGAAAGTGTTTACTCTATTCAACAGGAGTCTAAGCAGAATATTTTACTAAATTTCATGTCAACTCAGATATGTCTCAATTTCTATAATAATGTACTTCAGAGGTTAAAAGAATTTAAATTGGGTTTAAAATCTGAAGATATGAACTTAAATTTTATTTTATTAAAATATTTGCAAGACACGTCATCTGATGAGGATTCATCAACTAATGATAAAAAACTTATTGATATATCTATGTTTAAATTCGATTTTGTGATAGATAATGCCACTAGATCGATTCTCATAGAATTAAAGAATGAATATGATAGCGAAAAGGCTATTTCCTTACTAAAAGATTTAAAATTAGCTAAGGATAATAGTATAAATAAAAGGTATATCCTTGAATCTATACAATTATTCAATACTCCTAAAGCTAATAAAATTTTTAGTAAGAATTATGTTATATTGACATTTTTGAATGTGTATATGGCTATTGAAATATTCAACTATATAAAATACAAGAGTGATAAGATAAATATTGGGAAATGTTATTTTATTAATATTACTAGTCCTCTAATTACAAATAGGAATCTTAGTGGTACAGATTTAAGTAATCCAGATAATATTAGTAGGATTAATAGTGTTATTAGTTTCAAGAATTCAGATAAGTTAAATACAGGGACAGTAAGTTTGTTATCATCACAAACTTCTTTAAGTTTAGATCCTTCAGTTTCTGATATTACAGCATTATTGGGGAGAATTGAATTAGATACTAACTGTTTGACAATAACTGCTAACTCGTATTCTGAGCCTCTGATTGAATTTTTCAAAGAACATGCACCAAATATTACAAGAGTATATTTACCAAAGCCATATTTACAAGGATCTAATTCAAACTTGCCAACTCCAATGCCTCTTGATAGAAATTTCCAAAACAATGGAGCTGTTTTTAGTCCTATGAATATAAATGGTTTTACTCCGAATCATAGTATCTTAGTCTCACAGACACCTATGGGTATATCTACTCCAACTTTCTATATGAAACAACCTCCATTTAAGTATCCTAATAATCTTCCACAACCTATAACGGATTCATTAGAAGATCAACTAAATACGTCAGCTAAAATAGCATCAGCGATGGGGAGTGATGTTACAAATAGGACAATATATATTGGTAATATCAATCCACGGTCTAAACCTGAAGATATTTGTAATGTGGTTCGTGGTGGTATTTTAGAAAGCATTAAATTTATTGAATCTAAACATATTTGTTTTATAACATTTATTGAGCCATCTGCTGCAGTTCAATTTTATGCAAATACATTTATTGATCCTATAATACTGCATGGTAACACGTTGAAAATTGGATGGGGTAATTATTCCGGGCCATTATCTAAATCTATAGCATTGGCTGTTACTGTAGGAGCCAGTAGAAATGTTTATGTTAGTTTACCTGAAGTAGCTTTCAAAGATAAATATATTAATGATCCAGAGTATGAAATGTATCATGGTAAGTATAGTCTACCTTCAGAAAAGCAGTTAAGAGAAGATTTTTCTTCTTACGGTAGCATTGAACAAATTAATTATTTAGGTGATAGTCATTGTTGTTGGGTTAATTTCATGAATATTACGTCTGCTATTAAGTTGGTAGAAGATGCTACAAATAACTTTGAACAATTCTCTGAAAATTTTAATCATCGCTACGATGGACTGATTATTAATTATGGTAAAGATAGATGTGGTAATATGAATAAAAATCTAGCATTGAAAAATTCTAAACTTAATAAGAAGACGAAGAAAAATAATAAAGATAAAAAATTGAATTACCTTGAAGAGAAAAGAAAAAATCAGGAAAGTATCAGAAAAACTTTTGTCCAGTTCCCAGGGACAAATGACGTTTACTTCGGTATACTTAAAAGTGGAACGAATCAAAATGATAATGGTAAAAATATTGATTTACAGAAATTTATACCTTTGGATTCTTTGGGTATTACTATCGATACAAGTAATCATATTGATGAAACTATAGAAACAGAGGAAATATCACTCAATGGAGAATGTCAATATACAAAAAGCAACGCAATAGGTGTTGAAGATGAAGATAACTTAGATAATTCGGATATTTCATCTGATATGGGAATAGTAGTGAATGGAAATCATCATTTAAATGGCAATGGTGATAAGTTAGAATCGAATATAGACTACGGAGATAGAATTGGTTTAGGCATAAGTAATAGATTCTCCAGTAATAATATTTCATCGTTATCATCTATATCATCTCGGGAACAAACAGAAAATAATGGTGATGGTCAAAAATATAAGGATACTAATAAAAATAGAAAGAATGACAGTATTACTAAACATGGAAGGACAATTCCTGGCTCTGATGTTATGGCCCAATACTTAACACAATTACAACATTCCACCTTTATTTATGCAGCAAATGTTCTAGGTGCTTCAAGTGAACAGTTAGATTTATATAACGGTGGTGAATAAATGCGGTATTTGAATCTTAAGTATTTGAATGAATGTTCATGTGATAATATTTATTTATAAATACATATATCACTAGATGTATATAGAATGATATAGATTATAAGGACAGATTAATTGATAAATAGTACATGGCATGTCTTGGAATACGCTTTTTTCTGTATGCATAGTGATACAAACATTTCTTAGTTTCCGTGACAACTGTTCTCAATATAGATCTAAAAATATTACCTTTTTAGGAAATTTTCTAATTACTCAGCAGGCACGTTTTTTCTTTTGAATCTTTATTGTTCTCTTTTTTAATATGTATGATTAAAATACTATAATTCTAACATATAAAGAAAATATTTAAATGTGATATATATCTGTAAAAATAAAATTAAAATTAAAATAGTATCCTTCAGTATTCATGCATATAAAGAACATTTATAACTTCAATATTTAAAATGTCCAACAAATTGATAAAGGTAAAATGGATTTCTCACTTAATAGTAAGTGTGTACCTTTGAAAGAAGGTGTTAAGAGTGAAGAAATGTCTTTTACTAGCTCTGATATAACATTCAAAGAGAATAACCAAAAGGAGACATCTGTGACTACATTATCAAATCCCAATTTTGTTATCCAGGATGCTAATGATAACCAGAAGAACAATGTGAATGGGGGAAATTCGAAATGGCAGAGATCTGATTACTTCGATAGTACTTTTAAAGAATGTGTATTTGTTGGTTCTTGTATGATGAGTCAACTTTTGAGTCAAGCATGTACTCCACAAACCCTAGTTATAATGAATATTATTTCGAAATCCTTTGATAGTAATGGGAGCAACCAACCATGGTTAATGGCTTCCTTTCCATTAGTTGCAGGTTCTTTTATTTTAATCAGTGGTAGGATAGGTGATATATATGGATTAAAATGGTCAATGGTTAGTGGTAATTTATTCTTTGTCTTATGGTCTATTTTAAGTGGTGTATCAAAGTACACTGGAAGTGATACTTTTTTTATTGTAAGTAGAGCTTTCCAAGGTTTAGGTGTTGCATTTATTTTACCAAATGTTATGGGTTGTGTTGGAAATATTTATATACCGGAGACCCATAGAAAAAATATTGTTATTGCCCTGATTGCAGGGTGTGCCCCTATAGGTGCCTTTTTAGGTGGTATATTCTCAGGGTTAATAGGTACAATGGATAAAAATCAATGGCCATGGTCCTTTTATGCCATGGCAATTGCATCAGCTATAAATTTGATTTCGGCAATTTATAGTACTCCTAAAAACATTCCAACTAATATTCATGACTTTTCTATGGATTGGGTTGGTTCAGGTTTAGCCATAGTTGGTTTAATATTATTTAATATTGTTTGGAATCAGGGGCCTATTGTTGGATGGAATTGTAGTTATATTATTGTGTTATTAATCATATCGGTGATTGTACTGATATTTTTCTTCGTTTATGAAATAAAATATATACCATCTCCTTTATTGCCTAGAGAAGTGACTAAAAATAGGCACATGATTATGGTTTTGATAGCCTTATTTACTGGATGGGGATCATATGGTATATTCAGTTATTATTATTTTTCCTTTTTGCTTAATCTTAGGCATTATTCTGCTTTGTATGCAGGAACAACTTATTTCATGTTTGCCATTTGGGGTTGTGGTGCCTCTATTGTGGTTGGTTTCTTTATTAAAAAAGTTACTGCTGCTGTTATTTTGTTCATCTCAATGATTGCATTTGTGATAGGATGTATAATGCTAAGTGTGACCCCAGTGGATCAAAGTTATTTTCGTATGAATCTTGGAACTATGATTATTTTGAGCTTTGGACTTGATATGTCATTTCCTGCTGCCACCATTATTTTAAGTGATAATTTACCCATGCAATATCAAGGTATGGCTGGTTCATTAGCAAACACTATGGTTAATTATTCAATGTCTTTGTGTCTTGGTATGGGTACAACGGTAGAGACCCAGATCAATAAAGATGGATCTAGATTGTTAAAGGGTTATCGTGCAGCTGAATATTTATCAGTAGGCCTCTCTGGTTTAGGTTGTGTGATTTCAACCATTTATCTATGTGAAAGGATGTGGGCTCAAAGAAAAAATCGACTTGAGGCCACAAAAATTATAAATATTTCTTAAACCTGTAGGTATTCAAATTGTTTTCTTTTTTTATATATTCCGTGATAGATTATTAGGTATGTATGGATAAATTTCAGTAGTTATAGTACTGTTTAATGTTAATATTAACGACATTACTTTCCTTTATTTTTTTTCATATGAAAGTATGCCTGTTTATATAGTTTTTACAGGATAATATTTTACAATCTCTATAATTTACTATTTATCAGTTTTTAAGGAACGAAGCTTTTTTTGAAGCATTCCTTATCTCTAATAAATCATAGATATTTATCTATTTTAGGGTCTGTTTGAAAATATTTATAAATACATAGAGGTCAATGGGTTTGTATGTTAATTTTTTTTATTAGATCTTTCTCTATTTGCAATTTCTCTAAGATCGTCATCACTTGGTTCATAGATATGCCATATTGTGTAATGCGGTAAGCCACCAACTTTATACCCCATTTTCTTTGCCATTTTACCAAAAGCTTCTGTTTCAGCGTGATTTTCAAATGTGAATGCAGGGAAATGAATGCCATTTCTGAATAATTTTGCTCTGGCAAGAATTGAAACACCACCTACACCATCTAGATCAACAACCTGGTTTGGATCACCGGTAGCCTCACGAATATATGCTAAATGTACTCTCCATGTTGGATATTCTGCATAACCTTCAACAATAACATCATCTTCATCCAAAGTTTTCGCTAATTTTAATGCTTCGTCTGACTCCATCCAAGAATTTAGATCATAGGGTTGTTGACCATCTAAAAAGCCAGGTAATGGTCGCCAGACATTTGGAACCATAATATCATAATTTTTATTCATCAAATCTTGTATGATTGAACCAGAACAAAATTCTACGTCTGCATCTCTCCAATAGACCCACGCATGATATGGTTTTAAAGCATTTGCCATTAACCAATTTCTAGCACGACCCATCAATTTTCTTCTGATACCTTGAACTTTAACTGCATGCCTATCACTAAAGCCTTGACCAATGACTTGACCAAAATTTTTTTCATAGATTTGAACTGATCTGAATGGTTTGTCATAATTATCATGATATGGTGGTAAAAATGCTTTTTTAACTTTTTCCAAATATTCTTGTGTCATATATTTTAAATAAAGTTTCTTCTTCGTGTTTGAATTAATGTAATTTTGGACAATATCAATATCTTTTAACACATCACTTAGAGTTCCATTCTGCAAATGTCGCACATATGTCTTTAAAGCTTGCAAAGTGTTATCACCTTCAGAGCAATCACTAACTAAGAATGCCAAATCAATTAATTCATGTGGATATGTTATGTTCATTAAATTTCTAAACATTAAAGGCAAGACTTCTTCAGCATCTCTTAAAGGCACACATAGCAAGATATGATCTCTTTGTTCTTCTCCGTTTGGATTCCCATTAAATTTGGATAGATCATATAACTCAATAGTTGAGTCGTATAATTGGCCTAATTCAAAATTATAAACTTTTTTATTTTCTAAATTATCAATTCTATCGGAACCAAATTGAGATAATAAATAATTTGGTATACCTTGATCAAATTTACTGATTATATTATGATCTATAGTTTTGAAATCATAATCATAGTATTCCTTTTCAGTTAAAATTATTGTTTTATAATTTGTTTTTGTATTATCTTCTTTCTTTTGCAAATTGGCAATGTACTGATTTATGTCATAAGGGGTATTCGTATATAAATACAATGGTACAATAATATACTTGAACAAGATAAAGCTGACTCCAATTAATCCAATTAATGACAATAGAGTTTTTCTAATATTTAGTTTATTAATATCGAAGGGAACTAAAAGTTTCTTTCTTGGCTTTAATTTTTTTGAAGTTCCCAATTGGTTAGAATTGTTATCTGATTTCTTAGTATCATTATAAGTCGGTAAATGATGGTCTGTTTTGCCTTTTCTCCAATTCAAAAACGCCATTTTGGTGATTGTTGCCCTTGTCACCTTCTTTCTTCTATGTTATTCTACTTTACCTGGTAAATACAGATAAACTAATTAGATAAGTCAAATCAATCGAATAAGACAGTTATATTGTAACTAAATAAACAGAACACTTGCAGTCTAGATTCGAAGTAAAAATGGATAAAAATACTGTTTTTTCCAAAATAATTGTTCTGTTATACCTGACTTATTTTTCTTTTTTTTGTTTTGTATTATATTATTATTCTATTTTTATTTTGCAATTGAAATCATCTCATTTAAATTTTTCAATCTTTTTAGACTTTTTTTTTTTTCAAATATTTTTAAAGACGGAAAAGAAAAAATTGAAAGGACCAAAAGAACGAAGTCGGCTGATATTTTGGTTTCGATACAGGAAAGTGTTTCCCAAAAAGGAAATTGTTTCAGAAAGCACACCTTTTGCGCTTTACAAAATACATTTCTCCTTTTCCGGAAACCTTAGTATATTAAATACATATGTCTATTGAATAATTATAGCTAATGTGGTTTTGTTTGAGTTAACAAATTACCATGAGATCGAGCACCTCGTTTTATGATAGCCCGACAAAGTTTATTAGGTTGTCTTCAGATTTCCTATGTTACTGGGTGAGAAGTAGGAAAAAGCGGGCCTAGGTATTGGTTATTCTTCTATATTACTTCTATACCCTCTAGACTATTTACATAGCTTTTATAATTTTCAACATAGTCAAGCCATCATCGAACGGTTTTTGAAATAACCGTTTATTAATATTATTACAAAAATTGTGATTATATAAATGCATGTACATTTTTTTTCTCTTTTTTCATTATGCTTACAAAGTCAAAAAAAAAAAAAGATCATTTTGTTGTTACGGAATTAGGTCCGTAATAATTACTCAAAAAATGCTTAATCTATATATTTAGATCCTTGTTACTTGCACACTGTACGTCTGTATTGTCTCCTTTATGCTTAACTTTGCATTATTTTGTAGTAATTTTCAATTTGAACTATGTAGTCAAGGAACTAGATATATTCATATATTTATTCATTCATTGACTTTAGATGTTGCTTTATTATTTAAATCGGTTTCAGTCGGACTTTTTATTAGTTCTGGTGGTTCAGTTAACGTATGTTCAATAGATATGCTCCCAGATGATACTGTTGTTGTATGGTTTTTGTTTATTTCCTTATCATGATCAATTGTAGGAGTAGAGTCAGAAGTAGGATCCGGGAGGGAATTATTAGTAATTTGATCGTTTTGTGTATTAGAAGCATTGAGAGCCTTTTCATTAATTATAGTGTTGGTTGTGTTTGTATCACGGGTATTAGTATTTGTGGTCAACAATGCTGGATTAGGAATACTCTCATCATTATCATCACTACTTTCTAACCCGCCAAATAAACCTAATTCATCGTCGTCTCCATCACCATTTGTATTTGTTGCAGAACCGCCCACTAATATTTCAGTGGGTAAGATAGATGATTTCAAATTTATATTGGGTATTTTTAGATCTGGTGTGACACTTTTAACTTTTTCTAATACTTTTGAATTGGCTAATTGCTGGTTTTTCAATAAAGCTAAAGTTTTTAATTCATTTTCTTTCCTTTCTTTTTCAATGATTTGTTCTCTGATTTGATTTATTCTTTTATCTCTTTCTTTAATTGCCTTCTTCATAACGATTTTTTTCTTAGCTCTTAATGATCTTTGACTCACTATGAATTTGTTTAAATCATCTTCTAAAATTCCATTTATTTTTTTATTATCGAAACTTGTCTTAATTCTAAATTCATTCGATGAGTCGTTTTCACTTAATTGATCATTCTTACTTGTATTACTTGATATATCATGTTGTTTTAATCTATGGATTAGATTAAAAATTGGGTTCTTTGTGTTCATAATGCTATTTAGTTCGAAATTTTCCACTCTTTTCTTTTCTAAGTTGATCCTAATCTGTGAATATTTAACAATATCAAAAGATTTTCTATTGTAATAAAAATTAAAATCATGGTTAATATATGATTTGGTATTAGACTGTATGGATCCAAATAATGCCAACATCTCATCATCTATTTGTTCTTGCTGTTGTTGTTGTTGTTGTTTTCCTTCTTCTTTTTCCTCTTCTTTTCCTTCTTCTTCTTTTCCTTTGTTATTGTCATTTGAGTCATCAACAACGGTAGGAGTGGTATCTTCATTTAAAGAGTAATAATCTAAATCATTTTGGTAATTTTTAATTGAGGTCAAATAATGTAATAAAGTCTGTTCACCAATTTTACTTTCATTAAAGAGATTTTTTTTAATAATTCGTTCATCTGTTACAAAGTTGGTGAATTGTGGAGTGAATTTATAAGTATGGTCAGGTGGTAATTCAGGTAAATTAATATTACAATCAAAGATTGGGTTGGTAAATGTGTTATTCGCATCTTTATTTGAGGTAGAGGTGGATGTTGTATCTGTATCATTTGGAATCAAATTGTTTAAATTTAAATGTTTATTTATTAATATTTGATCTCTTAAGAGGTTATCAATATTAGTAGAGGTAGATTCAGGGGCAATAGAATGTGAGGGAGGGTGTAAGATAAAATCCACAATGTTGGTTGTATTACTGTTGATATTGCCATAATTAGAGTTTAGTCTTTCATCTTTTAAGAAGTTATTTAATTGGATATTTTTGTAAAGGTCATAAGGATGGATATTATAGCCATTAAGCCAAATATTTAAATCATCATTCGATACAAGCAATCTCCTTTGTAATAGCATAATTCTATTTAAATTTTTAATTAAGTCATTTAATTGAAATTTAATCAAATCAATCAATTGCAGAAAGGCAATCTTTGAGAATTTCACATTAGAATCTTTTAATAATAATTTCAAATGTAATGCAATAGATTTAACTAATAAATTGTTTATATTTGAATCGATAGGTGAATCTGCATTTGGATCAGGCTTTTGGATTTCATTAATTGAAGGTGAATCCATTATAGTAAAAAAAGTAGAGAGGGTGGGTGAGGATGAGAGAGAGAGAGGGGGGAAGAAAAAAACGAAAGAAAAATAGGAAATGGTTCGGAAAGAGGGTATATCTATGTCACAGTCTTGTGCACTTATATATATATTATAAATAGGGTGTCCAAGGAGATAACTGTAAGTGATAGTGACAGGTGTGATATATGTTACTGTTCTTTTCTCTCTTTCTTCCTTCTTCTCTATATTTTATTTTTTTTATCTTCAGTTTCTCACTCTTTCTTTTTTTCTTTGCAAAAAATAATTTGTGATGATTAAAGAGGAAAAGGGACTACAAAAGAAAAAAAGAGCAGGAAAAGAGTCGAACACGGGAAAAACACATTCGAGAACACCAAGAGAAATTTCGTAACAGTTACCATAAGACTTTTTAATCATTGTAGACCATAACATGTGAGATAATGTGTATTGTATCCCAGCACCATCCATTCTGATACTATCACATTTTATAAGTAGTGATATCATCTTTGTTGGATGGATGTATGGATGTGCAGTGGGCCATCAAGATGTGTATTGTTATCGTAAAACAATACAAAACCTTTTAATTTTCTTGTTTTTTGATTTTCTTTTTTTTAATTTTTTTTTTTTTTTATTTTTTTTTTTTTTGTTTGGTTCTTCTATTCCAGAAGCTTAAAATAAAAATAAGTTCATGAGAAATACAGACAAACTTACTATGTTTGCAATAATTTGTAAGTGAACTAAAACCAATTCTGGTTGGATGTAAAGTTGTACTAATAATACTTTGGTAGTGTTTTTTTTTTCGTTTTGTTTTATTATATTTTCACATCTTTTCATTTTTTGCTAGCAAAACACCTGAATAAAAGGTTAGTTATATTAACAAGGTATTGCTAAGAAATATTATCTACGTTATTTTCACAGACTTCATATACCCAATTGTACATTTATCTATTTAAGTTACAGTTCTAGTAATGGCAAAGACATTAGCTCAAGGTAGGAAACCAGGTAGCGGCAGGAAACCAGGTAAAGCCAAAACGTTAGCTCAAGGTCGGAAACCAGGTAGTGGTAGGAAAAAAAGACAACAACAGCAACAGCAACAGAATAATATTATCAATACAATTGACCATGCAGATAGCAATAATAATACACTAACTCTGTCTCAAAATCACTTAAATGTTAATTCAATAAGTTTGCAATCTAATGACCTTCCGACAAATAATGCTAATCATAATAATAAAACAGACGATAGTGGTACCAATAATAATCTACATGAAAAACTTGATTCAAATGCAAATAATCTATCCACTAGAGATATGGTTGCAGCAGACGCTTTGAGAGAGCTGACTCAAAGCCCATTAAGTTTAACATCCAGTAATGCCAATAATCAAAGCAACTATAATAATAATAATAATCCCATCAGCAGTACTATGTCAAATCCTGCAATAACTGATAATTTAATGTTACCACCATTAAATGAAATAATAAGCTATACAGATTCCATGAATCCGACAGATGCACATAGTCATCATAACGATGGTAATTCAACACTACAATATATAAACTCTAATGATTCGATAGCATCTCCTTTGAATCATTCTGAAGTCAGTGCCATATCTTTCACAAATAAACTTAATAACAATAATGATGATAATAATTCAAGTCACACGTCTGCTTCTATTTCAGCTGAAAAAAATTTTGCATAAAAAAACGTATAATTTACTGAAAAAGTATTAATCATCGTTGCTTCTTGTATATGTTATCATGTTCTTTTCTCTTATTTCTTTGTTTTTAAGAATAGGAGACAATAGAATAGAAAATATATATGAAAGCAAGAAGAATCAAGACATATTCCATATATATATATATATATATATATAAATACATGTGTATATATGTAGATAGATACATACATATTATTGATAATAATATGATTGCATAAATTTCTATGACAAGATAATGCTATATATATGTTCTTTGATGTACCAAGTTATAAAGTCTATACTCTGTTGATGCTAAATCTTATTAGTTTATTGTTTAGGTTACAGAGTCTATTTTTTTTATTTTTAATGCAAACTTTATTCTTTTGTTTATTTATCTAAGGTATCCTTTTCATAGTATCTGAAATTTTCATCTTTTGTTTAAAAGTTTTTGCTTTCCAAAATTTTTTCCTTTGCACCCTCTGTAAACCAAATAACTGAAATATAAATATATAAGGAATCATCTTGAACAATATAAAAAGGTAATCATAACAAAATGTGTAGCCATTGTTAAACAAAACTTTATTTTACTACAAATTAACTGTCAGTTCATAAACTTCTATTTGTGCACTCATATAAAAGTTATATATATTTTAAAGGACCAAAGAATTTATGTAAGAAATATATATATATGTATATATGTATACCCTTGTGTATACATTGAATAAATAACTAAAATGTTTCTAATAATTTATATAAAGTACACTCATAATCACCTTCTTCTACTTCTTTTTCGTTATATTATTGGATTTCATTACTCATTTGATATTATTTTGCACAAATATCACGTTTATATTTTATTATTAACAATCATATTGAAAGTAAAACAGCAGAAACAAGACGGTTTATTCAAACTTATTAGATAGTGTGTCGTATGTAAACCATTTGATCCTTATTAGAATATTCACAAACCAAAATTGGTATACATTTTTTTACTTTTAAATATTCTATTAACAGCTTCCTCATTATAAAGTGGCAGCATACCTCGTCACAGAATTTTGAATATTAGAAACAATAAAAGCAAGAAATAATATTAGGGTTCTCTCTTTTTTTCCTCTCGATGTTTTTTTTATTTTATGGAATGAACAAAACAAGAATTGTGGTTTCTTTCCCAACACATTTTTTTTTTCTTAGATTTCAGCGAAAATCTCTATAGACTCTAATTACTTTTTAAAAAATATGACAAAAGAAAAAAAAAAAGAAAAAACAAAACCCTAGAAAAAAAGATTTACTATAAATGAAAGACTTAAACACTTAAAGAAATAAGAGAAAAACTGAAAATAAAACATTGACATATCATAGTATCTCAAAACCATCTCTCTAACACAACATATACATACATATATATGAATACGTGTATTTTATCTCAGACAATCCCTTGGATATCACATTATCAAACCTTGGCACCACGATTGAAATACACTGTATACCTCAATATTAACACACTTATATATCTCTTTTTACTTTAATGGATTCATTAGAAGCAAGATTAAGATTTATTAGTATTTTGAAAAACCTTCAAAAGACTTTAAATTTGATAGATATTAATGATATAACAACAAACATCAATGAACCTCCTCCACAAACACCACAGCCACCAACAACAAGTAACACCACACTACCTACAAAAACAAATGCTAATAATAATATCAGTAGATCCATACCGGATAATAAGAACATTAACAACAATAGCAGCAATAATATCAGTTCATCTGCAAATAATGAAGCACTAACAATTTCAACATCAACTACACCATCTTCTTCCTCATTATCATTACAATCACAAACATTTAATTTATCACATACAACTGCAGACAATAAAAATATAAATCCAATTGAATTCTACTTACAAAATTATAAAGACCATTATGAAGATTTTCATCAATGCTTGATTGACACCATGAAGAAATTTAATGTTTTGGACAGACTACCAATAACTATATACTATTTCAAACTAATCTATTTGTTGTATTATGATATTGATAATGAGTTAAGTCGTACCATTTTAACCCAATTCATGATCCCATCAATAATGGATGTTTTAGATTTAATATTACCTGAAAGTGATATAATATCATTGACAAATCTACCATTATGTGAAGATATGATCAATAAACTTCTAACTAGCCCCAACATTGACAAGATTATAAATAACAATTTGAAAAATCAATTATTTGTCTTCTTACAAAAACGCTCTAGTTTCAAGCAAAGTGTATTGGATGGATACAGTGCCAAGCAAATTATCACTGTTAAAAGTGGACAAACTGTAGAGATTCCAACGATTTTAAATAGAATGGAGATAGATAGAGATAGACATAAAAGATCAAAGGAGAGTAACTGGAAGATTAATCGAACTCCAATATCTTCAACAGGCTCATCTGCTTCAACAGGATCCTCCATAGTCCAAACAATATTAGATCCAAATGAATTTAAAAGACAGTGGGAAACAATAAGTCCCTTAACTAGCACCGATATTCAAGATACGAAAGTCTTAAATGAGATTTGCAAGGAATCATATCTTTTACAATAACGAGTAATTAACCATTCACTGCCATCCCTTCACCATTCTTTAGTCTCGTCTAATTTAGATATGAATCTTTTTGCATATATAATTATCGCACTAACGTTATGTAACATCGCCGCACTTATAATTCCGTCATTTGCCCGAGGAATTTTTTTTGTCTATTTTTGGTTCGAATTTTTGTAAAGATCTCCCGTGAAAAAAAAAAGGAAAAGCATCATCTCTTTTTAGAAATGTGATAAGATAATGAATATATATATCTATGAATGGGTGACAATAAAAATGTGTCAAGTAAAACAAAGGTAGGCTGTAATCGATTGATATACCTGAGGATACCTGTTAACGAGGTTTGCATTGGAAAGTTTTATATTTTCTGCATTTTATATTCTTTATATTCTTTTCAGTCTAGTCCGTCAGTTGTGATAATACATACATACCTCACTACATATACATATTTGTATCTATTCCCTTTGTATCTACTTTTAAAACTTTAATGCGGATAAGAAAAATTTAAAGTAATTAGAATAGAATAGCTCACTAATTTGGATATATATAAAATATGAAAGACAATGACACTGGTTCCCTACAATCAAATCTACCAAATAATACTAACAACATCCACAATATTAACAATAATAGTGCAAGTGTACAGTATGCAACTACAAACCTTCGTAGACCCAAGTTAGTTGCATCAAGAACCGAAACTAGTATTCCACATCAAAGAGCTTCAAAATCATTATTAGCCGCATCAAGTAAACTATTAAGACCTATAAAAACTGGGAATAACCATAGTAATAATCATGACGCTATTACCAACAATATCAAAGAGATTAAAGCTGCGTCAACTAGTAATTTAATGAAATTAGGTAGATCTGAATTAACTAGAGGGTTCAGAGACATAGCTGTTCCAATTGAAGATCCGACAGATTTTAATCCTAACTTATTTAATATATCAAATAATTCTTCATCAAATAGCTCCACAAATCAAAACCACAGTACCAATAGTAGTTATACTAATATACTGGTCAATCCCAATTCTGTTAATACACATACATATGGAAGTAATATAGATCCTTCAATGAAACACAATAGTGATATTTCAGATAATGGAAATGATACGTTTATTAATAATAACTGTCAAGACAGCGATAATAATTTCAATAGTACTAAAAATAACGATTTTAATCGAGTGAATCGGTCAACCGCGTATGTTGATGCAGAATCTTTACTTGTTGATGTATTACCATCCTTCGAAATGTATAATGCATTACATAAACATATACCACAGGGAAACGTCGATCCTGATAGACATGATTTTCCACCAACTTATCATGAACAAGAGGAAAATACACAACCAAACCATCTACATATCGGTGCAGAAGCACCATTCACTGATAATTTACAATCTTTGAATACAATACGATACACAATTTCCAATGATTCACCATTTCAAGATGACTTAAACGATTCTGATAACATAAATATAGAAAAACTGTATTCTTTACCTAAACTGACCACATCCCCAATTGATATCGATATTAGAATTACCAAAAATGCAGCAAAACCACATACTGCCAAATATGAGGAACAATCAATGTTAAAAGAGTACACAAATGGTGATATTATACATGGATATTGCATTATTAGCAACCATTCCTCACATAAAATCAAATATGAAATGTTTTATGTTACTTTAGAAGGGTACATATCGTTAATTGATAGAAATGAGGGTAAACGTACCGTTAAAAGATTTTTAAGAATGGTAGATCTAAGTGCATCTTGGTCATACACAGATATTGATGTCAGTTCAGGTATCAACTATACTCCAGGTGAACGGGATTTATATGATGGGACACATATTGGTTTAACTAACAATAGAACTTTAGAACCACATACAAAATATAAGAAATTTTTTATGTTTAAATTACCACAACAGTTATTAGATGTCACTTGTAAACATGAACACTATTCACACTGTTTACTACCACCAAGCTTTGGTATTGATAAATTTAAAAATCATTTCAAATATTCTGGTATCAAAATAAATAATGTGTTAGGTTGCGGTCACATGGGGATTAAGGGATCTCCAATTTTGACCAACGATCTTTCTAATGATGATATGTCTATTAATTACACAATTGATGCAAGAATAGTTGGTAAAGATATGAAGACTCAAAAATTGAATTTATTGAAAGAAAAAGAATTCAATTTAAGAATAATACCATTTGGATTTACAGCAACCTATGCTTCAAATAATAATGATAATTCTGATGATATGAGAATCCAGAGACAATTAAAGGATTTGCAGAAATTGATCGAGGAAAGATTATCTGCATTGGAAAAAATTTTCAAAAAGTTGGAATTGAATGAGCCCATCACAAATTCTGATGTCCATGAAACTGATGTAAGTGGTACTTTTGACATGAATACAGAATTAGATTCACAAGAAATTTTAAGGAGAAAGTTAGATCAACTTCATGTAAATAATCGACTTGACGATAACAACTATGATCTTTCGAGGATTAAAAATATGTCACCAAAGGCAAACACTGTAGAAGCAGAAATAAGTTACAGATATAAAAGTAAAAATGGGAAACATTTGTCTACTGTAAAACCATCAATATCTCCTAAAAATTCATCCAATTCCATATCTACTTTATCAAAATCTAAATCCAAAAGTAAGACAAACGCACCTCATATTGCTAATGGATTCTTTTCTACCTTCTTAGGGTCTTCTTCTACTTCTAGCTCATTGAGTTCTTCACACACACCCTCCACATCATCATTGTCTTTAGGTTTATCAACATCGACAAAAAAATCGTCTATTGATATTCAACGTTCCAAAGGAAAAAATTACCAATCTAACACCAGTAATAATAATGATAACAACAACAACAATAGATTAGTGGTACATGATACTGTGACAAATGAAAACTCTAAACATTCTAAATCGGCAAATGATACTATAATATTATCTACTAAGGATAAATTTTCTTCCTCAACTAAGCAGAAACATATTATATCTACCAATCATTCAAAGGAAAATGCAGGGCTGATAGTGTTGACTGCCAGCATCCCTAAACAGGCGTTGCCATATACGGCACCATCATTATTAAGGAAGTCTAATAAATTTGAATTGAAAAATAAACATGATCAAGAGAATTGGATCAGACTAATGGAGCTTGTGCTGGAGGAGGAAAAGACACCGTTAAAAGAAATATCGATCAAATTAACGTGTATATTATCAAACAACAGTTTGCCACATGAACCACCAAGGGTACAGTCAATTTCTACTCAACTGATTGCAATAACTGGGGTTTCGCATAATTCGATATCTATTAAATTAAACACTAAAATTTTAATGAATAAAGAAAAATGTGATGATATTAAAGCACTTTTTAGGGGCTATAGAGATAAGATAATCAAATACAAGAGTAAATTTAATGAAAACGTCGATAAATTAAATCAATTATTTAATATTGGTAGAACTGTCACGACAGCAAGAGAATTACAGTTTAAAGATTTTGTCAGCCCCTTAATGTTATCAGATATCGATAGTATAATCAACCTTGAGATTCAAAGGGTGGAAATCAATGATATTTTCAAAAGACAAACAATTGACCCAAATGATCCTGAATTAGAATGGAGAACTAAGGAAAATAGCAGTAATACTGAATTTGAATCTATTCTTAAAGTTAATTTAGATTTTAATCAAAATGTCAGTGAAACGATCATTCCAAATTTCGAGACATGCCTATGTTGTAGATTTTATTGTATTAGGGTTCATGTCAAATTTGATAATCATATTGGATCCACGCATATTGATATCCCAGTTAATGTAAAAAAATTTAATCTCTAGAATTTTAAAAAAGGAGGGAGAGACAGACAGAACTATTTAATATTTAACATTTGATTTTTTAATTAGTTAACTATACAAGAAGGAACAAAGAAAAAGAATGAAACCGTATATACATATGTAGAAGAAGAATAAATAGAATAAAATTGGAGTATATTTCTTGCACATTCCCCGTTTTTTTTATGCATATTGCGCAACTTTTTCATGCTTTGATACCCCAATGGATAGCACAAATACCGAAAGATAAACTTTCATAACCAACAGATTGGAATCCAGCCTTTTCAATCATTGATTTAAATTCTTCTTGATTAGGAAACCTTTCAATAGATTCCACTAGATATTGATAAGAATCATAATCATTGGCTACGATGGACCCAAAGACTGGCAACATTTTGGCCCATTGTTGATACACGAGATCAACCAGCTGATTCTCGATCTGGGAGAACTCTAAGCAATAAAAAATTCCGCCTGGTTTCAAAACTCTATAAGCTGTGTTCAGACCTGCTTGAATATCAGTAAAATTTCTTATACCGAAGGAAACGGTGTATATATCCTTTGAGTTGTCTTCAATTTTATCTAAAATTTCTGCATTTTGGATCAAATACCTGACTCTTGGATCCTTGTAATACCTACCCATATTCAAAGCTCTCTTCTCACCTTCCTTTAACATCTCAGGATTGATGTCGACAACATCCATAGTGGAGACAGTGTCACCATGTTTTGATTTAGCATAGTCCAGGATACCGAATGCGATATCACCAGACCCACCAGCAACATCGATAAAATTCAATGGTTCCAAAGAGTTTGGTCTTTTACCAGGATCCAGTTTGTTGATGAAATGGTCCTTCCATAATCTATGGATCCCTAAGGACATAACATCGTTCATCAGATCGTATTTGGATGCTACTGAAGAGAAAACGTTGCCGACCAGTTTACTTTTCATTTTTGTAGGAACGACTTTGGACCCAAAATAGGTTGTATCATTATTAAGGGAGGTAGATTTATTTACATTGTTTAATAATTTGGATGTATTTGTTAATGTCCTGTAAAGGGTTCTTGCGGTAGTTGGGGACTTAACCATTTTTTTGTTACTTGATATATACTTAGTGTTACTACTATAGATACTAATACTACTAATAGTCAAAAGAAAATACTATACACACACATGTACACGCACACATATACATATATGCATATATATGTATAATTAAGTTATTATATTTGCAAATTCTTCTATCTTAGTAGATAGCATTACTAAATTTTCAGATAGTCCTTTTATTTATTTTCACCATAATAAAAACAAAAACAAAAACGAAAACAATAAGAATAAGAATAAGAATAAGACGATCCCTCCATCTCTTGAGAAACAATCAAACAACCTCTCAAACAACACACAGACACACACAAATACATATATATATATGAATGTGTATGTACGTGTATCCTACTATGACTGTTTCTAACGATATGAAATGAGATCATCAACAATATATAACAGGGTACAATTCAAACTTAAATAAAACATCATCTTCCTTTTTCTTTCTTTTTTTATAAGTTATGAATATCTAACCATATAATCTTGTAATCAGAACCATGATGAATCGTAACTTTTATGGTCAAAGGACTGGAAGCGAAAGAAACTGATACTAGTCTGACGTGATTTCTCTTGTAAATAACAATAATGATAACACTAATGTATATTGAATCTGCGGAAACTGCCATATAACGTTGCGGAATGTGCGGCATTGCAGCGGCTTTTTTGTTTCTTTTTCTTTTCTTTTTTTTTCCAGTGGAGCGGCAGAGATCGCCAAAAACAACAAAAAAAAAAATGGCAAACTTTCGTGATAGTTGAAAAACCCATTCTTCTCCATTATCTCCCCAGTATATCCAGGACAAAGTTTCCTGTATGGAGTGAAAAGTAATACAGACTCGAGCAGCTTAAAGACACCACGAAAGCACACATCCATATACACACATTATATTCGAACAGATGTATATGTAGGAAGATCCACTGGTGATTTGATTTGTACTTCTAGGAAACCAAATCAAACAAACTAAACAGATCAAGCATTACTTCACACATACACACATATACACATTTTCTTTCTTCTCTTCTCTTTCCTTTTCTCTTCTTTTGTTATAGATTATAGAATATTCCACTCCTCTTTTCCTTTTATATTTATCATATTATAGACCTATATATATATTCAGTTCTATCCACATCCATTTCTTCCCATTTTATCTTCTATCTTTTCTCATTATTATTATTATTATTTAGTTACATTCCATTCAACAAACATTCCTACACACGCATACACACAGGTATATATATATATATATATATATGATTCAACTATGTCAAGCCAATTATTAAGAAACAGAAATAGTGAACCGATTAAAAGATCAATCATATCAAATATCAAAGACAAAAGAAAATCAGATGTCTTAATAGCTGCAAAATCTTTAGATCACGAGGTCCAAAATGTTAAAAATTTGAAAAGATTGTCTATTGGATCAATGGATCTTTTAATTGATCCAGAATTAGAATTCACTATCAATAACAATAAATATGATATTAATAATGATACCATCATCGCTACTACAACTACTACAGCTGCTACAACTGCCACTGCCACTACTGCTAATTGTTTAGAGTTTGAAAGTGATGAAGATAATAGTATTGAGATCACCAGAACTGAATATCTTCATCATGATAATTCATCTTCATCTTTAGTGTTGAACAATAATCTCACCAATAATGATAGCCATTCCATATCGGTTGATTCAGATAAAAATCTCAATAGTCAATCAGCAAAAGATAATAAAATTATATCTAATAGAAGGTTGAGTGGAGTCAGGTCCTTGAAAAGGGGCTCAAACAATATTTATAGAAACACAAGGAAACCTTCGTCTCAATTCCAAACACAGGACAATAATCTCACAATCACCAACAACAATAAAGAATCTTCTGCTTCAATTGCCACTGCAAACCAACACATCAAGAACAATTTGTTATGGGTTCCCGCTAGTCAACATCCACATGTTAAGCCACAAAATTATTTAGAATTGGTCCAAGATACTTTGCAGAATATTAGTTTGGATTCTGATATCGTGCAAACAGTCGACTCGCCGGATAATTTAGAAAATGTTAAGGATGATGATAAACAGGTACATCAAGGTACATTGGATGCCGATATAAATAAATCTCTAAGGAGACACAGTTCTATAGTTAAGAGACCCTCAATACTAAGAAGATCTTACAATGGTTACGAAAATGATAATAAAGAAGATGTATCAACTTCCAACAATAATAATAATGATAATAATGATAACAATGATAATGCTGATAATAATAATATAAATCACAATACAAACAGGGACTCAACCATAAATTTTGAAAATAAAAGATCTGTCTCATTGAAAGATATAACTGAAGAATTGACTAGGATTTCATACAGTGTAGGATTAACTAATAATGATGCAATCACATTGGCCAGGACCCTAAGCATGACAGGATCATACACAAATCCTGATCTATCCGATGACTCAGATAGCCTTCAAGATCTTCGCAGTAGCCTATCAGGCACAAATAATGAAAATGAATTCGCCTCAAATATGTTAATGAAAAATGGTATTACAATCCCAAATAGATCTTCCTTAAGAAGAAGTAAATTCAATACTTATAAAATAAAAGGAGCAACTCCCCCAGGTATGGCAGATAAATCATCTGCTTTGAAATATAACTTGTCAGGTGAACTATTAGATAGGAGGAAACAATTGCCATTTTTATATTCAAACAAAAAAAGTAACACTAATTATACCCACAACAACAATGACAACGACACTAACCGTAGCATAGGTGAACAACACCAATACTCTAATATTACAGAATCTCCAGGTTCAATAAGTGATCTATATGATCATTACAGACATTCTAGCAGTGATTGGGATGTATCTGATACCACATCTCAATTACATGATGGGGAATCTCATGAATCACATACTTCTCAAGATACTAGTCTCAACTCACAAGAAACATCAAATGATAGCGTATTGTATAGACCTTCCCAGGGACAACAATTTATATCTGAAAGATTTACTGATAACACAAAGGAACAAATAGAAAATGAAAGACCGTGGTCATGGATCGATACAGAATCTAGCTCGGATAATCTACAAAATTTTATTAAAGATAGAGAATCGATAGAAATAGAGGGTGACAAGCTAGACAATGATAATCATCCTGATTTTATTAATTTGAAGGTTGTCACCAAAAAGAAATCTTCTGAAAAGATTAATCATTCAAAAAATCGCCATTTGCCAATATTTAACTTAAATTTATACTCTGAAAGAAAAGAGGAAACCAGTAATATAACATCGAATGATAAAACAAACACGTCCAAACAAAAAAATATATGTGATTCTAATAATCATAGTATCAGTGACCTAATTGACTCCAGTGAATCACTACAAAATGACACGACAGTAAATACCATCACCACCAACAGCAACAATAATATATATCCAAACAAAAATGATAATATAAAAAAATCATTATTAAATAATAACAAGGATGAAATTCCAGAAACAAGAAAGGAAACATTAGAAGAGAAATTTGTAAAATTATTTAAGAGAAGACATCACAGTAATAAAACCACAGGATCCTCGAGTATCAAAGGGTTCTCCAGTAGATCACAGACTCAAGAAGAACTTAGAAAAAAAATATCTAAATTTAGATCGAGGAATAAAAGAGATCATGTTAATAACTCGTCTACAAACAAGAATAATCCTACTAATGACAATAATATTAATACGATCACTATTGAACAGACTAATCGTGAGATAAATACGAACTTTTCAGTAGATGATCCAATTCATAGACAAATAACTGTATCTGAACAACCAAAAATCAATGTCACTTTGCAAAGCCTGTCTTATGATGGAAAAAGAGCAAATAGAGAAAAAGAAAAAGGGGAAAGGGGACTAAAAATTAAAGAAGGAATAGAAGAAGAAGAAGAAAAAGAAAAAGAGGAAGATATAACTACATTACCTGCTCTTCAACCTGCTGTCAGTGTTACCAGTTCTAAACAGACAAACTCCTCACCAACATCCTTGCAACTGGAAAATAACACCACCACTCTTACAACCATCACAGACAATAATGGTACGCATGTTGTAGAGACTGTTTGTGAATTAGATGGTGATGAATCTCAAGAATTGAGTAATTCGGAATTACATATCCAAGAAAACAACATCACCACATATGTAGATAATAATAACAACCTATTAAAGAATGACGCTCATAATAATAATAGTAGCAATGAATCATCTGCAGATTCTATAGAGAATGGAGCTCCAGGTGTATTACCACCACGTAAGTTGACCTTTGCGGATGTTAAAAGACCTGAGAGACCTAATGCACCAATCCAATTCACAGATAGTGCTTTTGGGTTTCCATTACCCATGCTGACTGTGTCCACGGTGATTATGTTTGACCATAGGCTTGGGATCAATGTGGAAAGAGCCATTTATAGATTAAGTCATTTGAAGTTAAGTGATCCAAAGAGAGAGTTAAGACAACAAGTATTGTTGAGTAATTTTATGTATGCATATTTGAATTTGGTTAATCATACATTATACATGGAACAGGCTAATGCAAACAGTATTGGGAATATGCCGGGTGATAAATCACAAATGAATACATATGGAGAACATATAAATCAACAAAGAATAGTGGGGTCCATTGATGAAAAATCAGGCATTGAGGCAAACACAAATGCAAGTACAGGTGCATATGGAAATTCATATACTACAGAACATAACGAATCCAATGAAAGTATTATAATACCTGATATTTCCTAACTATAGCAGCAATAAAATAAAAAAAAAAAAACAAGGAAAAAGGAAAAAAAAAGATCTTTTTTTTATTTTTATATGTAATACATATTTATACATATATATAATTTGCATTAATTAAAAGCATGTTTGTTCATTATTGAAAATGCCCATTAACAATTATTTTTCGACTATATTACTTTATGTTGTCTCTATGTATTCTTTTCTCATAAGTTTATTTATTTATTTTTTAAAGAAAAAGACAAACAGTTATTTGTTGATGCAGATTTAGAAATTCCGGAAAAGAGGAATTAACGACAACTCGATTTATTTTTTAAAAAGAAATAAAAAAGAAAAGTGAAAGAGTAAGAAAAAAAGAAAAAAAAAAATAAAAATTTTTTTTATAGAGATATGCAAATATATATAGACACATATACATATGTATATTTATATATATATATATATATATATATACATGAATAATTCAGCCAAAAAGAAAAAAAATTGTTGTGTGCGTAGAATGTGTAAGTAGTGTACACAGATCCGATCTAAGATATATAGAGAGTAAGAAAGATGTCTAGTTCAGATGGTAATTATCGTATGCTTATACTTTTAGAAGAAAGACTCGATGACGGTGAAGTAGCAAATGAAAGTCAAAATATGAAAAACGAGGGTAAAGAAACAACAGTTAGAAAAACGAGTCATGAGTATTTAGACGAAATAAATCTGCCATTTACTCTGGATGAATTAGATATATTGAACGAATGGTTTGACAAATTTGATGAGGAAATATGTATACCTAACGAAGGACATATAAAATACGAAATAAGCAGTGATGGATTAATTATTTTGATGTTGGATAAAGAGATTGAAAATGTTTATCAAAGGATTCTAAAATTTGTTGAAAATCATCAAGCTTTATAAATATATTTTCTGAGACGGTATAACACAAAAAGGGAAGAAGAACTATGTACAAGGTAGGGGAACTACGAGTTACGACAGGAATACAAGGATTCAGTCCATTTGCATTACATCATTCTTAACTATATTCTAATTCTAGACTAAATATGAAAACTACAGGAGACTGCAACGTTTATAGACCGTAAATACAAGCACATGTAGAATATATACATATATATGTATATTTGCCATATTATAACTCAAGAATCAATGAAGTTCTATAATTTCCCATTTCCTATACTTTCCCCCAGTTCGATTCCCGTTGTCTTCCATGTGTGACAAATCTTTTGTGTGTTTATGTTTATTTTTATTTTTCGACCCTCAAATTCTGGGGTTCTCGACTCTTTAAAGTCTTGACTCAGTTTTGCTTTGTTTTATTTTGTTTTGTTTTTTTCCTCTTTGGTTTTCTTTAATCTGTAGAATAAAAAAACAAAGAAAGAAAAAAACAAAAAAAAAAAATTTTTCTTCCTCACTCTTTCTTCTTCTGTCAATTCAGTCCAACGTTTATGTTTTATGTTTTATGTTTTCTCTCGTTCCATCCCGTTGCTCCTTCCAAGTAATTAGTTTGATCACATTTATCCATCCACTCACTTTGTTCTACCAAACTCTCTCTACATTCTCTGTTGGATTCATTCAATAGAAGTGTGGACAAAATCAAAAAAAAAAAAAGCATCAACAACACAAAGTATAGCAACAACAAGAACAACAATTACAAGAATAATAGTAATGATCATAATCATACTCATAACCATAATAGTAATAATAATAATAATCTATAACATACATAGACTGTTCTCATGTTATTCCACTCTCTACTCAGTTGTTCTTTCTGTCTTAATTTCTTCTCTCAAGTTGCCCCAATTGATCTCAATGTCTGCTCTTCATGGTTCTCTTCTCTTCTTTTTTCTTTTTTCTTTTTTTTTCCTTTGATTTTTTTTCTCCCAGGCCATTTTGTTTTTTCTTTTCTTTTCTTTTCTTTTCTGTCCTCTTGCATCTTTCACTGACAACCATCTTTCCGAATTTTTCATCCTGTCTTCTCTAAAGCTTCTCTTTCTAAGGCCTCTCTTTCTTTTGCTCTCCTGATTTCCTTTTCACTAAAAGTGAGCTAATCTTTTCTCTTAGCTTGTATTATCTATCTATCGTTCGTAACGTCAGGAGAACAAAAATTGAACATTTTGTATTTGTATATCTTTTGTTCTTGTTTTCTTTTTTTTTTTTTTTTCCTCTTCCATTTTTCATTCTTTGATTCTATATATCAAAGTTTGACACTATACAATACTATTTTTCGTTTCTAGCTTGCATACATTTTTAACTTAATCTTTTTAAAGGAATAAAAGTAAAAAAAAAAAAAACGAAAAAACGAAAAAAAAGTTAGCTGTATTAATATTTATATACCCATCAACATTGTTGTTACCATCCATACCGTTGCTTCTTTGACGAAAAACACCGATCCATTATTATTACCACTCCTATTATTATTGTTATCACTATCATCATTCCTTCTTTTCAAAACTGTTACAGCATAGCATAGTATAGCATAGCATAGCATAGTATAACATAGTATAACATACATATCCATATACAACACACAAGTATACACACATACATATCTATCTATCTATCTACTTACTTAATTTTTTATCTATTTATTTAATTTTTTTGTTTTTTTTTTTTTTTTTAAAAAGAAATAAAAGAATAATAATAATAACAAGAACAATGCCAGTTATACTTGAAGATTACCAAAAAAACTTCTTAGAACTAGCCATAGAATGTCAAGCTTTGAGATTCGGCGAATTCACTCTGAAGTCAGGCAGAAAGTCACCATACTTCTTCAACCTGGGACTCTTCAACACAGGTAAGTTGTTGTCCAATTTAGCTACAGCCTACGCCATCGCCATCATCCAATCCGATATAAAATTCGATGTCATTTTTGGTCCCGCCTATAAGGGTATTCCATTGGCCTCCATTGTGTGTGTCAAATTGTCCGAGATCGGTGGTTCGAAATTCCAAGATATCCAGTACGCTTTCAACAGAAAGGAGGCTAAGGATCACGGCGAAGGTGGAAACATCGTTGGGGCATCCTTGGAAGGCAAGAGAATCTTGATTATCGATGACGTCATGACTGCCGGCACCGCTATCAACGAAGCATTTGAAATCATCAAGAAGGAAAAGGGACAGGTCGTTGGAAGTATCATTGCTTTGGATAGACAGGAAGTCGTGGACTTAGAATCCAAGGACCGTTTGAGCGCCACTGCTGCTGTTAGTCAAAGGTATAACATCCCAGTCTTAAATATCGTGTCATTATCTCATGTCATGAGCTATTTGGAGACTAGAATGGGTTCTGAAGAAAAAAGTAAAATCCAGGAATATCTTCAAGTTTACGGTGCTTGAATATAACCCCCCCCTCCTAAGAAAAAATAAATAAAAAAAAAAGAAAAAAAAAATTTTTTTCCATGGCACAAATATATACATCTCTCTTATCTATCCATCGATTCGTCAATCAATCAATGTATCAATCAATTAATCCATATATATATATATCTGCTTCTACTTCTACCTATATAGAAATATGTTATGTTAAAATGTAAATTGTTAACTATTTAGTTTTTTTCATTCATATGCATATTCGTATATGTATGTGTATTGAATAAGGATAACCAACTATACACCTATCTTACATTTTTTGTTTTTTTTTTTTTTTTTTAAAAAATTAGTGTTCAAATGCACACACACACACATATATATATGTATATATATAGATTTACAAAATCTACTTACTACCTTCTAATAACTTTATATTTATTCTTTGGCATCTTCATAACTCTTTCTGAATTAGATGAGGTAACTTGTGATGGAGGTGGCATCTCATATAATGTCTTTGTAGCAGGGTGTCCCATTAACAATGGACTGTGCAATGGAACAATGTCGTTCATCTTAAAACCCCTCACTTTTGGAATCTTTTGAATCTTAATATTATCATAATCTGGTCCATATGGAATCTCCCTTAATGATGCAAGTGTGGTTGGATTTTCTTGTAAGTACCTAGCAATGTCTTTGAATAATAGTCTTTTACCACCTTTCTTATAACGTGACTCCCCACCCCCAAGCGAATTCGGTAGAACTTTACCGTTTTCTTTCAGAAATACACGCACCCTACCTGGATTACCGAAGTCTTGTGGATGTGTTTTATCACTTTCAAAGATAGACACTAAACCCAAACTACGAACTGCATCAGATATGGTCTTAGCCAATGGATTCTCTACAGCTAAGTCTAATGGGACTCTTCTACCCTCTTTATGTGATCTATTCTTATCAAAATAACATGGATAAATTAGCTGGAATCTCTTAAC
>JAMAJF010000021.1:150033-170592 GCA_023629195.1 Kazachstania sp. Y4206 | reverse complement strand
ACTAAGTCTAATGGGACTCTTCTACCCTCTTTATGTGATCTATTCTTATCAAAATAACATGGATAAATTAGCTGGAATCTCTTAACTTGTCTTAAATCTTCCTTTGATATAGATGCAGATTCCTCAATTTTCCCCGTCACAGGATTAATAAATGTGACTTGTTCTTTGTCCCTGTTTCTTATTGCTTCTCTTCTTCTTTTCAATTCTGCTTCCTCTATATCTTGACTTCTAACCACTGTTGGTGTTATCTTTGGCGCAATTAGCGTCTTCAAAGAGGGATCAAACTCTGCAATATCCATCTCCAAATTATCAATGTCTTCATAGTCCTCAATTTCTTCTAGTGTTGGCATTTTTCTTCACGTTCAAATAATGCTTTTATATTATTACTCTTGCTGTTTTTCTCTTTTTTTTTTTTTTTTTTGTTAATATCCAAAAAAAAAAAATTGTTCTTATTTTATCCTTAACCTTCTGTCTGTTTCAACCTGGGCTTTAATGTTTAACTTTGAGCAAAAAGTGTTAAATTTTTGCTTCATTTGTCTTAATACGCCATTGCAACATCATGTTCATCTTTAATTCTTTGTTTTGTTCCACAATTTTTTTTTTCCTTTTACTTTTACTTTTACTTTTATTTTTTTTTTCCAACAACAACCCGGAGCGAAATTTCATATCTATAGTTTTTTTTCAAATTTACCCTAACAACCATTCAGAGTCTCTTTACCAAAAACATAACAATAGCTGTAGAAATTCTACTATTCTATACAAAATTATACATGCATTCTCCTTTCTCCTTCTCTTATTTACTAATGATTATATTATTGCACGTTAGAAAGCTAAGCAATATTGTCAAAACACTATATAGACAAAAAATATGACATATATCTATAATTAAAACGATCTAAGCCACAATGTAAAATAATGATTAAATTATACATTTACTTAAAATCCATTTTATAGTTATCCATATCTATATCTGTACGACAGAATTCCAGAAGTAGAATGAATTTAAGTACTAATCCTTACTTTTTTCTTTGTATCCTTGTATTTTTCTTAATACTGCTACTACCTACTACTACTATTGTTAATGAACTTAATGCTCAGCTGTGTTTTTGAAAAATACGTCATCTAATATAATATCAATGACTTCTAATAATAAAGATGCGTTTAAACAACGTACCTGCACCAAATCATGTACCCTAGATGCAGCATCCCGTGCATGTCTACGACCAACAACTTTACCACACACTTCAGTAAATAACATACTTAACAATAATCTGGAGTCCTTTCTTGTTTGCCTTCTTTCAGAGGTGGTTCTTTCGGCTTTCTCTTTCATTTTCTTTTTTCTTTCCATCAATCCTCCTTCCCCCCATAGTGATTGTTTAACAACGATCAAATACTCATAAATATTCTCTGATGATTGTAACTTGACTATACTATCTTTGATATATTTTTCAATAGTACCTCCAAGTAATTGCTGTAATACTAGAATGATAGCTCCACCTCTCAACCATAATGAATTTGATTTATTTAAAGAAAATAAGGATATAAATAAATCACATACAGGTTTTAGTAAAGATACATTCGACGCAGTATCTTGTTGAATTAATCTTACACCATTGTTAATTTCATTTTCTCCTATTTGATCATCTATTTTGTTATCTGTACCGTTAATTAATAATGATCCACTTGTAATATTACTATTGTCATCACTCAATTGTGATGATGTTTCTGATAATGGACTATTCTCCAAATAATTGAATTTATTGTCAATATATAATTGATCATGTTTATCACTAATACCGTTATTATTGAATCGAGTTGAATTCTTCAATGTATGGATATGAAAACCAAGAGACTCAGTTAAAAATCTTCGAAACACATCATCCTGACATATTTCAGGATAATCTAATAAATTATTTAAATATAATTCAAACCTAGCACGCCTATCCTCGTAAACTTCCTTCAAGGATAATTGAAAGCCCCATTTCATATTCCTTTTTGGTGGAAATAATTTTCCAATAGACTCCTGAGATAGAATTGTAGAATATCTTTGTTTCAAATATTTATGCAAGGTATAAAATTCACTATAGCGCCTGAGTATCTCCCAAGAAGTGACTTGTTCTTTATAAACATGATCAACATTGATAACATAAAAAACAACATTTCGTATACTACTAGTCTGTGAATTTTCATAATAACAATTAATATGAATTGTAGTGTTTTTATATAGACTATTGGCATTTTCTTGGATTGATAGTTGTTGCATTAAAAGTTCCTTCTTTTCAAGGTCCCGAAGCAATGACCTCTGTGATTTATCTAATAATTTCAACTGTTTTTTATTATCCATTAGATCAGCTTTTAATATAAGGTGCTTTAACAGATCTAATTCCTTTTTAATTTCCTCAATATCTAAACTTAATTGGAACATTTCGTTTTTTAAAGTGGAAAAATTATAACAATTATCATTCATTGTATCACTAATATATCTTGATGCCATTGAATCTGTAGATTTATTTAAGGATTCATTATATTCTTGATATGGTCTACTTTTTATTCCAAAATTAAGCATATGTTGATTAGCTAAAATTGTATTGGTCATATTAGGTGGTGCCATATTAGAAGCCGAACCAGGCTGCTTATCCTCTACAAAATCTTTTAACGAGTCACTATTTTTTATATCAAAGTTATCACTATCACTGATAATTTCTTCAAGTTCTTCAGTAAGATTTGGGTCTGAAAACATCATCACAGTATTTGTGGAACAATCAATAACTGAATTGTGTTTACTTTTCTTCAATAGAGATTCTGGTTTAAAAGAAAAATACACCGAGTACACTTGTGTTGAAGTGAATTCTGGAGAAGTTATCATTTTCATCATGATATTCGATTTTTTAAATAAAACAAAATATTTTTCAGATAGTATTTTCTGTGCTTGTTCTTGCAGGAGAAAAAGACTCTTTCTTGCTAAGGGGAACACCTCACTTTTTTGCAATTGTTCATTTTCCATGAATAATTCAATGTTTTTAACTAATCCTTTATCCAGTGCCAACATTACTTCAAAATTACTATCTAAAAAAAATTGGGTTTTTATATTATATAAATGAGATAATTCAGCTTTGGAAAATTTAACTATGATCTCTTGTGAGTCAATTTCTTCCAATGGAATTTTAAGTGAATTAACTGATATCCAAAAATCTAAATATATTACAGCAATTTTGTAATTATTCGTGTATAAATACCTTCTGAAGAAAGATATGCATGTTTTGTCAGTGAGAAAAACACTGTCAAGTGTTATGTCTGATATAAAATCTTCGAGTTCCTTCAAAATATCTTTATCTAATTCTCTATGAGAGGGAATCGACATTTTTGGTTCGATATATTTTAGTTTTGTGTCCAACATATTCAATGAAATCAGAATTCTTTTTTTCAAAGTCACTTCTTCTCTAGATGTTTTTCTTTCTGCATCCGAGGGGGAATCCCTGTTCTCTAATCTTAAAAGTTTAATAGCTAATGCAAATTTAGTACTACGTAGATCACTGTATGTATGTAATAGATTAAGTTGTTTTAGAAATGCTTCAAATTCTTTAGTTGTAGTACCAAAATCCAAATCCAAATCAATTGAACAATCATTTATTCTGGAGACATCTTCGTAATCATTTAACTTTTGTGGTTCTTTAATTCCTTTCATTAATATTCTTCTTACTTTATGAATTTGGTTTCTTTCTCTTAAGACTTTCTTCGATAAATTAACAAATGCTAAGTTCCAGTCATCAGGATCACTAAATTTCATAACTAATGGTGTAAATATATTAGCAGTTAAAATCTCTCTCATCAGGATAGAAACAAAAGGTGATTCTAATTCTTCTGGAGATACTAAATAAGGAAGCAATTGTAAAATGATTTTTTTTAAATGAATTGCAACCCCTCTTTCCAAACTATCTGGATTTTCGTCAATTGCAAAATGTAATGTTTTAAATTTCTTATACTCTTCAATAAGATTTGACTCTGATATTGACAATTTTGTATGATTTTTGTTAACCAGTCTTTCAATTATGTTTCTTTTGGCTTTAATAAAAGAATTAAAATGCAATGTTAATAAAGGTATCAATTTTAACAATATCAATGTAACAAAATTGCAATCTTTTAATTTACGAGTAGCATTATCTACTGCTTTTAAAAGTATCTTGTTCAATTCTTTAGGGAACCTTGAATCAGGTGTTTGGTCAATTCTTTCAAACCATACCATCACATAATCTCTAATAATAAGATATATAATCTCTCGTAATTCATTTGAAATTTCTGAATTATTATCAAATATATACTCTGATTTATCTGAATCAACAATGATCCCTTTAGGGTATTGATTTATATCTAAAAGCTTAGGTAAACATAGTTTTCCATCTTCAAACGTGATACATATTATCTGATAACTAACATACCCACACACTAATAAGAAACTAGTCTTCAACAAAGCAAATATTCCCTTACAAATAGTGATATATATTAATAATATAGATATCCCATAAAGTAATTTAGTCTTTTTGGTCATATCATTACATTCAATTAATTTTGATTTTTTGGCTACATAAAATTCTTAAATCTAAAATACCTACATATATCTGAAATGGATGTTAATAAATCCAAGATACCCTTCAGAGATTTAATAATACGCTAAGCTAGCCTACACATATAATAGATAACAAAAAGATCCAAATCTGATAGGGTTTGTACCATATGTGCTTTGTCATACAGCATATCAAATCAGAATTAACATATCTTCATTTTTTTTACCAGTATAATTTCTTAACATCTTTTTTCTACCGGTTCGAAGAAATATTAAACGAGACAGAATATTACAAATATACGAGATGTTTTAAGTATACTAACCTAAAGCAAACATCAAAAAAATATGTCTAAATTCATTAGAATTCAAGTTAAATTAGCTTACACAAAGGTCCAACATTTCTATTTACATAATCTATACGTTTCTCTTACTTTTACGAAATTATATACCTCACTTCAAATAGAGGTTATTGAATTATAGATCTGTTACCAGGGCTTGTTGAAGTTCCTTTATATCATTGTTGATCTCATTAACCAATTGTTCACGAAGTAAAGGATTGTTTAATTTTTCATCTTCTTCAATTGTCATTGCTACTATCCTTGAATTGAGGTATTTAGGATGAGTTAAAAGATTACCCAACGTATCATATAAATCAGATCTTTCGTCTTCTTCATCCAACCCATAAATTAGTCCAAGTGAATCATCCTCAGTTTGCTTAGTAACATCATAATTGTTTCTCAGATATTCTTGGTAATTTAATGCATCTAACATCTTTTGAAGCATGATCAATTGTGAAGTTTCTCTAACCAATGCTGTGGATATTGCCAACTTGCTATTAGTCCAACTTGCAATCGAACATTGTACTTGTTTATCAAAATATTTTAAGAAAACACATGTTTCAGCAAGGACAGATTTTCCAAATAGACTTAGTAAAAGTAATATTATTGATAATAGTCCATTGCTCCAAATGTCATGTAATACTAAATTATATTCTGGTCTAATATTACCCTTTTGTATTATTACGGAGAGTGGACTTTCCAAAAGAGTAACAAATAGACCATTACAAATAAATTGGTCTGCAATTTCAGGAATTGTGCATAATTCAGATATTACATTTAATGCCAGGCTACCTGACACATTTTGAAAATTATTATGTAATAAATGAGCATTCGAATATAGGTTCAATATAACTTGTATTGTACCACTTTCACACAAAGACGAAGCTAAAATTTTATTAAAATTTTCAAAAGGATTGAATGATCTAATTACGATGAATAACCGCATTAACAGTGATATGTCCTGAACCCTTTCTTCAATCATAAACATAGCCATCTCTTTTTGAGATTTTAATGAATTGGATATATCTGCTAACATTTTATGCAAAATTAAATAGATACCTTTAGAAAAGGCTAATTCAAAAAATTCCAGTAACTGATCTGATGCCAACTCCAGAAATTTTGCAGAATCTTTAACTAAACTCAAAACAATCAAAACGCAACGAATAACTGTTCGATATTCGTTTTTCCTTAGACATGTCATGATTTTTTCAAAATAATTAACCTCACTTGATTTAAATGTAGTAATTAATAATTTAAGCATTTCAAATAATTTCTCTACGGAGATGTCACTTCCTGACTTTTGGCAGAAATACAAAATATAAAACACTAATTCAACCCTCTCATGATATAATTGAGAATAAACGTCTTTACTAGATGTTATTTGACTATTCATTTCTAAGAAATGGATAATAATATCAATAAAATGAGCATTGGGAGCACCATTAATTTTAATATAAGATGTAATAAATGCACCCCAAGACTTAGCTGCAGAAATTTTATAATGATTGTATTGAATATTGGATGCTACCAATTTAACTTTGTGAAGGAAGCCTGACTCCTTTATGGAACCATACCAACTTGCATCATCCTTAAACCACTTATTCATTAATTCCAGGTTAAAAACACAATTCTCAACTCCACCAATAGACGATGAAAACTGAGTCATCCTAAACTTATTCAATGTGTAGGATGGATATGTGGAATTAAATTCATTGACATAGTTTTTCTGAATGTCATTATTATCCCCTGCATTGTCGAAATATGGTTTAATTTTGGTAAATAAGTTTTTATCATCCAATAATTTATAGACCGCAGAAGTTTTCTGAGGACAAATGTAAAGATATAATGCAAAAATTTCAATAATTTTTGAAACTGCTCTGTACTGTTCAGTAACAAATTGTATATCATCTTGATCTATATCATTAAGATTTTTTGGGACAAATAAATTGAATTTATTCAACAGTACATCAAGAAATTTTGAATCATTTGTTAAATTTTTAGAATGTATCCAGGAATTCAATGCATATGAAATACAATCCAATAAAGCACATGATACACTTTCTGGATATTCATTTATGTTCATAATATTACTCTTTAATATATTGATAATAGATTTGTCAGAATTTATATTTATGATATTATCACTATTTGTATCTTTCTCATTATGACATGCCCTTGTTATAATATCACCGGTTAAAAATAAGACAGTTAACCCATCTTGCTTACTTTGCAATAAAGCCCCAATGAAATTGTAAATATCTTTCAACAAATTAAAGTCATTTATAGATGATTTCAAATCATTCGATACACTTTGGAACATATCTCTTGCTGCATTTTCTCCTAAATATGAAAGTAAAAATGGGTAGCTATCACTCCACGATATGCTAACCAAAGTAATAAATAATTTAATAACGGAATTCTTTAATAAAATATTATTAATATAACGTTGAACTAATATCGAAATTGAATCAAATATATTATGTTCAAGAACACTTGGCGGTAGTTTCAAAAAACTCCTAATAAATACCAGTAAATTTGTGAATTTAAAAGCTGAAATTATTAGATCCTCATAGTTTTCATCAAAAGTATTGTTCCCATAAACAGAATATTCTAAATCTGTGTATAAAATTAAAATAGATAATAAAGTTTTCGTAGTATAAGAATCAGTGCTTTGATTTTCAAGGAAAAATGCCACTATTGTTTCACTTGCCTGAGAAAGAGTCCTTGTGATTTTCTCCTTGGTATTACAAGTTGGGTCAATACCATAAACATTGTATAGGACCTTGCTGAAAAAATTAATCAAATTTAGACACAATTTAAATTTATCATTCAGATTATTAAATTCCCAAAATTGACAGTTTTCGAAAACATGTATAAAATGGACAGTAAATTTTTGTAAAAGTTCTTTCTTTGTTCTTTCTGATGTCGTACTGTCCATGGTAAATGTGTGTTCAACTAATAAATTAATTAATACAGATAATTGAATTGTAAAGTCAAACTTACCATTCGGAAGTTCTAAAGTACCCAGAATTGTGCTTATTAATCCCGTTTTACCATATTTCTCCAACAGAGTAGAACGAATCAAATATGACCATACCAAATTTGGATAATATCCTGTCAACAAATTAGTAAATTTAGAACACTCAACCAAAACATTATAGTCTCTTTTGTTTAATGCAATCTCATAAATTTTAAAGATAACGGATATAACATCTTCATTATCCAATGTAATCTGACTGGACATACTAGATAATATCTCTTGACTGCGGTCATACTCGATCACACTAGAATCTACGATAGTGGAAATTAATTTGATAATTGCTATCATTAATTCTTTGGTAACACTATCCAAATTAGTACCATTATTGAAATATAAGGTTGATATATTTTGTAAAATACGGCCTAATAAGGACCATCCACTATATTTGATAGAATAAATGATTAAATCTAAGTCGATATTACCATCTTCTATAGCAATACTACCAGACTTTTTTTGGCTAATATTGTTCTCTTTACCAATCAATGAAGTATCATTTGTTGCTGCAGTTCTGCCATTTGATGATAATTGTACCAATTGACCTTTAGTATCTTTTGGTATGGGCATCATTACATTTTCTTCCAGTTCAAAAGGTGGTTTAACAAACGTTTCTCTCTTCATAATAATCAAATCTGATATATTGGAAGACGCAGAATCGTGCAAAGATACAATGGTACCATTGTTACCTTGCTGATTATGTGATATATCTCCAATCATATCAACGCTGTTTTCGTCCAGTAGATCATAATCAATATCATTCAGCTTAGCCTTTGTTGCATACGTAGTTAACATTTTTAACTCAAAATTAGCAAATTCAGGTAATGCAGTAACCATATTAATGAAGGGTATTAAGCCATCTTCTACTAGAGGTAATTCAGCTCTTAAAAGAGTAAACTTTCTGGTAAAAGTGTCACTTGATAAAAATTCTTCAATAAAATGTGATGGCATATATAATAAAACAGTCTGGATCATTTTTGTTGTTTCAATATTCAATGGGATAAAATTCATTAAAAATGAGATAAATGAAGTCATGATGATTGGATACGTTAAATCGGCTTTTAAAGATGTAGTGATGTTTGTAATCTCTTCAAAAACGTTTAAATTTTCCGCTCTTTGAGCAAAGAAATTAAACATGACATTTAAGGGCACATTTGGATACTCTTTGTTATAGTCAGAAAGAAATATTTTGTCTTCTGATGAGATCATGTTGTCATTTTCATCCAAAGTCTCTAATACCACCGATTTATAAAAAAGAATACATGCCCAAGAATAAGAAATTAGTGAATTTGCGGGTAAATTTTTATCAATAATATTTTGTAATTGGATAAATTTTTTAGGATCATTAAAAAATGAAGAATTTTCGATATTAAAAGAATGATATGACGTATCAAAACCTAGAAATAGTAAAGAATTGACATTGATGAGTGAAATTAATTGCAACAGTACGGAATAAGGTATATCTGGTAAGATTGAGATTAAATCAAACTGACAAAATTGAGACCATGAATCTATATTATTAAACCAATTCAATATAGTATCGAAATTTAGGATTTCATTAGCATTTAAAATTAAATCGGTTATCAATTTTAAAAGCTTAGAGAGATAGACCAAATCATTCATATTTTTCAAATGAACCAAATCCAAGAATGAGTCCGATTCACTAGAAGAAATTCGGGAATTCTGATTAACTTTTTTAGAAGTCATCAATACCGATTGAATTGAATCGATTAGGTTGTTAAGCAGTTTTAGTCTAGTATTAGAGTTCTCTAGAATCCATTTATTCCAATCTGGATTTAAATCAGGTGTATCGATCAGAATAGCGATAATATCAACAGTTGCTATTCTTTCATTCAGCACAGTTTGCAAACTCGGTTCAGCAAAAGATAAAACTTTACATATATAATTATAATTCAAAGAAAGGCGTTTAGACCATTGCAAAGCCAGTTTATGTTGATCTTCAGTAATTGTATAGGTGGTACCATCAATAAGTAGATCTGGATTAAATTTTATGTCAGTTGTGCTATTTGTATCCCATTTTAGTAGATCACAGATCGATTCTTTATCTTTAAATAATTGGTTATTGATTTGTTTTAAAGTGTCCTGATACAACAATTTATCTTTACTTTTATCATCAAGTTGAATATAATTTTGTAAAAAATGATTAATTTTATCAAATAAAAAGTTCCCACCAAGATGTGAACTCATTGTTTTTTGTGATGTCTTCTTCAAGTACCTATAGAAGAATCTCTGTTCTATTTTATATCTCTGTGTAAGGAAAAACTTTTGTTTCCTTCGGTATAAATGATAAACTTCCTTTCAATTTTGTGTATTAAATGGGGCTAGATAATATAAAGATACACTTGCAACAAATAGTTTACTAATTACTCCAAAATTGCAAAACCAAACCTCTTCTATCGAGCATCAGACAAGTTGCTTTCGAAAACTCAAATTTTTTATTTTGATATTTTGATATTTTGGTATTTGTGTTCTCTGCACTCGAGAAAAAAAAAAAAAAAAGAAAAAAAAAAAACTAACAACATACATCACCCAACAGTAAAGGTATGGGTGTTGTGTTTTTATAGACAGGATTCCACCAAGAAACTTATCAGTAACAGAAGAGTTACCAAAGTCCAGCAACATCTGTTTATCACGTGTATGCATACCAACAGGTATATATGATCTAATGAGAATTATCCTATTTTTGTAATAGCAAGAAGAATGAAATGTATATAGATGGGACCCCACCCTATATATGACTATAATTATTCTGTGAAATACGTCTCTCACAATATAATCAATCAATAAGGGACAATTGATGGAAAATAGGAGAAGAACAAGGACATGATTTCTTATTCTTACCCCCTCCCAACACTATACTGATGCTTTGCTATCAGCACAACTACGGCCCCAATAGATATAATATTCTCCATGGAGAAGAAATGAGTCCATCGGGAATTTGACATGTGTGCTAGTTTTCTGATACTGTGTATGTGCATTATTATTTCCTAAGCCGTCGCCTGACGACTTGGTCCTCTTTCAACCGAACAAGAAAGAAGAATACAAAATTAAAGAAAGAGAAAAGAAAAAAGGAAGGTAGTGTGGAAGCAAACCATTTGAGAACATATCAGCATCAACGCACCGACGGAAGACGATATGACATATGCAAAAAACATTCAGGCATGCATCTACCCGAGTATGTATACACGCACACATATGTGTATATATATACATATATATATATATGTACGTATGTATGTTTGTACACGTGTCCACACATAACACGTGGGCGAGATGAACCAACTGCGTGTGAGCATCCGAGAAGAAAGTTCCCAGTGTGAGAAAACAAACCGCACAAGCGAAGAGAGCAAAAAACCCAACAGGCGGGAGAGGGATTTCGGGAAACGCAAGAGAAAGCCAGACCAGATTTTTTGTCCCATATATATAGGCGTCACTGCACATCGTTTTATGTGACACGCACACACCGCCCGTTTGCTCACCCGCAGCATTCATAATAGAATTTCTGGTAGAAAAGAGAAAGCAAAGAGGGTAACCCTGGGAAGTTTGATTAGGGCTTGAAAAAAATATTTTAGATGTTTCTTTCTTTTCTTTTCTTTTCATTTTTTTTTTTTGTTGGATTGTTCTGATAGAATCTGCTATCCTTTGAATAATAGAAAGCTCGACTAACAGTGTAATAAATATTGGAAAAAAAAAATAATTAGGAGCTACCAATTAAGCCTTTCGGATGCTGGAACACTTCCCTATCACAAATATGTTCATCTTAACTGTACTGCCTTGTGGATTGTAGGGTATTACCAGGAAGATAAATTATTAAAAAGGATGGAGGCATCTAATTTGCAAATATACTGGCATGAATCCCAGCCTGTTTACAGTCTATGTTTCCCACCATCATCTAAATATGATTCGCAATTACCTAAATTGTTTACTTCTGGAGGTGACAACAAGGTTAGAATTTGGAATTTAAATACAATAAAGAGTACTGCAAATGAGTCATGTTTTAAGATCGACACTATTGACTTCTTGACCTCTTTACAGCAACATGAACAAGCCATCAATGTCATTAGATTCAATTCAAGGGGCGATATCTTAGCTTCCGCCGGTGATGATGGACAAATCCTCTTATGGAAAAGAAATTTAGACGGACAGTCAACTAGAGAGACTCCATTCGGATTTACCACTGACGAAGAAAGTCAAAATGAAAATAATAATAAAGATAAGAATAAAGATAAAGATAACCACAGCAACAATAACAACAACCATGTTGACGGAAAGTCTATAAAGGAGGAGAATAAAGAATCCTGGTACGTTTGGAAACGCTTAAGATTTCATTCTCATGCTCCTGAGATTTATGATCTAGTTTGGTCTCCATGTGATAATTATATACTTTGTGGATGTATGGATAACTTTATTAGAGTATTCCAAATACATAATAACAGCAACAAAGACGACGATAATGATGATCCTAGATGTATTTTTTCTTTAAAAGAACATAACCATTATGTTCAAGGTGTCACATGGGATCCACAAAATAAATATATATTATCACAATCTACTGATAGATCCATCAATGTATATAAACTAATATTTGATCATGGAAATAAACAATTATTAGATATTCAATTGCAGAACAGGATAATCAAATTGGATAAATCTTATATGTTCCATAATGAGACGTTGCCTTCATTTTTCAGAAGATTGACTATGTCCCCATGTGGAAATTTAATTTTAGTACCAACTGGTATATCTAAGAATAATAATGATATAACTTCTTCTTTATCACCCACTACTAGTATTATCACCACCACCACCACTAACAACAACAACAACAACAACAACAACAACAACAACAACAACAACAATAATAATAATAATAATAATAATAATAATAATAATAATAATAATAATAATAATAATAGCACAGAGGGTACCAATTGTGTTTATATCTTTGCAAGATCAACTTTGAAAGATAATTTAAATAGGCCAATAATGAAAATTTCAAATTTGAAAAAACCTGCTTTAATAATATCTTTTAATCCAAATTTTTATAAAATAGAATCAACAACCATAAGTGAGTTTATTTCATTGCCGTATAAATTAATTTTTGCTATTGCCACATCAAATGAAATTCTTATATATGATACAATAAAGATCGAACCATTGGCTATAATAGGTAATTTACACTATACGCCAATAACCGATCTTACATGGTCACCAGATGGTAAATTTTTAATGATCTCTTCAACAGATGGGTTCTGTTCATACATATCCATAGATGATAACAATCTATTTGGTCAACGATTAAACAATGATGAAATTATGAAATTTAAAAATGTACCATCTGTTTCTGTATCAGATAATGTTACAATTGAAAATAAACCAAAACATGATATTATTAATATTCTACCAGTGAAAAAGAAAATTAAACCCAGTAATAAACAAACGAATCCAACGACATAATCCTCTCTACATTGGATGGCAAAATCGTGATTATATATATATATATGTATATATATACGTATGTATGTATAAAGAAATTCTATTATTTTATTCTATTTGAAGATAATATATAATTTCTATTATTTAGCAAATACAACCATGAAGCAAATCATCATACTACTAAATATTCAGGAATATACCTACTTACTTACCTATTTATTTATTTATTTATTTAATAGTTAGTTATATACTTATTAGTCGTTAATTCCATCATTCTTCTTTATTATTCTTTTTATCATCATCGTCTCCTTCATGTATTTGATCTTCTTCAGGAGGAAATGGGAATTCTTTCCCAGTTAAGAAATCGTCAACAGTGGCCTCAATAGACCCTGTATTTCTTAAGGAATACTCGATTTGTTTAACATCAAGAGTTGGTGCCAAGGTTTGAACAATCTCAATCATATCTACGGTGACTTCTCTTTTGACCCTTTTTACTACTGGGCTCTCCATTTGTTCCTGTATTAAAGTGTTACTATTATTATCATTAGAACTATGATCATTACTATTTTCTTCTTTTTTCACACCGTTGCTAGTATCTACCACACCATTTTTTTTTTCTTCGGAAATAACCTCTGTATTTTCCTGGTATCTGACACCTCTTATCAAAGGATTGTTAACAGCTTTATTAAGCTGTCTTTGATTTCTTGTCCATAGGAAAGTTAAAAACAAAAATACAAAAAACAGTAAAGTAGAATTATCCATGAGGTGAGCAAACGATTATATTAAGTTGTATATAAAGTATTTGTATCTAATTTTTTTTTTTGTTTTTTGCTTACAATAAAAGTATTGTTGAACAGCTAGCTAATTGGAAAACAAAGATGGCATGTCTATAATTCTATATTAATGATACTGTTGAACCAACAATACTGATTAAACTACTACATCCACACTGTCATTTCCACTCCATTGTTTTCTATCTTATGGTCCGGTTGATTTTAGTTTTTTATTTTTTTGATTGGAAGTAAAGAACTGCCGTAAAGAATCGAACACAGGCGCAATATACCAGAAGAAAATTTTTTCTTTTTCATTTTTTTTCCCCTATTTCCGGCTTTTCTCCATCGCCAGATACATCACACATCCAGACACCCGCTCTATGTCTCCGTCAATTAGATCTCCTTTCCATTCTTCTTTTAGTTTTTCCTGCTGGTGTCTGGGTGTGCTTCCCTACAACAGCAGCGACGGCAGATCCGAGGAACAAAAAATGAAAAAAAAAAAAAAAGAAAAAAGAAAAACGGAAAAAAGAGTGAGATCAAATTGAGAAGAAAAAAAAAAACAAAAAAAAGAACAAAGGGGTGGGGACAAAGAGGAAAACGTGAAAATAATAACAATAACAACAACAATAGGGGGGAGAGCGCTGGAGAGAGAGGGAGGTCCACTGAAATTTGCTTGCGAAATTTCTTTAAGATCTGAAACTATAAGTGCTTGAAGTTTTATACAAGTCCTGGCAAGGGGTGGGATTTATAAACATATAACTACTGAATGGTTTACAGTATCTTTCCATCTAAATACTTATTAAAAAAGTTAGCCTAAGAAGACCACCCACATACACATACACACGCATCTGTTTACATACATACATACATATATACATATATATACGTATAGGCTATGACAATTATTGTGGCTTCTTTATTTTTGCCATATCAGCCGGAATTCAAATTAAATGAGTCCGAATATGAGACTGCTGAATTGGTAGAATCTAATTTAGTTAAGCTTAACCCCGGTGCAACAGATAATATCAAGGGAAAAAGGTCTGCCTCAGTACATTCTTCTACACCTTTCATTAACAGAAGCAATAGGTCCAGTTCTGTCCATTCTACTAAACCTTTCATTACAAGCCAGCATAACGATAACTCTTTAGCACCAGACAATAACAAACCAAATACTTCTCGCGAGACTTCTGCTGTTATCGAAAATAATGAAATAGATGTCACTTCAGAGCAATTTTTAGAAAATTTAACTACTAATTTCAACAAATCTTCTGTTTCCGGTGCGACTAACCGTGTCAGTTCCCCAATTCTAGGTAAATCTCCCCCAGCTAACACTGCGTCTATTGAAGATTTCTTCTTATCTAAAAATACTATCAATCCAAACTCTACCCCAATTGTTTCTACTGCTACGAGCACCATCGCTACTCCTAGTACTACCACTGCCACTACCACCATCAATATGAATGGAACCTCTGCTACCAGCCCTAGAACTGCTGCTAATAATTGGTCACACCATCCTATAAACGACTCTTTCACTTTACACACTGTGTTCGATACTGTCACCCAACAAACCCCAATGCCAATGGGTTCTAAAACTACTGTTGTTAGACCTAAGTCCAGAGCTGTGCCTGATTTCAATTCTTCTATGTATGACATAGATAGAATCAAACAAAAGGAACAGCAGTTTCATAGTGCCCCAGCTATGAAAAGAGTTCATGTAGTTCTAGAGAAACCAGCAATAGACGGCCCTGCTACTATTGAAGAAAAACAAGGAGGGGGTCAAAAGAACGATGATTATACCTCTGATTTAGAGACTGATGGTAAGGAAAAATTTGTGGTTCCGAAATTTGGTGGGTACTCAAATAAATCAAAGGCCAAGAGTCTTAGATTACATAATTCTCAAAAATTGTTTGGTCAATTGCCTTGGTCTATTGTTCCCTGTGAGAAAGGTAACGGCGCTTTAAAAAATGCTATCAATATTGCATCTAAGGAAAAAACCTTAACTGATGATGTCTACTGGGTTGGTACAGTGGGTATCCCCACCGATGAACTCCCTATAGACATTTCAAATAAAATTATTAAGGCTTTAAAAAACAATTATAATTGCCATGCAGTAATTAGCGATGATGTTACATTCAAAGGCGCCTACAAAAATTTCTGTAAACAAATTTTATGGCCAACTTTACACTATCAAATCCCAGATAATCCAAACTCTAAAGCATTTGAAGATCATTCATGGAATTATTACTGTGATTTAAACAAATTGTTTGCAGAAAAGATAGCTCAAGTGTATAAGGAAGGTGATATTATTTGGATTCACGATTATCATTTGATGTTGGTCCCAGAAATGGTTAGAAGTTTACTGCCTAATGCAAAGATTGGCTATTTCCTACACGTCTCCTTCCCAAGTAGTGAAGTGTTTAGATGTTTTGCCCACAGAGAAAGGATGTTAAAGGGTATACTTGGTGCTAACTCAATTGGTTTCCAAACCACTGAATACGCAAGACATTTCTTACAAACAACTAATAGATTGTTAATGGCTGATGTCTCCAATGATGAATTGAAATATCAAGGAAAAATCATCTCCATTACTTCTATACCTGTAGGCATCGATGCCTTTGCACTAAAGGACCATTTAAGAAGAGACCAAGTTACTCAATGGCGTCGTTTGATTAGAGAAAGATGGAAAGGCAAGAAATTAATTGTCTGTAGGGATCAATTTGATAGAATCCGTGGTTTAAACAAAAAAATGTTAGCATATGAAAGATTTCTAAGAGAAAATCCAAAATACATTGATAAAGTTGTCTTGGTACAGATTTGTCTAGGCAAATCACATAATGAGGACTTCGAACGGCAATTGATGTTAACTGTTGATCGAATCAACTCTCTATCTGCTAATATTGGTATGTCTCCACCAGTAGTCTTTTTACATCAAGGTTTGGAATACCCACAATATCTAGCTTTAAATTGCGAAGCAGATTTATTTATGGTCAACACATTTAGAGAAGGCATGAATCTAACATGTCATGAATTTATTATTTCATCTGAAGAGAAAAATGCCCCGTTGTTATTATCTGAGTTCACAGGAAGCGCATCAGTTTTAGATGAAGGTTCCATATTAATTAATCCATGGGACATTAGACATGTATCTCAATCAATTAAGGCTGGGTTGGAAATGACTTATGCTGAAAAGAGGAAGCACTGGAAGAGTTTAGTCAAAAGTGTTGTTATGCACGATTCCGACACTTGGATTAAATCTTCTTTACAAGACATAAATAATTCATGGGAGACTAATAAGGAAAGATCTACTATTTTTAACCTTAGTTATGATACATTATACAAAGATTATGAAAATTCAAAAAAAAAATTATTTATCTTCAAAATTACTGAACCACCTACAAGCAGAGTTTTGTCTACATTAAGCGAATTAGCAGCCAACAATATTGTATTTGTCATGAATTCTCATTCAAAAGTTACCTTAGAACGTTTATACGCACGTGCATCTAATGTAGGTCTAATTGCAGAAAATGGTGCGTATGTAAAATTGGATGGATCGTGGTATAATATTGTAGAACAAGTCGATTGGAAAGACGAAGTTATGAAGATTTTGGATGCTAAGATCGAAAGATTACCGGGTGCCTATTATAAAGTGACAGATTCTATGATCAGATTCCATACGGAAAATGCTGAAGACCAAGATCGTGTAGCTGGTGTTATTGGTGAAGCCATTTCTCATATCAATACATTATTTGATGAAAACAATATACATGCATATGTTTATAAAGATATTTTGTTTGTTCAACAAAATGGCTTATCATTGTCTGCATTCAAATTCTTATTGAACTACTTCAACAGTTCGGCTGCAAGAGCCAGCGGAGATTCGCAGTGCCACATCCAATTTGCTTGTATCTCAGGTTCTTCTTCTCCCATTATTGAACCACTGTTCAAATGTATTAAAGAAGAAGTTCTTAATGGTAATTTAAAATATGGCCACACAATTGTGTATGGTAACACCACATCAACTAATGCCAAGGAACATGTTGATGGTCTGAATGAATTGTTAACAATACTTGAAAAAGTGTCTCAGAAGTAAAGTGCAGTAAGCAACAAAACATTTTAATCCTTAAATAATGATACTATATTCTTACCTTCTTTCTCCCATATCTCCTATATTTATGTATATAATTTTACATTAATGTTTTTCCATTTATGTGTAACTATAATGATGGTGAAATGTACAGTATATTATTTCCATTATTTTATGTGTTTATGTTAACTTGTTCTTTGCAAGACACGATATTTGCAATTTAATCTGCTATTGCTTTTGTTTATATTCGATAAAATATGAAAAATGAAAGGAAAAAAAAAGGAATATAATAAAAGGATCGATAATTAGGATGCCACCTGAGTAGAAGCCAAAAGAGCTTGAATACAAGATAGTACGTACACAAGCAATATAAGTAATTGAGTATATCTCTGTTAAATATATATCAATTGAATAACTATATATCAAAATAAAATGAATCAGGTAGAAAATTTAATTCAATCCCTAAGCAAAAAAAAAAACAAAAAGATTGTTGAAAATTTTCTATCATCCTTACAATGCCATATATGTCATGAACTTATTAATGTGCCAATGATGCTTACATGTGGACACATTTATTGTTATATGTGTTTGAAAAATTGGTTCAAGACTAATGAGACAAGAAAATTAGGTTGTCCAGACTGTAGAAAAGTAGTTGAAGTGGTACCTATATTCAATGTATTTTTAGATAACCAATTAAAATTCATATTAGATTTGATAATAAATGATAATCAATCTAAGAGTTCTGAATGGGGAAAGCTATTATTGGAAAGAAAAGAAGATGAAACTATCTATAAGAATGATATAGCAAAAGACACAATTTTCGCCAATGTTTTTAAAAATTCTACATTAGCTATAATAGATATGGATGATGATGGTATCCCAAGATGTGGAAATTGTCATTGGGAATTGGATCCAGATGATATGGATGATGACGAGGGGGAAAATTTATGCCCACACTGTCATTATAGAATTAGAAATGATGTTATCACTGGAGGGAACTCAGAAAATGTTATGAGCAACTCTGCCAGGAACATTACAAATAATTTAAGAGGACATGAATATGAATACAGTGAAGGGGAATATGAAGAAATCATTGACGAAATACGAAGATTTAGTGATTCAGATTTAGAAGATGACAGTGATGAGGAAGAAGAAAACGATAAAAAAAATGATAGAAGAATAAGAAAAAGAAAAAGGAAAGATACAGGAGAACTATATGATGAAGAAGCTATAGATGAAGATTATGATAGTAGTAATGAAGAAAAAAAGGACAAAGAAGAAGAAGAAGAGCATGATTCTGATCTAGATTCATTTGTTGCAAGTGACGATGAATTAAGTGAAGCCGAAGAGTCTAAATCTAACAGAAAGAGAGAACACTCAAAGTTAATTGAAGATAAAGGCTCAGAGGATAGTAAAAGGGAATATTCTAGTGACTATAATAGTGATTTCTATGAACATAATGATGGGGATGGGTTTGTAAGTGGTGACAGCTTAAATAATGGTAGCAGCATTGAGTCAAATTCTGATGATCACCGTACCCTCAGTAGCGATAATGAGGGGTTTGTTAGCTCCAGAAAAAGACTAAGGAAAGCACAAGTAATGACAAGCGATGAAGAATAATGCTTATGTATTTCTATATATATGTATATATGTATACATGCATCTAATACTATTTTTGTTCTAATTAACTTTAAGTCTGGCAAACTATTAACTAATCATACTCCTCTATATTATTGTCGTGGCAGTTTTATCTCTATGCAAAATAACGTATGTTCATACATCTATCTACAAAGTTGATAGCGACATAATAGGGCACGCCAGTATTTCCTTATAAATAAAGAACCCAAAAAAAAAAGGTTCTAAGCTGAAAGTTGTAAAGTAAATCCAGAAGATTCGCTAAAGAAAAAGAAATCAATAGTAGAAGGATTCTCTACTAAAATATATTGCAGCAATATCATTAATAACAAGCTTTCAGCTCCCAATGTATTTTAAATAGTTACTAATATAAACCAATTCTAGTATAAAGACTATTGTGCTAACAATTTTACAAACAAGAGCGAGACAAAATTGAAAAAAAAAAAGGAAAACAGAATCATGTTGAACCAAGTATCACATCAATTCTATTATTCTCCATCTTTGTTAAATTTTAGAATTACAGTTAAAAAGAATATATATGCTACGATATCAAAAAGCTACCTTTGTTGTAATCATAGATGCCCTAGATCAATCTCAACCACAACACGAAGAAAAACTCCTATTTCATTTAACAATGATCTTAATTCCAAAATAATATATAATGACAACAATATTAA